>CM051003.1:31404902-31447402 GCA_027704905.1 Muraenolepis orangiensis
GAGCGAATGTTAGACATCGGGTGGCGGGCGATCGGAAGAAATTGCCGATGGATTTTGACACAATGACCGGCCATAAAACAAGAGCGTTTTAAGGATGAGGGAGAGTGAAACCCAAGGCCAGAATCAGCCATGAAAGCATGTCTTGATCTTTGATACAATTTTTTTTTCTTTTACTGGCCCTCTCGCACACACACTCACTTGGGAGTCAAAGCAATTGATGTGCTGCCTTTGATGGCCAGAAGAGGCCTGCATTAACAGTCTAAAGGGCCACGATGAAAGGGGGAAGAAAAAAGAATGGGAAAGGGGATAGAAATGTCTTATTAGAATGAACGGGAAAAAAATATGCACATTAAAAAAATAAATACTGGATTTTGCAACGGAGACAGCCGGGCATGGTGGGGGATGGTTTGATAGTGGCGGAGGAGAGAGCGGGTTAAGGAAAAAAGCTAGGATCTTACCATGTTAGCCCGGCGGTGGTAATGGTGGTGGTAGTGACCACGAAGGATGGCTTGGTGGTTCCAGTATGTCATGGCCATCTTGTTAGAATGACAGCAACACAGAAGACGGCCAGAGGAAGAGGGTCCCTCTTGTTGATCCGGTGGACTCGGGGCTATCACACGTCCCGTATTGGAAGCAGGCGCCATCTTTGTCCCGTTGTTTGTCTTGGATATCCTCTCCTGCCTCTTCATCCCCTCCCTCGCGCCTTTGATCATGGCACCCCTCCCTTGCTCTCTGCCGTATGACATCATCACGCAGCAGTATCGACAATCATCAAAGAAAGTCTCCGTGTGAGACTGTATGTCCGCCTGGTTGTATGCGTACGGGGGGGGGGAAAGGTATGTCAGAGCGGAGCCAAGCGTGCCTTGTAACCCTCTTTGGTTCCTTTTGTGACGGCACATGGATGGATTATTGGCCCAACACAAAACTACACAAACACACATGCACCCACCCACAAAAACCCATCCCTCAGCCGGGTGCAACCAGAAGCCCCCCCCCTGCTGTGCCTGCTGTGTTTGATGTTGTATTTTTAAACAGCTTCCTTCGTTCTGATGTTGGTGATTCCCTCCATATCACTCCATGTCCAAGCCGGTATTTTTGGGGGGCTTTTGACGTCCTCTTCACCGCTTTCTTGGTTTTAATAGAGTTTTCGGTCGACACTCTTGGTCAAATCCGGTTGTGCTCTCGTTTATCCTTGTTTCTCCGGGTTTGTTGTGTCTCGCTCCCCCTCTCTGACAGCTGGTCAGTAACCATCTCCAATCCTGTTAATATGTACATCCCTATGAGGGGCCAGCCTGTACTTCAGAGGAAATCGTCTCTTGTGTGTGAAATAGAACTATAAAAAAAATTATTAAAACACTCTTAACCATTTAATTTAGAGGATACGATGCTGGAAAACAGACTTTACAGATATGTATATTATGATAATAAATGATTTATTGATGACTTACCGCAGTGTACCGTCAGTTGAAATGTAAAAAAATGCGGTCTATGGTTTGTTTCAAACTGCAAATAAGTCTAAATGTATCTTGGTTCAAATACTGGTTGTAGAAGCATGAGAACCATAAGTGATATAGGGTGACTGGGTTTTACGTCATCCTTCAGCTTGGAGGACTGTCTGAATAAAGAGAAAAAATAAGCAAAGCTTACGAAGACAGACAGCTGATGGCCCTGTCCCACCTCTCTTCTTGCCCTCCTTCTTTCTCCTTTCACTTCACATCCTTACTAAAGCGCCACCCTCTAGGCTCGGCCCTCGTCTTGACAGCCTCCCCTGTCTACCTAATTGTCAAGGTCCTTGTTAGCATTATGCTAAAATGTGTTTCCTGTGTCAGGTTCGCCAAAGGGCCTTGCATAGGAACCTCCACCAAGTGCAGGTTCTTCCGTTTGACAGCACAAAACTGTACGAAGAAATCCACAGGACTTTTTACAAGTAAGCCCCAGCAGAAAGCTGCGGTAACATCCAATTCCTTTAGTGATGAAGTCCACTCTCTATATGTCACTCCTTGAGGTTATATGAATTAAAGGAATAGGAGGGGTGAGGGTCAGGGTGGGGTCGGGCAGACAACACAAAGGATTATGGGGATGTGCCACTGAGGTAGAGGAGAAGAATATCCATTCAAAAAAATCTAAACAGAAAGAATTTTTTCTCTGTGTCTGACACACACCACAGTCAAGACACCCCCCTATATCCACAGTCAGAATGAGTCAAGCTAAGTGTTTTTAGGAAATAAAAGCATCCTCAAGTCCAGGCAGGGAAGATAGACAGACAATAGTGGCACATATCAAATCACTGATGCTTGATTTGTAAACAATGTGCATGAAATCACTATCAATTGATTAAAGATGTCACAGACCATGTGTCTGAGGGCGAGAGAGAACAATATGAGTCAACATTACCACAGAACAGTATTTTATGAAAAGATGCAATGCAAGTGTTAACGATTTAAGTAAAGAGGACGTCACTGTGTTCAACATGATATCTAAACACGTTTTTCTTACTGGGTGTCAGGCCAATGCCTAAATGGAGGGGTATCAGTGGTGACATTGTCCATCATCAAATGAATCCTAACAGAAGTGCAGTGCACACAAGGTGGAGGATTTTAGTAGGAAATATTCAGGAAGCACATAATAATAATTCATTCAGTGTTGCTCTAGCTCATTTTACAGCTGGGAGAAGAAAGAACGAGAGCAGTAGAACACTCATCCATGAGCAATAGTACATTTAACCGTTGACAGATATTACTTGCTTTTCCCGCAACCTGGGTATGATTCTGGATTCCCCACTCACATTTGGCTCCCCACACTAAATCCATCATCAGATCTGCTTTCCGCCACCTTCCAGAAAACATGTTCAGACTCCGCACATCACTCCGCCCACGACTCGCAGTTGCAGAGACCTTCACTCATACCTTCATCACCTCCCGTCTGGACTATTGTAATGGAGTCTTCCTTCCAACAAAGCCCTGGATAAAGGCTCCAGTAGGTCCAAAACTGCAGCCCTAGCTATTACTCGCACCAAACCCTCGCAGCACATCACCCCCACCCTTATCCACCTCCACTGGCCGGTCAAGTCCCCTACTTTCCCTACTCCTTACCAAGTCCTTTCATGCCCTTGCCTCTTGGTACCTATTTAAGTTCCTCAACACCTACACCCCCTCCTGGAGTCCATTCTTCTGACACTGGACAGCTCACCACCCCTCAGAAGGTGGCGGCCTTTTGGGGACGTGGCTGCCCACACCCACTCGAACACCCCCCCCTGAGATCTAAAATGAGACAAGAAAACGCCTAAAGTCCAATCTTCTTTGCCAAGCCTTTGGTTTTAGTTTTTCATTGTTTTTGTTTAGGTGTGGAGTGTGTGTTGAGGAAGCTACCATATGTACCATCTTCTCTGTTCACCATGATTCAAACTCCTGCAATAAACCAGATTCCTCATCACCCTGTGTCCTTGTCTTCAGGAGGAGCCCTCAAGTAGCCGTCTTTAATGGCTGGTGGTTGCGTTGTCTGCTACAGCGCTATATAAATAGGATATATTACTAATATTTGCCATCTCTTTATGTTCATTTAGTTTCATAGTTCATATACACATATGCAATCAATGACATTCAAATGACAGCCTCACACTAGCTACCAAGAAGCTCATTTCAGAAAAATGTATGAATTTAAATGAATTAATCTTTTCAGAAAACCTCCCTATTTTCCCCACAAATCACACTGACACTCTAAATGGGCTGAATCCAGTCGTTTGTTAGGGCACATTCTGCTGGCAAACAGAAATGTTTACAGTCTAAATGGGCTAGTCCCTGCCCACCTGTAGAGCTGAATGGGTCAATAGTTGCAGAAATGCCTGTGCAGCGTTGATAAGCAATTCTCATTAAACCAAGCCATCTGCCACTCACACAATGAGATACCACAAATACAAGACGAGCTAAACAAGTTCACACCCAAGGAGGCACACACACACACACACACACACACACACACACACACACACATATACATACACACACCATATATACATTTGTACTTTTTCCTAACTGAAACTGTGACAGATCACTAGACAGATCTGTTTATAGAACTGTAATTATTTAATTATTTAAATTATTCAAGCCCATAGGTTGGGGGGCGGCAGTTGCTCAGTGTTGGGACTTGGCTTGGGAACCGGATGGTCGCCGGTTCAACTCCCCGAAACGGACCAAGTACGGATTAAGAACTGGTACTGGTACATACTGCTACTGGAAAAAGGTGCCAGTTTGCCACCAGGGCACTGCCCTTGAGCAAGGTAGACCCCTACACTGCTCCCCAGGCGCTGTATATAGAATCGCTTATTTTTAAGGTGACATAAGTTATTTCACCCAAGACAGAGAGAGAGAGAGAGAGAGAGAGAGAGAGAGAGAGAGAGAGAGAGAGAGAGAGAGAGATTTCCTCATTGCTTGTGGTTGAGCTTACTGTTTGGGTGACAGAAGACAAACGAGCCCCTAGAGAGTGTCATAAAGGTCAGGTATGGAACTAGACCGATGGCTGTTAATCCTGGCCCCAGGGAGCCACTGCGCATCTGCCAGTGAATGCAATTGTTTCAGGTGACTGTGACATTTAACCTGTATTCAGGGTATAAGCCTAGAAATGTGGTTGCCAAAAATGTATGCATTTCTATTGGCCTGAAGACAAAACGTTGGACGTTTCTCACAGGAGTAAACAAAACAATGGGGGGAATATATACAAATGTTCAGTATCCATAATTAAATTGTTAATTGATTGAAAGTGTGCAAGTAAAGCTATCAGGACAAAAGCTGTTACGTAGCCATTTTCAGAACCAGGTCTGCAATACAACGCAACAACAAGGACAATTGAGCCGTTTACAGTGTGCGAAACACCCGGTGGCCCGGGGGTCCCCTCTACCTAGTGCTTCAGGGCTCCGCTATAGTCACAAACTCAGCCAGTGGCGGTTCCTGAGCTGACCACGCGGTGGTGCAAAGGGAGCGGTTTTATGCAAACACCGGCAGGGTGCGAGGTCGAAGAACGCGGTTTGTAAACATTCTGCTCGGCTCCAAACGCAAGTGGCGTGGTTTTCGTGACATTGCGGACCATTCGCCACAGCGCCACCCAATGGAAGAAGGCCTTACCAGTGGCATACCGGTGGCGTATTCATATTTATCATAATAAATACTGGATATAGTAAGCCTTTAAAGTGCAATTGTATTGACAATTGTAAGTGGAATTCTCTCTCTCTATATATACATATTATTTATATGGACATTCTTACCTATTTATTTTGTTTAGCTTAGTTTTTAGAAATAATTAATTTGTTCAATTGTTTTTAAGTGTCTTGAGGATTGCTATACCATTTCGTTGCACTTGTACAATGACAATAAAGGCATTCTGATAAGATTTCCAGACAATCTAAACTCTTGCTGTTGAGGGTTTCATGGTGCGCACCCCACCCCCCCCCTCCCATATTTTGCACCCTGGTTGTTTCAATACACCAATAACAAATAAAAGGTACAAGGCATCTCGAGCAACTGCTCATCTTAACAGTTGACACCACCTTGTGCAGTATACGGCATCTTGAGCCACGGTTCTTCATACCTAATTAAAAACGTAATTTCTGGGTTAACAGAAACGCTAATTAAAATAGAAGCCCCCCACTTTAATTTGAGTTTATTTTGGAAAACATCACACAAAATAAATGATCAGGGGTTACAGTATCTAAAATAGAGGCACACAGAACAAATAGGAAAAAACGGGTCTGCTGATTTACAATTTGTATTGTATTTAAAATAACTAATGGCCTAAAATGCCATCATGGCAGTTTCTACCACCATTAATATCATCCATTCCCTCACTTCCCTTCTTTGGTCTGCTCCTCAGCCGGTTTGTCGTCGTGGGGCACTATAATGACCTCTGCTTGATCATCCTTTTGTTCTTCTGCTTTAACAACGTCGGCCCCATCGCTTCGCTCAGTCGCCTTCTGATCTTCTCTCAAGTCGGCAGCATCAGGTTTGGGCGCGTCGTCTTTGACCACTTCCTGGAGATTGTACTTCCTGTAGAGGCTGTAGTCTGGCACCACGCTGAGGCAGCACACCGACCTGATGACCTCAACTATGATGCTGAGCTCTGGGTTGGTCAGATCCACTGTGTTCTCTGGGTTCATCTTCACCACCAGGTCTACAGAAGCGAGAAAACAAGACAAATATAGTAAACTCTAATTAATGAAACGATATGAATGTAGGAATTAGATGTGGTGGAAGTGCCCACATTAAACAGTAACAATAAATAAGACAGGACAGTACAAACCAAACCAAGAGAGCAAACAACGTATAGGCAAACCAATCAAAAACAACAAAAGGGTACGGCAGCAATAAGTACGTCTAATGGTGCCCTCACACCAGTTGCGTATGGTTGCGAATAAAAAAAAGAACGGTCATAAATTCCTAACGCAACTCACACGCAACTAATAGGTTTTATAGGTTTGAAGTACGCAACAAGCACGCAGGTGATCGCAGACACACAATTTTGAACATGTTCAATAATTCTATGCGAATGCCTGCGATCAATTTATACGCAACAGGTACGCTACACACCACGCAACACGATCGCAACAGGTATGCTACGCACGCAACACGATCGCAGCAGGTACGCTACGCACGCAACAGGTACGCTACGCACGCAACAGGTACGCTACGCACACAACAGGTAGGCTACGCACGCAACATGACGCAACAGGTACGCTACGCACACAACAGGTAGGCTACGCACGCAACACGACCGCAACAGGTACGCTACGCACACAACAGGTACGCTACGCACGCAACACGATCGCAACAGGTACGCTACGAACGCAACAGGTACGCTACGCACACAACAGGTAGGCTACGCACGCAACACGACCGCAACAGGTACGCTACGAATGCAACAGGTACGCTACGCACACAACAGGTAGGCTACACACGCAACACGACCGCAACAGGTACGCTACGAATGCAACAGGTACGCTACGCACACAACAGGTAGGCTACACACGCAACACGACCGCAACAGGTACGCTACGCACACAACAGGTACGCTACGCACGCAACACGATCGCAACTCATAAGTTATGAACGCAGGTGATCGCAGGTCCAAATTTGAGGTATCTGGCCAGGTTTTGGGGTCACTTTTATCAGATTTCTTGGTAGCTTTCCCCATGACACACACACACACACACACACACACACACACACACACACACACACACACACACACACACACACACACACACACACACACACACACACACACACACACACACACACACACACACACACACACACACACACACACACACACACACACACACACACACACACACACACACACACACACACACACACACACACACTTCGATGACCAAATCAGAAGGAAACACTGAATCGGCTCCGCTTTTATAGGTTTTTATATATATATATATACTAGCACGCAGGTCAAACGCAACTTGTAAGTTTTGAACGCAACCCACACGTCGAAATTGACAAACTTGTTGATTTCGGTTGCGTTTGGTGCGTATACAAATATTTTTTTGGTTACTTGTGTAGCTGCCAGCCACCTACACAATGATATACTAGATATCCAAGTAAAAGCAACTGCTGGAGTAGGCACCTGCAATGGATTTGATGACGTCGTCCCTCTTGCTATGGCTGCTGTTTCGCGCCTTGAAGGCAATCTGGAAGGTGGCATGATTAGGGGTTTTGAACCACGGCTCCAGGAAGGTGGTCAGATACTTATCCATGTCCTCCTGGAATGCCTTGCATGTTCCACTGACCTAGAACACAGCAGGTGGTCACACAGAGCAACATTGTGGACAGCAATAGGTATCAATGTAGCAAAGTATTGACATTTAGAGGACATCATATGAAAAACAGCATGCATATCATATTTTGTCTCACTGGCAGCATCCTGAGAATGACACGGGACTTTTTCTTCTTCGTGGTGTGAAGGTCAGACAGGATGTGATGGACCAACTTATCAGGTTCTAGGTGAGCAGCAACAACAGTTGGTTCAGTAAGAGAAGCACTCTAAACCAAATGGGTAATACACAGGGTTTTTTTTTGAAGTAAATACATGAAGCGTATAGTAATACTTTTCACTTACCCACATTGTGGGTCCTAATGAAGACAACATTGTTTGCTCCACTGTCCAGAGCCTGGAAACGCTTCTCTCCTTTGCCCGTTTTCTTCAGCTGGGCCACCTCTTTCTTCAGAGCTGCCTCAGCATCATCTTCCTCTTCACTGTTACTCCCGTCACAATCTGGGATCTAAAATCGGAAGTGTAGCTTTACACCCGCTATTATACATCAACACATGTATACCACACTGTCGCCGTCACTGTACATTCATTCAGTTCGTTGCCGCCGCGTTATTAGATTCAAATGTATTGTCATAGTGCACAGCACAAAGTACAGTACAGCGAAAATAATTTAGCATCTAAACAGTCATGTTCAGAAGCGTACATTTGGAGTGTGCATTGGAAAGGTCCATGGTTGTATTTACCTTCTCCGGTCCATACAGTTTATCGGCATACTCATTGAGCAGACTGTACGCCTCTGAGGTGCATTTCCTTTCATTCATGTTGCACGTGATGATGATCCCTTGCATGCCCACCTCCAGCTCCCTAGCCCCCTTATAACGCTTATTGCCCAGGATAGACGTATATCGTTTTTTGCTGCGTTTCTTGTCATTATCCGCCGACATGTTCGCACTTCGAAGGCAACTCGTTTTTATCGTATCAATGAAACCCGAATCTGGAAACTCACCGGGTTGCCTGCTAATGCGTAGTTAGCGACTGTGCTAATCCAAGCTATGATGCCTAGCTATGATGCCTAACTTCAGGACTGTGTGAATAGTAGACGTGTCTCAAGCGGAAGGCAAAGACAGCGGTCCTAAAATGAATGAAACAAACATAAAATTAACTTTACAGAGCGCTTATTGATTCGATACCAACCTATGGCCACGTTAATAGCGACACAATTCAAAACAGGTGGTTCAGTTCCTGTGCTACCTCCTGCGAGAAGGGTCAAAATTCATCGATTGACGCTTGTCGCTATTTAAAAAAGTAGGCCTACAATCACGCGTATACAAAATCAATATAATAAATGATATATTACATACACGGTATTTATACTTACATACAAATAACACGCATTCAATTGCATTCAATTATTTGATTCCAAAAATTGAATATAGATTTATATATATATGTCATATGACTTTATTACATTCCGTTTACATAACTAAACGTACACTAAATCAATATTATAAATAAGATATTTACATAAATGTAAATAAAATGCATTAAATTATTTTATTACAAAGATCGAAAATAGATAAAAAATGTCAGATATTAATTTATTTAGATTTATTACAACTCGTTTACATAATTGAACAGCAACTCATAACACATTCTGACATCCACCATTTGTTAAACATAATTGTTTGCAATAAACAGGGCTCCGATTTTAGAAACATTTACATAATTTAAACATACCCAATGGACCCATTATTAATCCTAGTTAGTTATTTACACAAGTTACCACTAGTAGCTTTTCCTTGACGTTAACGACAGTTGCGGGCGGCGAACTACATGTAGAGACATCGAAGACTGGACACACGAAAGGGCCGGTGGGCTCTCCTGGATCAGAGCCGACTCCCACTTAAAGAACCTGCAGCAGTTTTGCATCACATTCCCGGTGCCCGACCGGCGCACGGGACAGCCAAAGAACCCCCGTCCGTGATTGGGACCGCCGTTACACACGGTCTGCCGCTTCGCCCGGCGCCCGCACCCGCACAGCGGAGCAGTGATCTTGAGCGGCCGTGGCCTGGGTGGATGTAGAAGGGACGGAGGCCTGGTGGTGTATTGGCAAGATCGACTAGAGGTGGAGTAGCTTGGGAGAGAAGGGATGGCTCTCTGTGGGGTGCACAGAGAAAGAGCGGCGGTGGGACTGGAAGTTGCGGCTGCGTCGCTATAGATAAAGGGACCTGTCCCCTTTCCATTTAGTTTCTTTAAGCATGTTGTGGTCGTGTTGTGCTGTATGATGGCCGGTCTGGGCTTTGTAAACACCTTGGACACCAAAGCTCTCTCTGGCGTGATCAGTGACGATGAGCTCCATGTTTTTGATTTATTCTTGGAGTTATTTTGAACTTTTAAATGGACATTACTGGATACTACTTTTGGGCGATTTGATGTTAAATTTAAAACCGATGTATTTGCCAGTGAGTCATTAAGGGGCCGCCTGATTTCATTTACGGGGATAAAAGAGGGAAGCCTTTTGCCATTACTAGCCACTAGTTTCTGGGCGATTCCGTTTCTCTCAACACAAACAGTCTTCGCTAAATAGTTATTTGAGATTACATTGATTTGATGAGGAATAGGGATGGTGGAATTTATGTATTTGGGCACATTCGACAAAGAACTGTCCCTGTTCATACAGGACATGTCCTCTGGGTCAAGTAATCCATTCTCCTCATATAAGTCAGTAGTGATGTCATCACCATCACACACCACGTAGTCGTAGCAACCGTAACACTCCTCGGTTTTCACCGCAATACACGTCTCCATGTCATCTTTTGTGTGTCCCGGCACCGCTGCCCGTGGCTCAAAGGTCCGATTGACCTGCGGCAGGTGTGACGTACGTCCCACGGTGGTGGGGCAGAGAACAAGGCTGTGGCCATTGTTCCGCTGTACAGGAGCGTTTACCAGGACCGGAGAGAAAAGGTCCACGCTCATCCTTTTACCTGCAGCGGTGCCGTTCCCCAGCAGCGTTGTAGTGGTGCCCTTCAGCAGGGTCCTCGGGGAGACCAGGCTTTTGAATTCCCGAAAAGGTTCCAGTGTGGGGTTTGCGTTTTCCTTTGTGCACTCCGAGAGCGGAACATGGATCTTTGAACACGTCGCTATCACACTCTTTGACGCTTCACCTTGACCCATGTCCTCTTTCTTCTCCTCGTTGCTGACTCCGGCATTGCCAAACAGGGGCTTGGACCTCATTGGCGCCTGGTATGAGCGAGAGAGACACAAACTCGGCAAGTCATAAAAAGACAACTCATTTGTGTTTTGTAGATCCAATTTAAATCTGCACTCTTGCAAAATGAACCATCTCAAAAAAGACTAAATAAATGCATTCCACTAGTGACCTCAATTAGGGCTGGGCAATATATTGATATTATATTGTTATGATATGAGACTAGATATCTTCTTAGATTTTGGATATCGTGATGTGTTGGTGTTGTCTTTTCCTGGTTTTGAAGGCTGCATTACTGTTCTATTATTTGCCTTTACCCACTTAAGTCATTATAGAATCAGAATGCCTTTATTGTCAGTACAGCAAAATTGTTGATTTATTTATCCACACTACTGATAGTATTTATTAACTCATTGTGGCAATATTTTCTGAAAGCACCAATAGTCAACCTACAATATTGATAAAGGTATTTGGTAATAAAATATTGTGATATCTTTGTGATTTCCATCCACATCGCCCAGCCTTAGCCTCAGTAAGAAAGAAAGCAAGCTCCGACCAGAAGTATGCTAGCTGCATACTGATAAAAGTAGGGTAGCATGGAAAAGATGGAACCACTCATGTTGGAAATGATCAGAGGAGGAGGTAGGAGGTCACCTGGAAGGATTCTTGGGGGACAAAGGCAGAGTAGCAGTTAGGAGCTGGGGGAACATCAGAGGAGTCGTCAGGCAGCCACTCACCCTCTCCTGTGTCCTGGTGAGCTTCATCACACAGCCATCCCTCATCATCCTCAATGCCAGCTGAGCAGTATTACGGGAATCATCCAGGCCTGGAGGAAAGGAGAACAGAAGAGGTCATCAGAGAGAGAAGGATGAAAAGCCTAATGCAAAACGTATTTTTTTTATTGAGAATTCTACCAGAGTGCTCTCGTCCAGAAAACTGGATCCCTAAATCTTGTAGTGCCCCATTCAGTCCCTTGGGCTTTCTGTTGTAAAAAAGCTGGAAAAGACGTACAAGCTTTTTACGAAACAAGACGCACACGGAGCAAAAACACTGGGAGAGATAGTACAAACTCTGTAGGTGGCTCTGAGGTCGATCCAGCTGTTAAGCACATCAGGCTTGTGGAGCTGCTTGCGTTTACCCTCATACTGCAGGCACACTGCAAGGTCCCAGTCTAATACACACACACACACACACACACACACACACACACACACACACACACACACACACACACACACACACACACACACACACACACACACACACACACACACACACACACACACACACACACACACACACACACACACACACACACACACACACACACACACACCTTTGTGTTTCATTTCAACTTGGGTGGCTGAAGATACACCAATATGTATTTGAAATAAACCAATTAAAAGCATAGAAGATCTCTCAAAAACAGTGGTACATGTACCTGTGTGAAAACAACTGCTAAAACCAAGAACATCTTTGAGTAAAGAACAATATCCTTCATCATGCAAACCAATGTGTCCAAACAACAAATGTCATTACCTGACCATGTCAGAAAGGCACAGGGCATTTGCGGGGCTGAAGAAGTGGACAATGGTCGTTCCCCTGGGAAGGCCAACCCCTTCTGAAGCTGCTGGGCCCGTAACCAGCGGCTGAACAGAGAGAGACAGATGTGGAGGGGAACCCCTGCTTCTACCTGCCTCTGGATAAACATGAAAAGAAAACACGTTCAAGAGCCGCATCAATATCTGAACGTTCATGGTGTATGCATATTTGTGAAAAGAAAGAAATACCTGCGTAATGCCAGTTAACTCAGTGCAGAACTCGGAGAGAACCGGGTGCTCTTGCGGCTGGACGTAGGTATGGAACTCTGAGTCTATGGCCCCGGTGGATGTGTTGAGGAGAACAGCAGGAAACTCAACTAGAGAGAGGAGCGACCGTATGTGAGTTTCAAGTGAAAGGGGAAAACGGTTGGAGATGTTGATGTAGCACTAAAAGACTTACTTATTTCCTGGCCATAATTGTTTTTCTCTCTCCAGCATGTGGACTCGAAGTCAATCACAATCAAGTATGAAAATATTTGATCTGAAAAGATGGCAAACAACAGATTAAATAACCACAAAGGAAAACCTCTCAGATCTATGACTAGTACCAATACTCTACTTACTACAGACAATTGATGCCTTATTTTCAGTCGACTGGCTGCGCTTCCTCAGTAATCCCAATTCTCTGTGGCGTAGAAATGCAATATATTTAGAAAAGCCGCATTCACAAGTAATGTACAAGAACAAGAACATACCAAAATAAGCCGAAAATAAGTGATGAACCTAAACATTTGGAAGGAAGAATGTTTTAACAATGTGTAAACAGCACCAACTCCCGTCCGTACTTAGCCAATTTCTTTGTCGACATGCTTGATACAACCTGGCATGTAATGTTGATATTCTAGATACACTTTTACACCATTCTAGAAGTTTTTACAGTTTTATAAGAAACGGGTGTGTTGCAGTTCGCGGTCTATCGCGTTTGAAAGCCATTTGATCGATTTGTTTGGGCTGTAAGACAGTTTAACAGCACAGAGAACATCGATCAACAACACAGTACACCAGAACCCGGAACAGCGGTGTATTTCCCATCAAAATAAAAGTTTTTTGTTGTTTTCTTTACATGAACACATGTGTACATACTAAAAATAAGGTTATTTTATCGGCCCCTATTAGTTTCCAACATTGTTTCTCAATTTACATGTTTTGGCTTGGTTGAAAATGAAGTTGTGGGGCACTGCATAAAAGGTTTAATATAAATATTCACACAAAGGACCACTGATAGGAACAGCTGAAACCCAGACCCAGGGTTCCGAGGCAGCTACCACATCTATCACAACACCATCCACGTTTGTTTTCGAAGGCTGTAATTGATAAAGTATGTACGTTGTAATATAATGGGTTTGTTTGTTTGTTTAGTTTTATTTTGAAAACACTCACCGGAAATAAATCGCAGGCACGCTGGTGTGTTTCGAAAGTAGTCGAGTCGCTTTAGTTCTGGCCGATCAAAGTAATATATATGTTTAGTTTCCGTTGCTACCTATCTACACCATAGTCATCGGATCAACACATACCAAACGGTGGACATATTCATTTAGCCACGGCCATTGGGTAATCGTTTATCTTCCTCATTCATCTATGTGTGATGCATGTTGTCCACATGGCACTGTACTTTCTTGGATGGTTGCATTGGGGGATTGTCACAGTCCTACTGTGCTACAACTTGTGACCATACGAAATAATACATTATACACATAAGTCTTAATGTAGCACCCCCCCCCCCCCCTCGAATCATCAGTATATACTCCATTGGCTTGTTATTTCTAAATGAGATGTCTTCTTTTTCCAGTCAATGATTCATCTAGAAAATGATTCCACTGTGTTGGTGGGCTCATCCTGCTTGTCCAGGAAAAGAAAAGAAAACGCGTCAGCATCATCACAAGGAACAAAAAGTAAAAAGATGCATAGGAAGATGACAGACACAGAGTGTGTCGTCCACCGTCCCCCGAGGATCTCTGTGCCGTCCACTCACTGCCAGCAACAGGTGACATTGGACATGTTAACAGAACTGCTGCACTTCGCTGCTCTGGGTGAAAACAATGGTGTCCAACCACCCAGGTAAACCGCTGATAGTTTGATTTCCTGGAGTGATGTAAACAAAAACAAAAAATCTAGACTGAGGCCTGTGACTGGGTCAAAAACATTTCAACACACTTTTGTTTTTGCACTCTCTTGTGTATTTTTTTTTTTTTAAGTTGGTGCCATCTCCATCACCAGAAGGGCATAAAAGGGGTGAACATTGTCATCCTCGATGGCCTGACCCAGAGTATTTTTTACAAACACTTGTTGTCTCTGCAACACCTCAGAAGCAACTACACCACAGTACGTATTACACAGTCAAATATTTGTCATATATATTTCATGATGCATATCATATGCATACATATATGATACATGATACATACATTACACACAACCCCCCCCCCCCCCCCCTTGTTTGTTTAATCTCCTGTATACAATCCCATTACTTTTTCTTTTTTTAGAGGCTGACTTTCATTCCATCCGCAACTAACTTACCATCTGGCATCTTTAGCGGTGAAGTTCCTGAATCTGTGAGTTCACGGGGGACAAGGAAAGCAATCCGTTCCCAGATGGTAGGTTGTCATCTCTATTTAGAGCTAATTTAGCCCAACATCTAACTCCGCTTTCTATACAGTTATCTTCTTATCTTCCTTTCGCCAGTATTGAGATTTCATCCGGTAATCAGGAGGTTTGGGACGAAGGTGAGGGGCCTAACGGCTTACACTCTTACACCGGAAGAGATGCTTAAAAAACACTTCCCTGTGAAAGGTAACTGTCTAAAAAAAACTGCCCTTGTTTTATTTCCCATGTCTTTCACGTCTGTGCTCATATGTGTTCATGTCTCTTCCAGACGTTGAGGGATTTGAGGACTTTGTGCCTACAGAGAGTGCAGATAACATAACGGACAGCAGTCCTCTCTACGGACTGGACTGTGAGATGGTAAGACTCACTAAAGGCCTGAAAATCGATGCTATAAATACACAGTGCCCCAAAGGCTTATGATTGTAACTTAAATGGATTTCAGTGTTTCACTGAAAAAGGAAATCAGTTGACCCGCATCTCTCTGGTGGATAGCAGTGGCCAATGTGTGCTGGACACCCTCGTCCAACCTCCAAACCGCATCCTCGACTATCTCACCAGGTATATTTAGCGCCATACACACTAAAGTTCTTGTTTTATTAAGTTATCAGATTCCACATTTATCTCCATGGAGGTAATCTGATTGGTCTGTTCACGGATAGGTTCTCTGGAATTACTGCCGCCATGTTGCAACCAATTACCACCATTATCAGCGATGTTCAGAGGAAGCTAGTGAGTCTGTTGCCGCCGGATGCAGTCCTAGTCGGACATTCTCTGGAAAATGATCTCAGGGCTCTTAAAGTGAGTGGCTGGCTTTTGAAAATTATGTTATTGATCAGATATAATTTAAATATGCTGATTTCTGACCTTTTAACATGAAATCAAGGCGCTTATGTGACTATAATTTATCGTGTTCTGCTCTTGGTCCTCACACAGTTGATTCATCCTCATGTGATTGACACCTCACTGCTGTACAGGAGAGAGTTTCAACAGAAGTTTAAACTCAAGGTCCTCGCTGAGGCGGTTTTAGGGTAAGTGCTTCTTTCTGGTCGATTTCGGTTATGTTTGTGCCTGCTGGTGGTTATTGTGGAAAAGGTTGGGCGATCTTTCACCGCTATGATGCTACGAATGGAACACTCACTGACTCATGCACATAGAGCACTGGTCACACACACACACACACACACACACACACACACACACACACACACACACACACACACACACACACACACACACACACACACACACACACACACACACACACACACACACACACACACACACACATACACAGCGATACAATTTCAAACACTGGACACCGGCCAACAAGCTGCTGAGCTGGTTGAGGCATTCCTGAGCTTCCGCTATGAAAGACCCTTCAGTGGAACCAGCCGGGGTAAGTCTGTCGGGTTTGGTGGTGGAAGTGGTCCTAGGTCTAGTGAGCAGGGTGGAGCCAGTCACAGGTCCCAGTCTAAATATGAGTCCCAGGCAGGCAGATCTGACACTGAGAACATTGGTGCTGGTCTGTATTGTGTGCCGAGACCGGAGAGGGATGTCCAAGGAGTAATTGGTAGAAGGCCGACAATCCCTGTAATTCCAGGGGGCCAGCATGCCCAGTATGTCCGCTCACTAGGCACAGCAAGGTCAAACCTTTCCCTCTGCAGCCGTTGCCCATAATTAGTGTGCCATTCTCCAGAATGGGCATGGATTTTGTAGGCCCCTTAGAGAGAACCCACTTCAAAGAACAAGTTGTTAGCCCAGTGGCATGGCCCTTACCTAATCCTCAGAAAGCTATATATATATACACTATATTGCCATGCTGGAGCAAAGAAGGTCCAAGCAGACCTCCCATGTCAATCTGCTAAAGGAGTGGAAAGACCCAGAGGTACAGGCCAGCCAGCAGTTGGTGGTGCAGCAAGTCCTGGAGGATGAGGACAGCCCCGAGCAGGTCTTCCCCTCAGTAGCAGGGTCTGGTCCCCTCGACCTGGCATATCTCCCAATCGACCAGCAGAGGGAGCTGGAGGCCATCATCCAAGCAGAACTGATGCAGGAAAAGCTGGGTTCACCAAGCTGGTGGAACACAACATCCCCCTCTGAGTCACCACACCAGTGAGACAGAGGATGAACCGTATTCCAGAACAATTCCTATTCCTTCCGTACCCCTCAAGGACTCTATCACTTAAAAGTGATACCCTTTGGAATGCAGGGGGCCCCGTCAACCTTCCAGAGACTTATGGACCATGTGCTGGAGGGAACGGAGGCCTTCTCTGTGGCCTACCTGGATGACATTGTTGTGTATAACGGCTCCTGGAAGGAGCACCTGGAGCATCTTGGGGAGGAGCACCTGGAGCATCTTAGGGAGGTGCTAAAGACTCATTTGAAGCTTCAATCCTACTTGTAGTGGTAACCTCAGCTGCTCCAACCCTCAAGTCCAGTACCGGCTACCTATCCCAAAACAGTGACCTGCCCCTCCTGGCGGTGTCACAGTTATGTACAATATATGTTTGTGTTGATGCAGCTGTTTGTACATTAACTTTGCTATAGCTAACAATTGGTAAATTTGCTCATGCCTTAGGAAACTAATCCAAACGGAGGACCAGAGAGGACATAACCCTATAGAGGATGCCCTTGCTGCTCTGGAGTTGGCCCAGTATTTTATTGAAGCAGGACCTCAACAGGTAAAATTGCTTTCACTATAGACAACCACATGCATTGTGATGCTTTTATGAAGCAAGACTAGTTGATATTTACCCGTTTGGTCCAATTCAGGTTGTAGAGCGCCATCTCACGGAGTTATGGGGTGAGAGTCTGGCTGAACAACCTGCCCCACCTACCCTGAGTACCAGGTACAACCACTGCACCATCACCGCTTTCCTCTACACCAAGACACATATAACAGAAATACCCTTTGATTTTGAGAGAACCCGTCACCGCCCCTGTCTTTGTGTTCAGGTTTCCTGATGTGCTACAAAGGTCTGGACAGTCGGTGACCTTTCTTGGAAAACGCTCACACGACATTATCATTCATCCGTCCAATCAGCAGTGGTACAGCTCAGACAAAGAGGTGATTTTGTGAATTTGTGGTTGGTTCTAGGAATGCGGTGTGGAGGAACAGCACACTAAAGCTAATATACATTCAGCTTCAACCACCCATAACATCTCCTCAAGTGGTCATCACTGACTAACTTCTGCTTCCTTCCAACGACATCTCTGCATTCAGACGCTGGCCTCTTTCAGAAGACAGGCGGCCCGGCTGTTCTTCTCTGTGGTCCAGTTCTCTTTGTTCTCGGATCACATGAAGAACTCCTGCCTTCAACAGGAACACCTCCACCAACGAGTGAGTCAATCAATCAAACATCATTGACTAGTAGGTATTTTTGTTATAGATGTGTGTGTATTAACACATACCGTAATGTGTGCATTGCAGTTGCGTGCACATCTAAGGCACATGTGTGTGGTGTTTGCGGGGCCGTTCGCGGCAGAATTCGGGCCGGCGGACGTGAGGAGGCTATTTCGCTGTTGTGGAGCTGTGAAGCACATCAAGATGCTGCCCAGCACACACCAGGTGGGCAGGCCACCCCTGGTCACAGTTTGATGTTTGACGGCCTGTTGTAAGACACACAGATCTGTGTTGGTATATTCTGAATACTGTTAAGACACGCTCCACAAGGATTGATGTGTCAAATGTATTGTCGTGTGTTGTTCATTGTAAAAGACGGTAGAAAATGGTCTTTGAGTCACAGCTAAATAGTACTTGGTTTGATGTCCTCACCACTACCTGCAGAATTCACAGCAAGTCACTTTTGATAAAAAATCATCATTAATACGAAATACATAATATTGACGTGGGTCTTGACTTGGAGAACACTACTAGAGGTGTACTTACTGGACTGTGATGATCTAAGTTGTCACTCATGTCAATTAGATTTGTACAGCCCTTAATCACAGTCTCAAAGGGCATCACAGGCCACATACTTACCCCAACACCCCCCAAACCCTAGCCCCCCCCTAAGGGCAAAGAAAACCTTAACTATTAGGAGGAAGAAATCTTGAGAAGGAACACAGAGAGGGGGATCCCTCCTTCCAGGGATGGTTCAGGAGTGCAATGGGCACAGTAAGTGACATACATAGTAATGTACAATCATCAGCTCAATCAATGGCTCCTCTCAGATTCATGCAGAGATAGAGTTCAGGCTGCTGGAGGGGGCCGTGCTGGCGGTCAAGACACTAAATGGACACCGTGTGTATGATAAGCATATTCAGGTAAGCAGCCCCCCCCCCCCCCCCGTTAACGCCCTTGCTCTATTCATATTCCCCCCCCCTATTTAGTGTACAATTGTTTTCTCTTTCTCTCTCGTTTACATTGTCTAGGTGCAGAGGCCGGTGTACGAGTCCACATTGGACCTTGATTTAACCCTTCATGCTCTGATGGAGGACCCCCTCAACGTGAGCCATGTCCATGTCACGAGGCTAAAACCCAACGTAAACATCATCTCGAACCCAAACGGACCCACACTGGTACCAGGTGCTCCGCGTTTCCATCGGACCAATGACGTGAATCCAGATGAAAGCGGGACCATGGCGAGAGATGCGTACAATTCAAAGGTGGCCGCGTCCTTCAATGGGACTCGTGAACTAATGAGCACTCACCATCACATGCTTCAAGCTCCTTCTGCCTCTACACCGAACGAGGAGGAGCTCACCGAGGTGTTTGGTCACTTTGGGGTGGTGAAGAGAATCCTCTTCCCCGTTAAAACCAATGGAAGACGCACAAGGCATGCGCGAATAAGTAAGCCAACACATTCCCCACAATTATTTGTGTCATCTGTGAATAAGACTACCAAGAGTGTATTCTCGCTCTCTCTGTCTCTGTCTCTCTGTGTGTGCCTGCCCCTCTCTTGTAGAATCACTACTATGTTATTCATGTGTGTGTTCTTACTGGTTGCCTTCTGTATGTGACAGATTTTCAGAGTCCAGAGGGTGTGGAAGCAGTCTTTGGCTCTTCTGAGGAGCTCCGGACGCAACGGTACCTGGTCTGTCCGTCTCTCACGCCGGGTCACCTTCGCTCATGGGCTCCAGGGACCAACATGGAGAGGGAGGAGGTGGCCAGCGAAGAAAAGTGTAGCGGCAGCAGCCTTATGGAAAACGACCCGGTGGTGAGAAGAGCATGTTGAGTTCAATTCAGTGAATAGTTCACCTTCAATATGTCGGACTGAGGAATGAAAAGCATGTCTAAGAGTTGACTCTGCCATCAGTTTGATTAAGAGCTGGTTGGTTTGAGGGGAGACCAGACACATGTCTTAACAATCAGTAATCAAGATGTTTTTATTTGCCATGTGTAACAAGTACAATGGAACGCTTACTCACCATTTCCTCCCGCAGTCTGAACAACAATACTATACTATAAACAACACTATATATTACCTACTTTATATACTGTACTTTATACCAGAGGAGGCTCGTCCATTGAGGAAAGGGAGTAACATCCTCCCAAAAATGTCCCAAATCTTTTTTTAGAAATCCACATACATTTCACATATTCATCTGTGAAAATACTGATAATATTACTATTTTAACACTTCGAAGGCCCAAAATCATGTTCCTGTGTCAAAATACCAACAGCACCCCTACCGCAATTAAAAAAAGTACTGTACAGAAGTCCGTCCTCCCCAAGCTCCCTATTGAAGTCCATTACAGAACTGTTGGACCTGAGCGGCCGGTGAGTCCTGGTTTAACATGTGTGTACGGCAGTTAAGGAGGACGATCCTCCCTTAGGGCGGGTCTAGCCAGAGGCTCTGTGAACCAATCAGCAGAGCTGCGCTGGTGAAAACCCAATCAGAGTTTTTGGGGGGCGGGTTATCATCGTGCAAGGATCTATCTTGTGTCATTCATTAATTCCGCATTCCAGAAAACTTGTGAGTTGTTTATTTCAGACTTGAAACTTTAGAGTTACGAACTCAGTGTTCCAGGTGCAATGCTTCTCCCCCCTCAGATCACAATTGATTTCATATATGTTTGGTTCATCTGCCAAAATTACCCACTAATCCATTGTCAAAACTGATATTGAGGCCGGATGAGGTACTGCGTCATTGACGCTATCTATATAGTAGGCCTATATTATCATGTGATGAACAGAATACAACCAAATTTGGGTTTTACATGCCCACATACGACCAACCCAACCACCACCAAGCTTTCCCCCCTACTTTTCCAACCACCAGCCGACACTGCTATATATATATGTATAACAAACACTATATATTACCTATTATATGCTATACCATATACAACACTATACTATAACAATGCTATGCACGATAAAGAACAATAAAGTGACCGATGGATGATATAAACATATGACAAATTGTGCAAAAAGCATTTAAAAGTGGCAGTAGTGCAGCAGCATCATGAAAACAGTGCAGTGCAGTGGCTGTAATGAATCAATTTAGTCCAGTAAAACAAAGTCCGGGTTCCAATGCTTCGCTACCGGCAACCGGACTGCATGGGGAGAAAAGATGGCGTGGCAGGTGGTTACCGTCCTTGATGATCGAGTTGGCCTTGTTCTGAAATCTGGTTCTGAAGATTTCCTCGATGCACCCAATAGTCTTCTCTGCAGTAATGATCTAGTTTGGTAATAATGTATTGATACTTTTATAACGCATTATATGTTTTTAGGATGGGAAAATGGAGCGTGTGATGAAGAAGTTGGATCAGCGCCTGAAGAAACTTTACAATTCCCTCCCGGACCACACCTTGTCTGTTGTAGTGCTGCCTGGATATACAAGGTGAATAGACTGCTTTTAATATGCTGCCATCCCCATGTGTGTAAGTACCTATCCAAGAAATATCTGAAATTAAACCATGTCTCTCCTCCGTCTGGTGTCTAGCTCCACTGACCATTGTCATGGTCTCTGCTTCGTGGAGGTAAAGAACGGCGTCTTGTGTGTGAATGAGCAACCTGAATAACTGCTATATGAAATGGACAATTTCCTACGGTTATGCAATTGTCAAAATATGGATATTTATATGGTTCCCAGAGAGGAATACCTTTTTATCGGACATTTTTATTTGGTGCAAATGAATGCTGTAAAAAATAAAACAAACTTAAATTTTCATTTTCCTTTAACCGATTCGGTTGCTGCTTTATAAGAGAGCATATCCTTATTGTCGTGTATGTGGAGTAAGACTGATTTTAGTTATCGATTCAGTCAAAGCAATTGATGCTTTTTGTACTGTTCTGTATCTAAGATGGCACTGGTTCATTGAAGCCTTTGAAAATGGTGTACATTTGAATGTAATTAAAGAGACATGATTTAAGTAGTGAATTATCCTTGCGTAACTAAAGTGATGCCTTAAATATGACAACCCAAGGCCGTGGACTGTTTTAATGTTAAACAAATGGATAAAGCAATTCATAGATCCATTTTTTTTGTTACAGGTAAACTAAAATAAAGTTTGAGTTCTTGGTCGACAACAAAAAAAACAAGTTGAAAGACCTTTCCATTCAAAATAACTGCTTAAGTTCCTCTCACAAAGTCAAATTAAATGCTGTCCATAATAAATACAGGACCATGGAGAAGCTTATATTTAATAACTGGAATAGTTTGACAAACAATACAATAAGGGCCTTGATTGCATTTTGATATTGTTTTTCAACTTAAAATGTTTTTTAACACTTTACTCTTTCGATCAGTTAAGTGTTGCTTCCAGCACACATTTTCTCTAAATGCACAGGTAGCAGCTAGCAGGCCTAGGGTTGCCACCTGTAAAATATGGAATCGTCCAGTTTAGGGCAATTAAATCACAGGAACAAATTGCATTTTTTTTATCAATATGGAGTGATTTGTTCAGTATTTTTATCCCACCCACATTCTGCGAAGACCAGCCCTACTCTGCCTCTGATTGGCTAGTACTCATTGGTTAGGTTTAGGCATGAGGACTTAGTTATGGATAGGGTCACAATATATGGGTCAGAGCCATTCAGAGGCAGAGTAGGGCGGGTTTTCACAAAGTGTGAAAAGCTTTGTTGGGCCCCAGTGAAATTATTAATTAAAATAGGGAGATGGGGGGGGGGGTAAAACAATCTTGATCATTTTAACGATACAATTTTCTGGGATAACTATGATCGATAAAAATAAACAAGCAAAGGTACCTCGTCTGTTGGTCTCTCACTCTGGGTCACCCGTGCTCATGGGCTCCAGGGACAAACGGAGGGGGGTGAGGTGTCCGGCTAAATAAGTGTTGCAACAGCATTATGCATTTTCTTACCCAGGAGGTAACATGTTCAATTCAGTCAAAGTAAATAGTTCAGTACGATGGTTTTAAACCATGTCTCTCCTCCACTTGGTGTCCAACTAAAAATAGGGATATTTAGAGAGAAGAAAGTTGGTTGGAAATTTGATGGGTTAATGAATGCTTTAAATACTTAAAGCATTTTCCATCAACCGATGCGGTTGCTGCTTTATACGAGAGCATATCCTTGAGGTGTATGTGGAGTAGGACTGGTTTCAGTTATCGATTCAGTCAAAGCAATTGATGCTTTTTGTACCACTCTAATCTGGACCTTGTTTTAAGATTACACTGGTTCATTGAAGCCTTTGAAGATAGTGTACATTTGAATGTAATTAAAGAGTCAGAAATTAAGTAGTGAATTATCGTTAAGTAACTAAGGTGATACCTTAAATATGACAACCGAAGACTGTGCCGTTTTAACGTTAAACCTGAGAGCTAGGCGTTGTTAAGGCAAGTGTACAGTAGTGCTGGGATACAGTATAATGCAACAGAAAACAGCTTAGTACTGAACAGTAAGCATAAACTAGAATAATGTTTGAGTTTACTTTTGGGCCTTTAGTTTACAATTATAAACACTGTGCAGACAGATGGACAAAACTGAAACTGCCATAGTAAAACATTCTTTAATTGTTCCTTTGGAATGACATTACACAAATGTACACCTATTTTTAACGTTTACTCAGTTAGCCTTAAAACACACTTGACAGATGGAGTTTTCAAAAAGAAAGTTGGAAGACTCTTCCATATACATGGATAGAGTTTTCAGAAAGCGGGAAGACTTTTCCCATACACGGATGGAGTTTTCAGAAAGCGGGAAGACTTTTCCCATACACGGATGGAGTTCAGAAAGTTGGAAGACTTTTCCCATACACGGATGGAGTTTTCAGAAAGTTGGAAAACTTTTCAATACACAGATGGGGAGTTTTCAGAAAATTGGAAGACTTTTCCCATACATGGATGGGGAATTTACAAAAAGAAAGTTGGAAGACATTTTGATACACAGATGGAGTTTTCAGAAAGTTGGAAGACATTTCCATACAAAATA
Organism: Muraenolepis orangiensis; assembly: GCA_027704905.1. Taxonomy (NCBI): domain Eukaryota; kingdom Metazoa; phylum Chordata; class Actinopteri; order Gadiformes; family Muraenolepididae; genus Muraenolepis; species Muraenolepis orangiensis. Next base: position 31,429,429 of record CM051003.1, read on the forward strand.
ACTGCTCTTTAATTTCTCACAAAGGGTCAAATGAAATGCAGTAAATTATTTATTTTTTACATTATATTTTCTTAAAACATCCAACTATTTCAATCAGTCAAGTGTTGCTTCCAGCACAGGTCTCCTCTAAATGCAGATTCTCCCTGAGTGGGGAATAACAGGGCTCCAGTCCTTAATGAAGGGCTGGTGGTAAAGACATCATTTTTTTTGTTACTTGACCAGACGAGTGTGCGAACCTTGAGTCTTCCTCATCTTGTGAACCTTCTTGCCTTGATTGCTCCCAGGGTTTTGACAGGTGTTCTCGGCCTCAACCGGTGAAGCCGAGCATTTGGCGCTCTGCACTTCATGGATTGGGCTCAACACAGATGATTCTGACACACACCTGCACATACACCGGAGAAAACACTTAATGCAAAACAAGCCTTGGAAACTGATCAGATAAGCGTTTAGGTTCTTCAGCAACAGACTCACGGTGTCTCGATCCAGCTGTGGGACGTCCTGTCGACACCTCCGGTCCTAGGAGGGGAAAGACAACCAGTGTTACAAGCGACCATAACCCTACATACAAGAGCTTACAGGCTAGACAGTGCTACATGGCACTCAGTCATGCCATCCTATCAAATCTATGTTAAAGATGTTACCAGTGTATGAAGAGATGCACACCATCACACTTCATGCCACTGTGGGGATTCATATATTTTTCCACATAAAAAGCAGGAACGCCACAATATTAATATTCAGTCTAAGATTACATTAGTTCATTGAAGCCTTGAAAGATGGTGTACAAATCAAATTAAAGAGTCAAATGATTCAAGTAGTGAATTATCCTCGATCCATCCAATATATCCAATTCTACTACCGGTAAATACAATTCCCTTGTTTCAAACTGCCTGTGGGAAGAATAAACATGTCAGAGTTTTCACCATCTACCATTCAGTTTTTAGAGCACACCATGTGTAATAACGCCAACTGTTTCTCTGCTTCTGTGCACGTAATCCACTCACTCACTGCAGCGATATGATTGGTTAAGTAGCATAACACGAGATGTAGGCCCGTGTTGTAAAAAAGGTAGAAAAGATGCACAATGGTATTCATTTTTGGTGCAAGAACAGAGATTTAGTCTTTAATAAAGGGCTGGTGTTCAAGACATCTTTTGTTGTTACTTGACCAGATGAGTGTACAAACCTTGACCCTTCATCTTGTTCTTGTGAGCCTTCTTGCCTTGATTGCTCACAGGGTTTTGCCAGGTGTTTTTTGCCTCAATGGGGGGAACTGGGCTTTCAGAGCTCTGCTCTTCATGGATTGGACTCGCCGTAGAGGATTCTGAGACGCACCTGCACATACACCGGAGGAAAGACCATTAATGCATAACAATCCCACACCAGTAAAGTCAAGTGAAACTGATCAGATAAGCGTTTAGGTTCTTCAGCAACAGACTCACGGTGTCTTGAGCCAGCCTTCAGACGTCCTGCTATCGACAACTCCTGCCAACATTTTAGGGAACTGTCCTGGGAGAGGAAAGACGACCAGTGTTACAAGCGACCAAAACTCTACATACAGGAGCTTACAGGCTACATGGCACTCAGTCATGCCATTACAAGTGTATAAAGTGATGCACACCATCACACTTCCTCTTCTTGCCCGTGCCGTCGGAATTGCTGTATTGATTCCAGCCATCTGTGGGCTGAGCTTCTCCAGGCTCTTGGTCCACATTAGCAGCACCGATGCTACGCTTCCCCAAAGTGCTTCACGCAAAAATACAAACCCAAATATTTAAATATACATAGTAATGTACTGCACACGTCATAGGAGTCGAGTAGAAAGTCCTGTATTGTTAAAGGGTAGAGCGCCCATTAGAGCCCCAAGTTACCACCTTCTATAACCATGGCCTGGAGTCCCAGCTGTAGGGGTAGGGGACTCGACCCAGTCTTCCTCTCCCCAAGACTGGGCAGGCTGGCTGGGGATGTCCTTCTCCTGCTGCCTGCCCCTCCGGTATTCTGCGTACGTTTGGATCCGGTAGCTCTCCGCATAGCGACTGGTGTTCATGGCTACACAAACGAGACACCATAATAGTCACCTGCAGTAGCACACAATTGTAATTTTATTGGTATGACCATGGTGTGATCCTCACCTATCTGCACCTGGTCAGTCTGACTGAGGGAAACGAAAGCGGAGGTGTTGTCTATCCAGGACACCTGGATGTTACCTGGGGAGCAGATTTACACAGGGGGTTAATGGGACAAATGAGGCTTTCACAACACACATGTATGAACAGAGCAAAGTGTGCGCTGTACCGAAGGCACTGAAAAGCTGGTAGAGGTCGCTGGTTTTCCATTCTTTAGGGAAGGTGACGTAGAGAACATGGTCCCTCTGGGGTTGCACTTGAGGAATTCAACGAAGGCACCATTACAAAAACTTAGGCAGACACGTCATTGAGAAATTACCTTTAATGAGTTAACTTACAGTCGGGCCCTGTCATATTGAGGTAGGGAATATCTGTTATTCTCATCAAGTAAAGCCTGGAGAGAATAAGGGAAACAACAATCATTTAAAAAAAAAAAAGAAACGACTGTATTTTCCGGACTTTAAGTCACTTTTTTTTTAGCTGTCCGACTTGTCCTGCGACTTACACACACGTTTATTTTCTGACTGCGTTCAAAGTACAGCCAAGAGATCAAATCATCTCACATGATGCTACTCAACCAATCAAATCGCTGCAGTCAGTGAGCACACACAGAGAGGCGGAGAAAGAAACAGTCAGAGTAATTCCATATGTAGTGCTCTCAAAACAGAAGGTACACAGCGAAAACAAACTCCATGTTCATTCTTCCTACAGGCAGTTCAAACCCAGTAAGTCAATTTTTTTCCGTGCATATTAATAAAAGCAGCAATGTAAAGCGGCACAACGAGATAAAGCACAATCATATGCACCCAAATAAAATGAACGCTGTAGGAGCCCAATATCATCTGTGTTTACCGGTTAGCTTTCGGCAGTGCTGCTTCACACATTAGATTTTTTGCCGCACACCGAGAAAAGTATTTTCCGTCATTTGACCGGCTCTTCGGAGCTGGTTTAGTGTTAATATCTGCAATAATGTTCGGCAACGGATCGGAGCAGCCCTACTATCAACGGTGCAGATACTTCTCTAGTTCTGCAGGTGCCGTTACGTCTTCTGGCTGATAAATGCAACTCTTATTTTATTTGGAAAATACGGTAATCCAAAAAATGTATATAAAAAAAGCTTACTTGTTGACGAAGGGCTCAACAAGTTTAGAGTGAGGCAAGATGTTGGTATTGGGAGGGGATAGGAAGGAACCTAACGAGACAAGAAAGGGAAAGATTAACAAGGAACGATTTATGCAAAGCACTTTTGTCCTCCGAGTCCAAGGCAGAGAAGTGCAAAATGTGTTTTACCAAGGTAATTTGCCATGGAGATGAAACACAGGCCAGTGATGTAGGCATCATAGCCAGCCTCGTGGAGCTGCTCCTGGGCTGTGTCGTATCTGGGGAAGCCTTCTGCAGTCTCTGGCAGGAGAACAATCAGGAGACACAGTGTGTCAAAGAGGGTGGGGGTTGAGCCAAGTGTGAAATCCCAAGAAGTGTTTCTCACCAACATTAGGAGATTGGAAGGGGGCCCCCTTCAGGCGCTTCTCCAGCTCTGCCAGAGAGGTGATTGGAATCTTGTCCTAGAAAAGTGCAATAAGCAGCATGTCAGCAACTCGTAGAGGGGTTAAGCGCACTGTTGACTTACAGTTCATGATGAAGTCAAAAGTCACTTAAGCCCTCTACTTAACACCAACTATTCAATCAGATGCATTAATCTTCATGTTTCTGAACATTTTGGGGGAAATACTTGTGGATAATGGTCCGATGTACCTTAAAAGGTTGAGTAGAAGACATCAGCTTGGTGTCCAGGAGTCTAAAATAATGCAATAAAATATTTTTAGAGACTGAAGCCTACTGCAAATAGATAGTAGATAGTTTGTTTTACAAAATTCCAAAAAGACTCACCTTGGGAACACAGACATTGTGAGATCTTTAAAGTCTTGGAGATCCTAGAGGAAACAAAGTGTAAAACAAACTAAATACAAGAACAAATAAATGAACACATTACACAACATCCCAAAAAGTTGTTCTTTGTGCAGGGTGTAGAGAGAGAAAGCGAGAGCTTTACACGTTGTTTCCACTTTACCTGTGGCAGTGGGCAGTAGAACTGGTGGATTGTGTGCATGACATCCAGAAGCATGTTGTGTCCGACCACAAGCTTACCCTGCATCAGACACAGACACCCGATTTAAAGTGCCATTCAACAAGAAGCATAACGTCAATGCGTTTCAGACTAGGAAACTCCTTCTAAAATCGACATACAGATTTAGAGATGGCATGGATGACCCTGGAGAAGCCAACCGCATCATTAAGCTCCTCCTATGGGAAGAAGAATGCATAGGAAACAAATATAAATTAGCATCCCTGTGTGGAGTCAACCAATGCACGCATTTTAAAGCCTAACTGTACCTGCTCCTTCTCCAGTTTCTGCCTCTCTCTCCTCTTTCGTTCATCGTTGTCCACTTTGCTGACCTGAATGAAGCGCCCTTTCTGCACATACAGAGGACCAACATCAATTTTTTTTGTTTGCATGTTGTTGCATGAAATGATGTCTGAATAGAGATGCATGCTTACACTTTTGGTCTCCACGGTCTCCACATGAATACCCTTGGGGAACCTGAGAGAGCAGGGGAAACGTTAGCCATTCGCCAGAACAAATGCAAGAGCAGAGCATGAATATAGCTGCACTCACTTCCAGTTAAGAGTCTGGTAAATCAGCTTTCTCTGGAACCTACGATTGAGGAACAGCAGAGAAAGAGTCTTAAAAAAAAAAATAGAACATCGGAGAAAATAGAACATCGGAGACTTTTACAAGATACAAGATGTTTTATTGACCATTTGCAACAAGTACATCGGAATGCTTACTCCCCATTCCCTCCCGCAATATGAATTTTTAAAACGATAACATAAAAATAACAATTTAGTGACGGATGATTGTTACAGGTTTTGAATTGTGCAAAAAAAATGTGAACGTGTATTACCCAGTGCATGGGTCCAAATCTATAGACTTCTCAGACTTGGTGAAGAGCCCACTGACTTTTTCGCTGTAGGAGGAAAAAAAAAAAAAGATATATTTTTCTTTAACATCAAGGTCAGGTTATTGACCAACAGCATACAATGACATCTCTCAGCCCATGTAAAATCCCTGAACCCGTCGAGGCGCCAATTAATTAAACAATAGTAGAATAGTGGAAACGTACATGATCTGGCTGAGGAAGTCCTTGTGTTCTTCAGGTACGTTTGCTGGCACTGTACAGAACGGTGAGCTGTAGGCGGCGCCATTAGCCGCGCCATTAGCTTGCTGGTTCCGTCTCTCCTCCGTGAGCTCCCTCACCCGGGCTTCCTCTTCCTGGTTAAGGTAAGGGATCCCTAGTCGAATGAAAAAAAAAATGATGTCATGGAGAACCAGCTGTTTCTAGTGCAAGTGTAGTTGTTAATATAATAGAACAGGGCTTTTATTTATATTAAGCTGTATACGACAGTTGCAATTAAAACAAATATTGCCCTATTCCGAATGATATTGTAAGGTTAGTGTGGTTGTGAAATACTATTTATGCCACTCACCATGACAGAAAACCTTGTTGAAGTCAAACCCCTGGCTTGCTAGAAAGTCAATACTTGAACTCTGGAACGACAACAACAAAAGTCTTTACCTTGTCCACAGTCTTCTCCAGTAAATAGGGCAGTGTTAATTGTCCTGTGGTAATGACCTTGACTCCAGAGACGCATTAAGCTGACGACGGACTTACTTGGCAGATGAATTTAATGTCGGGAGATGCTCTGTTGAAGGGCTTGGGGAAGACATAGAAATTAAAGCACTTGACGATGTACCTGTGGAGAAGAGAGAATACATACATGGAGATTGTCCTTCTCATGGATTCAATACTGATCATACTTGTATTGGCATATTTGCATTTAATTTGAGCAATATGCTTGTGAATCACACAATTCCTGCTTGGTAGTTATTTAGTCAAGTCTCAAATAATAATATAAATAGTAATATTAAAATAGGTGGGGGGGACGAGGGACGACAAATAGTATGGTGAGCATTGAAATACAACTTTGCATTCGTCAGAAAAATGTCAAATGAGTGTTCTCCTTGACTTTGGAAATATTACAAACGGAACAATATCCTAATCATCATAGAGCAGATGTGTATGCATGAGCAGCCGATACGTGCGTGTAGTCCCGCAGCTTGCGGCACACACTCACTTGGACGCCGTCGGGTCATACTTAAACGCACAGAGCCCAAACTGGAACAAGAGGAAGTCCATGGAATGCTGGGAGGGGAAGAGAACAGTCAAGCCAGACCCGTTAATGCTGGTGACAGGACCTTTAATACAGAGGAGGGTAGAAAGTAGTTAAGAGTACAATGCAGACACAGACACGGCACACCTTCTTAAGCTTAGCGTATCGTTCCTCTGGTGTATCCAGTCCATTGGTGAGTGCACTGACGTTAGGTCCATCGCTTATACCTTTATAAATAGTACAAGAATGCACAGTAATTAGAAATGGAGTTGCAACGTGCGTTTGAGAAATGTGACAACAACAAAATATATATCGCTAACGGTTACCCGAGAATTCGCCATCGATGGCAAGGAAATCAGCCTCCTCTATGGCGCAGTTCATGGAACTTAAACAGTCTTTGAAATCTAAGAGGGGAGAAAGGAGAGGAATTGGTAGCAGGCAGGCATGCATGGTGCCCAGCAGAGTACGGTATAGCGACGGTACTGGAAACTAAAGACGCACAAAAGTCTACTCGGATCAATGGGAGATTAAAACAACGTTACATCTAAATACAATTTGTTGCACCGTGTTGTACAAGTAGAAGGCAAACGAACTACGTCGGATAAAATCGCGGTACTCACTTTTCCGTGTCACCTCCATCCCTTCACAATAACTTAGCACCACTGCCAGCTAACGCTAGCTTGTCTATTGCGTTGGTTTTTAACCTTTTCCCAAACACTTCCGGTGATGACGCGTTTTACGTTGGACTAAATTAAAGGGGGCGTATTGTATATAGAATAATATTTATTTAAAAGTTCGACCTTTAACGAGATTATATTTGATAGCAGTCAATGTATGTATTATTATGATTATTCATATTCCACTACATTACAATATTGTACTATTATTATTACTATTTGTCCCTGATTTGGTCTGCTTTTGAATTGATTGTAATCTGAGGTTTTAATGCATGTTTTTCATGCATTTATTTATTTCATGCATTATTACAACTTGTTCACTTTCCTCGTATAGTTATTCTATTCGGCACAAACCACATTTCGGTGGACCCTCATTATATTCTCTCACTGCTTAATTCAACTGTCAAAAACTGTGAGAGTCAGATGCACCTCAGTCAAAATAAAGTCCAAATCAGGCGCCTGGGAAAAAAAAGTTTCAGTCTCTCTCCAAGAGACATACCTCTGCTCCTGTAAATCTGTTTGAATCAAGGCCAAAGTCTGCCTGAGCAGTCTAAGCAAAGATATGACTTACATGTGCAACAACCAAGTTGAATTCCAATGCCCCAACTTTCTTGTGACTTTAACTTAGTTCTACTTGAAAAACGCACATATTAGTTGAAGAACATCTGATTGTAAAAGGTCCAGTTTAATTTGAATGGCTTAATTAGCTTTAAATCATTTTAATGTGGTAATTTACAATCATCAATTATGCAGACAACTTTGACCAAAGTTACTTACAACTGAGACTAGAGAACAATCAAAGCGTATCATCCACTTCAAATGAGTTTCAGGACTGAATACAACATGCGTGCAGGTCACTATAAGCATCAACAACAACATCAACAACAACAACAACAACAACATATGAATCATCAGGCAGTGAGTTATGGCGGAGGGCCCATAGCTCTACCAAACAGGCTTTTGGTAGAGCTTTTGGCCAATCAGGGCCCGTATGTGGATGAGCTGAGGTGTCTCGGGGTGATTTTTTTTTAAGAAGTTGTGGCATAAAACTAGTAAAACATATTCTTCACAACCCTCCAATAGTCGACAATTCCACGGCTAAAACAAAGAGCTACCACATGAGGGAGCCATATTCCACAAGCTGGGTGACTCTACAAGCACTATGTTTAAATTAGGCATCTATGTTGGTATGAATGACCCCTATCTAACAATCACCAACACACGCACGCACGCACGCACGCACGCACGCACACACACACACACACACACACACACACACACACACACACACACACACACACACACACACACACACACACACACACACACACACACACACACACACACACACACACACACACACACACACACACACACACAGTACAGAGGCTGTAATAAGAGATAGAAAAGTGTGTGCATGTGTGTGCATGCATGCGTGTATGTGTGTGTGTGTGTGTGTGTGTGTGTGTGTGTGTGTGGGTGGGGGAGGGGTGCGTGTGTGACCGGTTTGAAGGCAGACAATTTGATTACTTGGTCGGCCCCCTAGACTCCTGCATAATCAGAGAAAAGGAAAAAGGAAGGAGGAGAGGGAACGAGGGAGCAGTAGTAATGAAGAAGTATGTGTAAGTAAGAAAAAGCAATATAGAAGGTTGCATGAAGGGCAGCGCTGGATCACGGACAAACCTTCGACGTGGATAACAGAAGAAACATGGAGTCCCTATGAGACCCGTCCCATATAATGTGTTCCATGTTCAATAAACATCCTCAATAAGCTGTATGAAAAAACAGCAACATGTAAACACACACACACACACACACACACACACACACACACACACACACACACATGTGCGCTTACATACACATGGCACAGATAACATGCTCAGACAGTCGTGTCATTGGTCTCCTAATCATGCATGGGATCACCTGACAACACACACATGCGTTCGCGCACGTGCACACACACACACACACACACACACACACACACACACACACACACACACACACAATGTGAACACTGCTATTGTTCATATGGCATACACTCACACACACACACACGTATATGCATATGCAATAGCGTGCACACACACATAGAAACACACACACACACACACACATATATGCGCACACACGCACACAGACACACGCATGCATACATTAATAAGGAGGCAAAGTGCTGCATATCATCTAAAGACAAGACTTATGGTTGATGATTGCCCATATATTCCCCATTCATATATTTGCACACACACACACACACACACACACACACACACACACACACACACACACACACACACACACACACACACACACACACACACACACACACACACACACAGATGTAAACAGTTCTGGAGTGAATAGAAACTGATTTGCTTTCAGACCAATGCAGAGAATACATAAATTCTTCATTGTAGAAGGTGGAGGGGAGGAGCGGGAAGAGACATGGTGGCAGTGGCAAGGATAGAAGGGAAGTAAATGTGGAAGGAAAACAGATAAGGACCAAGTAAGGACCAAAAAATACACAAATGATGGCAATATGGTGAGCAGAGCTATGCCAACTGCCTCTGCCTCTCTCTCTCTCTCTCTCTCTCTCTCTCTCTCTCTCTCCCTCTCTGTCCCTCTCTCTCTCTCTCTGCTCTGATTCATTGTTTGAAAAAAAATAGCCATGAGGGAGGGAGAGGCTTTTGACTCATTTTTACTTGCATGAGAAGAAGAGCAGGCCCCAATCAGCTCAGCAGCTGACAGACACGGGGGGAAGTCTTTCAGCCGCATGGCGCTCACTGGTCTTTGTCTTGTAACCGGTTTGAAAAGAGCCCACAACAACCACTCCTTTCTGGGGAGCCTCCTTCGGTGGGGAGGCGTGCTTCCGCTGGCCGATTTGTTGTTTCATCGTTATCAGAAAGAGAACAATTCAGTCGTCAATATTATATCGCTGTCGGACGGCAGTTTTTTTAAGATGTGCTGTTCGTATCACTGCTGGTAAAAACTGTATGTAAGTAGAAACACTGAGTGGTGCATGCAATACCTTGCAGCCTACATACATACATAGCCCACACTGCTTATTGAAATGCAAAGGACTCTCATGACAATAGACATTAGAAAAGTATAGCTTTTTTTAGGAAAAAATATATACAAATATAAATGCAATGCAAATGTGTCACTCTGCAAATGTAACTTTGTGCATACACACACACACACACACACACACACACACACAGCATTTAGCTTATTAATTAAACCTATTTTGTCAGTGATAAAACTGCATGCAACTTTTCATATTACTACCTTTCATACATTCAATTATTCATCCAGTCAGTAATCCCCTGTATGTCAAACTGTTGGGAAGTCTCCTCTACACAGTGTGGTCCAAACAGATGGCCCCTCAACCAGGGTGGAGTCCCTAGTCCCACTATCACCCACAGCAGGCTGCTACAAGACCCACACTCACACTGGCTTCCCTCAAAGGGAATAACCATGTTTCGTAGGTGTGCGAGTTGAACTGAGCATACCGTTAAGGTACTTGACTCAACACACACACACACACACACACACACACACACACACACACACACACACACACACACACACACACACACACACACACACACACACACACACACACACACACACACACACACACGTCCCGTCACTTTGCTATGGTGGAAACTAGAACAAAACTCTGAGGACGGACATGAGCATTTAGCATTTCCTTTCCGTGCCCATGTATTACGTACGCCCAAGCGTCTGGAGTTGTCCAGACATTTTATGTGATTATAGCTGCTAGCAGCAGCTTGCATAGCCAACACACTGTAGTACTGCACTGCTCAACTAAAAAATTGGGATTGGCTGCTACACAACCCAGATGTGTGGGTTGTGGATGTGGAACTTTACGGAGATTGGAAAGTATAAACACCTACCCATGCTCAGACATAATGTGTCAGCAGCTAGCTGTCCCTACATAAGGGGTAGGACACGGTTCTTGTGAAAGCCACGGATTTCATCCAGAGCAGTCTATTTGAAGATTGAGGTTGAGGGCCGGGAGAAGAGCCAGGGCTCAGCGACCGCCTCCCTGCTGCTGGAGATTCCAGCGTTACAGTCTGTTGTATCCTCCATCCTGACCTCCGACACTACCTGCATTGCCACACCTGGACAATCAGAGTGGCTATCTTCCAGTGTTGCTCTGGAGCCGTTAGACACACACACTCACAGTGCTGAATCCAACCCACCCAGCCCTAACGGCACCGGCTTACAAGACGGGGTTAGTGGCGGCAGCTGGGGCAACCGGGTCAGCTGTGGTTGTAGCATGGAGGCTCCAGCTCAGTTGTCTCCCAAGAGCCCCCTCCTCCTCCCCTCCCTCCCTCCCTCCCTCCCTCCTCCTCCTCCTCCTCCTCCTCCTCCTCCTCCTCCTCCTCCTCCTCCTCCTCCTCCTCCTCCTCCTCCTCCTCCTCCTCCTCTTCCCCCTCCACCTCCTTCTACTCCTCCTCCTCCTCCTCCTTCTACTCCTCCTCCCCCTCCTCATGCCTAGCTTCAGGCCATCATGAGCCAGGCAGTCGTCAAGAAGTGTCTAATCGCGGGTGGCTGGGAGTGATAGTAAGGCTGCCGCTGGTCATCCTCACTGCCTACACACAGTGGGCCATGGCTGGGGCCACGCATTGCGATGCAAGAGCCATGGTCCTCAAAGGAGGAGGGGGGACTCCACCCACCCCGGTGTCCATGGCTGTAACCAAGTGGAACTAACCAAGCTGTGCATGCTGGAGGGTGGAGGTTTTATCTACTGTTGATAAGACACCGGCCCCTCCACTGGGAAATGGGATTACACTGAAGCTACTTCCCATGTTAGATATTTTATAACGTGGGCCATTCGATCATGCTCAAATGTCCCTGATTGTTCGTCTAATGACCTGTATTGTATAAGAAACTGCTTCCAGTCAGGGAGTGTTACAGGTGGGGCCCATTGCTCAGATAAAGGCCTGTATTGCAGAAGGTCAATATTGTGTTGCTATAGTCAGAATGTCTCAGTCATCTTTATGGACCTTGACAAGCAAGGCTGCAGAGAGGGATATCAGATGCCAAGCTGCATGTGGGTCATGATCACATTAACTATTAGGTGGCAATGCACGTTGTCATTGTACTATCCCCATTGTGTGTGCAACACACAATGGGGATAGTACAAAGGACAAGGAAGCACACACCAATCACCAACACAATGTGAAGCAGGTCGAGCAGCAGCTGTCAAATAAGTGTGATAAGTTAAAGCTTTCACTTTCACTTTCAGTGGAGGTCACTTTGAGCATTAGGGATGAAAACCAACAGCTAAAGAAAGGTTCTCTTTACACACGTTCACACGTTCACACACACATTCACACACACACACACACACACACACACACACACACACACACACACACACACACACACACACACATACACACACACACACACGCACACACACACACACACACACACACACACACACACACACACACACACACACACACACACACACACACCCATACAGTAGATGCAAATACGTAGGTACACACAAATGCTACACACACATGCAAACATGTTTGTGTGTGCATGCGTGCATGCAAGTATGTGTGTGTGTGTGCATGTGTGCACACAGACACACACACACACACACACACACACACACACACACACACACACACACATGCACACAAAAGCACACAAGCATAGCGGAAATTATGATCCATAATGCGGTTGACCTCAGATCATCATTTGAAAATATCTCTTAAAGTCATTTAGTCACAGTTTTCATCCATCTTATCTGGAACCCCTTTTAGGAAGCTGGCACATTAAGCACTGAGAATAATTAAAGGGTCTCTGATGGGAGATGTCTGAAGCCCCTATCTCCTGGCAGCCTCAGGTGTTTTGACAAGTGAACAAACATTTTCTTAAAACTCTCCTTGCTCCTAAATGCAGGGTGTATGCATATGAGATGGAACTAGAGTAGTGGTATTGTCAATGTTGACAAAACTGAATATTTGTATTTATTTATTATGTAATTATTTACATTTTTAGCTACATAAACTAAATAAAAGAAACAACTGAAAATATATTTGTGGAGTGTGTTTGGTGGCTGGTTTAAACAGCCTCACCTGCACACCTGTGGGTCCTTGTTAATCAAACCCCCCAGGTTCAAAGCCACCACCACACACATTGAGAAAGAGCTCTAGCATTTAGCATCTGCTCTGTTCACCATGATTCAAACTCTGTGTCCTTGTCTTCGGGAGGAGCCCTCAAGCATCCATTTGAATGGCTTGTGACCGCGTCGACTGCTGCAATATTATACAAATCCTTAGCTATATATTGAGAGCCAAACCGTAATAATGAATCAGTATCAGTACAACTAGAAATAGTAAATGAGTAAATATTCAAAGTGATAAATGTAAAGACTAATTAACCACATCCCATTTTCATCGATTTCATACAATTTTCAAGTTAGTAAGGATTTCATAAAATTTTCATGTTAGTATAATGAAAAGCAAAACAAACATCTTGGCTTGTTTTTTGTCTTTGGTCGCGTTGTTCTGTGTTTGCATGCGCATCCTTTTTAGATTGTGTTTTGCACACACAGATGAGGAAGACGGAACCACTGCCAGTGTGAAACCAAGCAAGAGATCAGATCCACACAACTTCATACATTTGACGAGAATGATGTAAGAGTGTGCAAGAGCCCAACGCGTCACATTTTCTCACACCTTTCAGCTTAGGGAAATGAGCAACAATGAAAAACAACTTTAATTGTTGGAAAGTGCCAATTTCCAGTGAACTGAAGCGGAGTCGGGTGCTAACCCCCACGACACGGCACACAATTTAGGCTAACATTGGAGGAGAAAATCTAACTCTAATTACTGTTCCAAGTTGTCAACACACGCATGTTTTCTGCTTTGTGTTTGTTTTGTTTGATATTAGGTTTCTGCGCTGTTGGCCTTTTCAGTACTTTGGTTGTTGTGTTCATTTGTTTTGTACTTTATTGATTGTGTTGTGTGTGTGTGTGTGTGTGTGCGTGCGTGTGTGCAAACGAGAAATGCTGTTAAACCGGGGGCGACTTTCAGAACCTTTCATGAAACTTGATGATGCTGATGAAAGAGAATGAAACATCAAAATACACTGCATTATCTGAAGTGTGTGTGTGTGTGTGTGTGTGTAGGGGGGGAGGGGGGGGGGGCGTGCAAGCGTGTGTGCCTGTGCATGTGTGTGTGTGTGTATGCTTTTATTTAAAAACTGTAATACCTGTCTTGTGTGTGTGTGTGTGTGTGTGTGTGTGTGTGTGTGTGTGTGTGTGTGTGTGTGTGTGTGTGTGTGTGTGTGTGTGTGTGTGTGTGTGTGTGTGTGTGTGTGTGTGATTGTACGCTATAATGAGCTTCTGTGTAAAACTCAAAATCTGGTTGGAACACTGAACATTGTTCAATATTGTTGTAGTTCAATCAACATACATTGACTCTGATTCATCTTAGTGTTTATTTGTTCTGGTTAGCTCCTCGTTCGTCTCAATGAGTTCACCTGTTTCGCCGATTAGTCGATTGCGTTCCTCTGTTCCTTGGTTGTCTGTTTGTTATGTTTCCATGCCTGGGTCCATAACTGCCAAGTGGATTGGAAAACAAAGTGACATTTCAATGTTTTAAGTACTAAATCAAATATTTCAGAATACGCTTTAACATCACAAATAGACAGATTGATACAGACTATTCCCTTTTCTTCCCTGGACGAGTTGAAATCTGTGAATATGTGTATTGTTGACTCGTATTGACAGTTTGTAGCTTGCCTTCTCTACCGTTTCTGACAATATGATCGACGTCCTCCATATGGTGTGATCCAACTTTTCAAGATGAAGGAACACAGTATGTTGTCGATGCCATTATTGTGTCGAATTATGGCTAATGTTTTTTTAATGTGATGACTCCTTAAGATGATTTATTTAATTAGTCATTAAGAAAAAATAATACACTTATGATGTTGCTGCTCGATAATGAACACTCGGCTTGTGGCTGATGAGACATAGTTTGGGGGTCGTAGTCTTGG
Source organism: Muraenolepis orangiensis (assembly GCA_027704905.1). Classification (NCBI taxonomy): domain Eukaryota; kingdom Metazoa; phylum Chordata; class Actinopteri; order Gadiformes; family Muraenolepididae; genus Muraenolepis; species Muraenolepis orangiensis. Next base: position 31,444,519 of record CM051003.1, read on the forward strand.
AAAAACAAAGCAAATGAAATGAAACGCAAAGAGGGCTGTACAACGCAACAAGACTGTATGGAAATATTTACCATCTCCAATAGCTCTCTTAAAAGTCTAACCTTTACAGAGAAACCAGTTACGGGAATGACGTAGAAGGACATGATTTGATACAAAGTGGAACATTTACGGAACATGTTGGAATTACAATTATGTGAACGCCGAGCAGGGCTGCCATTTAGTTTGCCGTTAAGAACGTTAGTCTTTTGTCCAGGTTTTGTACCTTTCCATAGTTCAGCATATGTAGTGTGAGTGCTGTGCTCCACTTCTCACCAGCCACACCTACGTCATGCTCACACCGCGGGCTCCTCGTGCTTCACCACCTCACGGCTTCTCGGGGTGTTGCAAATTGCTTATCTATTTTAACACGCTCTTTCTTCTACTTTTTACCCCGTCTTTTTTCCATTTTCGATTGACTCGTGCATCCTTAAGTTTTCCTGGCAACTTTTCTGACATTGTAAAAAAAACAACAACACTAAAAACGAACGCACAAACACACAAGACACATACAACCCCCCCAAAAAAAACAAAAAAAAACAAATTGCTTCCACCTTTTCTTGTATTTATTTTTTTGTGTTGGTTTGCCGCCGCTCTGCACAGCTATAATTCATCCTCTCTGACATTCTATTATGATTTGAGACAAGCAGACACCGGAAAGGAAGCCCTGTGTCGCACAATGCCGAGGGAGCATTCATCTGCTGTGCGCCTGGAAATTATGGAACAGGTGAGAGCAAATATACAACACACATGACTCTTCACTTATACATCCCTTATTTTCTGATTCTGGATGCTTGTGTGACTTACGTTTCTCTGCTGCTTTACAAAAGGAGTGAAACGTGTCCTCTTGTGTTTTGTGTAACACGTGCATGTGTGAGCGATCGAGAACTATGCTAATGAAGCCCCCCCCCCCCCTTGCCTGGCGGTAAGCGTCACTGTGCCGAATGACCATGTTTATACCGCGGTACACTCGCTAGGATTTCTCTCTGTCTGTCCTCGTTCTCTCTCAATTAAATTCAAAAGAGCTTTATTGGTATGGAAAATAAACATGCCATGTTTGGAAACAAAGTACTACAAGTACTACTGAGTCTTTACCGTAAGCATTATGTATTGATTGTCAATGTTATTGACTGAACTATGTTACCATATGAAATACTCTGAAATGGTTAAATTAAAAATAATAAAATATGTACCGATAAAGATGTTATCTCTCCCCCTGTCTCTCTGGAGGGGGGGGGGGGGGGTTCTTCTTCAGTTTTCACACACACACACACACACACACACACACACACACACACACACACACACACACACACACATAATTAAACCAAAGAACATGATTTTGTGTCTAAATGTGCAATCTCCCATTTAGGTTATACATGTATTTAATGTATAGTTTACGTGTAACTGTGACCTCTTGTAAACATTAATACCTGGCCTTGAGTTGCTGTGGGACAATATAAAGTGGAGATATAGGGTTATTTATGTCACAGTGTCACACACACACACACACACACACACACACACACACACACACACACACACACACACACACACACACACACACACACACACACACACACACACAAACAGGCACGTGCACACACATACACACACACACACACACACACACACACACACACACACACACACACACACACACACACACACACACACACACACACACACACACACACACACACACACACACACACACACACAAACCAAGGACAAATAGAGGGTCAAACTGACCGTATCTTGTACCTGAGATCAACATTCTATATTCACGAAGAGGAGATACCTGCAGTCCTCAAGAATCTCGACATTGATGATGGCCCCTTTACAGCTGTGGAGTTCGCCGCAGTGAAGTCCACCCCGAAGCAGGGGAAAAGTGCTGGGCCAGACGACATCCCCCCAGAGGTCCTGAAGAACTGCGATCTTGATACGATCATATTGGAGATCTGCAACCAGGCCCTGATAGAAAACATCAAGCCTGAGATATGGTCCCTCTCCAACATCATCCCGGTGCCGAAATCAGGAGATCTGTCCAAGCCAGACAACTATCGCGGTATTAGCCTGACCTGTGTCATAGCGAAAATGTATAACCGCATGATACTAAACCGGATTCGGGAAGCCATTGATCCTCACCTGAGGGACAACCAAAATGGCTTCAGGAAAGGAAGGACCACGGTAGCCCAGATCCTGGCCTTAAGGAGGATCATCGAGGAGGTGAAGAAGAACAACCTCACGGCCGTCCTGTGCTTTATAGATTTCAAAAAGGCGTTTGACACAATACACAGAGGCGTGATGATAAAAATCCTTAAAGCTTATGGAGTTCCTCCTAACCTGCTCCGGGCCATAGATGCCATGTACAGGGACACAAGAGCCAAGGTGGTAACCCCAGATGGCGACAGTGAGGAGTTCGACATCCAAGCAGGGGTGTTGCAGGGGGACACTCTTGCCCCCTTTCTCTTCATTGTAGCCCTTGACTACGCACTTAGGAAAGCCATTGCTGGGCGGGAGCAGGAGCTTGGCTTCACAATCACACCCCGGAAGTCCAGAAGAAACCCCGCTGTAGTCCTAGCAGACCTGGACTACGCAGATGACATCTGCCTGTTGTCTGATTGTGTGGAGAAGGCACAGGAGCTCTTGGCCAGAGTGGAGGAGGAATGTTCCAGGGTTGGCCTCAGACTGAACACAAAGAAGACTGAGGTCATCACCTACAACACCCCCCTGGACCACACATCTCTCAAGACAGCAGGAGGCAATGTGCTGGCAGAGGTCAGCGACTTTAAGTACCTGGGTTCCTGGGTCAACTCAACGGAACAGGACCTCAGGGTAAGGAAAG
>CM051003.1:31449902-31452402 GCA_027704905.1 Muraenolepis orangiensis
TTAGAATTCTACTGTGTGTTTGTGTGTGTGGTTGTGTGTGTGTGTTTAAATGTATGCTATAGTTTCCACTAATTAACACATCGAAAGTCAGTTTTAATTAGTTACTTTGTTATCTGGTTATAACATATTCAATCCATCCATCTTCTCCCTCTTATCTGGATCGGGTCATGGAGGTAGCAGCTCCAGCAGGAGACTCCAAACATCATTCTTCCTGGCCACATTAACCAGCTCTGACTGGGGGATCCTGAGGTGTTCCTAGGCTAGCCTGGAGATGTAATCACCCACCTGTACCTTGGTCTGCCCCGTGGTCTCCTCCCAGCTGGGCGACCAGGAAGCATCCTTACTAGATGCCGAACCACCTCCACTGGCTCCTTTCTATGCGAAGGAGCAGCGACTCTACTCCGAGTCTCTCAGGAGTGACTTCTCACCCTATCCCTCAGGGAGATGCCAGCCACCCTCCTGAGGAAACTCATTTAGACCACTTGTATCCGCAATCTCGTCCTTTCGGTCATTACCCATTGTTCATGACCATAGGTCATCATTTATTACATTAAATTAAAAGTAACGTTAGGCTAAAACAATGACTACAGTAGGCCTACTCAATGTGTTGTTTCAGTAGGAGGAGACTGAATGAAATTGGGGGTTCCTACGCCTTTGAATATAACTGTTTCTCTTCTCCTCATAACCTTACAAAAATACTAAATTCGAAATCCCCCAAAAACATTTGTTCTAAAAATCTCAAAATCCCAGCATTCATTCAAAATCCAAAATCAACATTCACTCAAAATCTGGGAATGTGTTTCCAGCGAAAGTACACCCAGAAAATACTGTCAATAGAAAACAGCAGGAGGTAAAACGTAGTGGTATTGAATCTTAAAAAGCATTTGTTACTTGTCAACATAATGTAAACAAATACAGGGACAGCTCTTTGAAAAGAGCCATGGGATGTGAAATGATGAGATTATAGAATAATGGTGCAATTATTGAAATGTTACAAATAAAGGTGGACCATGGTGTGTGTGTGTGTGTGTGTGTGTGTGTGTGTGTGTGTGTGTGTGTGTGTGTGTGTGTGTGGGTGTGCGCGTGTATGTGTGCATGTGTGTGTGTTTGCATGTGTGCGTGTGTGTTTGCATGTGTGTGTGTGTGCATGTGTGTGCGCACACGTGCGCATGTGTGTGTGTATGGAGGGTTCGCCGTCGTCAATCATAAATCCTATGTTATGCTGTCTTGTCATGATCCCCCAGGCGACGCCCTGTCTGAACAAACACACAATGCGTTTGTCTCCGGGCCAATTAAATCAGTGCATATTGAACACTATTGGTCATGGATATAACTCAGGGCTTGAACCAATAACATTATTATAGGTACACTGACCAGGGCTCCCGGTCCCTCATATTCACTACACCACTCGTGTCTATGTAAGGATGGATTATGTGCAGCCTATGACAAAGCTGTACCTCTCATTTTCTCTGTTTCCCTCCCTCTCTCTCTGTGTCTCTCTCTCTCTCTCTCTCTCTCTCTCTCTCTCTCTCTCTCTCTCTCTCTCTCTCTCTCTCTCTCTCTCTCTCTCTCTCTCTCTCTCTCTTCTCTCTCTCTCTCTCTCTCTCTCTCTCTCTCTCTCTCTCGTGCTTGTGCTCGCTATACTGCTTGTACCTATTTGATGTCATATTCTGTTAAAGGAATTTCTCCTGTGTGTTTTAATATGTGTATATATATAGATATATTTACACCCCACCTACATACACAGTGCATTCACACAGTGTATACATAGGTATACTTATATATATATATACACACACACACACCGACACACACCCCCACACACACACACCCCCACACACACACACACCCACACACACACACACACACGCACACGCACACACACCCACCCACACACACACACACCCACGCACACGCACACGCACACGCACACGCACACACACACCATATCCATACATGAGAGTAGTTTCAGAGTGGGTTGTTTTTCATCTTGGCTAAAATGCTCATGTTGCACAGCTCCATCTCTATAGCCCCACCACCACCTCCTCCACCTCCACCCCATCCTCCACACTCCAGCTCTCACCAACCCAGTCCATATATTCACTAGACATTTATAGCATCCCTGAAATATATGCACCACTGGACCGATGGCTGATATACATCCCCCCTCCCCCCCCCCCCCCTCTCTCTCTTTCTCTCTCTCTCTCTCTCTCTCTAAATATATATATATATATATATATTTATATATATACATATATATTGCCCTCTTCTCTCTCTCTCTCTCTCTCTCTCTCTCTCTCTCTCTCTCTCTCTCTCTCTCTCTCTCTCTCTCTCTCTCTCTCTCTCTCTCTCTCTCTCCTCTCTCTCTCTCTCTCTCTCTCTCTCTCTCTCTCTCTCATACATCTTTATATATATTCTCTCTGGATCTTTTTTTCAATTAGCTGGTATGTGCACAGGAGTATGTAACACAGGAGGTATTGTGTGATGAGGTTTAGTTCTG
>CM051003.1:31462402-31467402 GCA_027704905.1 Muraenolepis orangiensis
CTCCTTTCCCAGATATATTGTTCCCCATCAGGCTCTGAGTCCCTTCTCATCTTCACTCTGTCCCCTCTCCCCTCTCGCTCCATAAATGTCTCCCCCCCCCCCCCACGCACACACACACACACACACACACACACACACACACAACACACACAACACACACACACACACACACACACACACACACACACACACACACACACACACACACACACACACACACACACACACACACACATCCACCACCCATCTCCTCCTCTCCTCTGCTTTCATCTGTCTTCACACACGCCATCTCCCCTCACCCCATCTCCCCTCAACCCCCATTCCCCATTCCCCCTTACTTATGCTTTGTGTGTGTATTGAGTCAGCTAGTTTGTATGCCTGGCGCTGTGCTATATACCAGTGACAGGGAGAGGAGGAGCGAGAGAGAGAGAGAGATGGGACTGAGAGAGAGGGTGGTTCGACTGGGTGGGAGCAGAGAGGGAACCACACACACGACACAGTGAGGGTGAAATGTGACGGGGGACCAAGAAGAAGAAAACACACTACCGCTGTCCTTCCCAATCGTCAGTGAGCCTCTATTTGTCCTCATTACCCCCTCTGTGCGCCCCACAGAGCCGTGTCTCTGTGGGGCGGAGGCCCGTCTGCTGGCCCAAACATTGTTTTATTTCTCTCTGCAGTGGTGTCTGCTGGCGTATTCGTTCATCAACTGACGTTGCTTACTCACGTCTGCTGGTGTGAGTGTGTGCGTGCACACATGCGTGCATCTCTGTGTGTGTGCATCAGAGCATTTGATCCACGCTGGCCCACGTATATATATATATATATATATATATAGATAGGAGCTTTTGTTCGTTGAAGGAACTCTGGAGGAGCTGCGGTGTGACAGGCTGCGGCCGTGACACTACAGCCGGGGGGGGGGCGGGGTTTAAACAGCTATCAAGGACGGGCGAATGCGTATCCATGCGTCTGACTCATAACACCAGCCTTCCTATCTGTGTTGGATACTAACTCGGAGGTATCTCTCTCTCTCTCTATGAGAGGTGTACACTTTGAGTAGAGTTTTAATAACGGTGGCAATAATAATGCCGTGTCAACGGTTGTGGTTTCTTATTGTATTTAAGTTTATTTAAGGGTATTTTTCTTCACGCACCGGATGCACAGGAGAGTGAATATTGATAGGAAAGTGGGTGGAGAGAGAAAGAGAGAGAGAGGGAATAACATGCAGGACAACAGGCTGGAATCAAACCAGTGTTGCTATCAGGCGTCTCCGCCTATGAGGGTGAGGGGCTTACAGGTGGAGCCACAAAGCGCTTCTTATTGTATATTAATAAACCAATGAACCCTTAGTAATTAAATTAGCCCTGACAATATCATTACAAATTATACATACTTATTTTCTTTATTGCTAGTTAATTACTAGTTGATTCAATTCTCCTTGCAACCTAGAGGCAGGTCCCGTCCTCTTTCCAATTGAAAGGGGTCATGTTTGTATGTTGCATTTGTATCACCGCTGTGGCCAAGAGGTGTGTTGTCAATTAATTAGACTCCCAGTTTAGACCGTGACAGCCCCTGTTGGTTGTACCTTTTACTCCCTTGTATCACTCCTAAATAGTTTAGACGGTGAGAACCCCCTGGTTGGATTGTGTTTCTTGGTATCATTTTCGTGTTTGTTAAAGTCCTGTACATGCATTGCCTCGTTGGAGATGCTTGGTAAATGTTGTGTGTTTTCCCGCTATCGTGCCCCATTAAATCAAATTAAACACTTGGCTGTCAAGAAGTGTCCTACATTACAATACATATTTTTTTGTTTCTCGGGAGGTTGGACCCATGTGAATAAACACACATTTGTTAAGTGTTAAATGGTGTGTAGCTACATCATATGCCAGCCCAACATGAAAAACAAGTGGTATCATGTTAACAAGCGTGACACAGTGTGTTTATCATGCTGGTGTGTGTGTGTGTGTGTGTGTGTGTGTGTGTGTGTGTGTGTGTGTGTGTGTGTGTGTGTGTGTGTGTGTGTGTGTGTGTGTGTGTGTGTACGGACAGGAGAGAGTCATGATAGTGTTATAATGAGCCAATTCTACACCTATATTATGTGTTGTTTTTAATATTTGTTTTAGAGCACACCAGCCATTCATAAACTGTTATAATAGTAGCCAACTGGCAATTGGACTAAATCACCCAAGGCTTTTGTCAATTAGCGTTAAACGGTATTAGAGGAACATATTGTACCTGCTAGTGAATGTGATGTGAATGTTTGTGTGTTTGTGTGTGTGTGTGTGTGTGTGTGTGTGTGTGTGTGTGTGTGTGTGTGTGTGTGTGTGTGTGTGTGTGTGTGTGTGTGTGTGTGTGTGTGTGTGTGTGTGTGTGTGTGTGTGTGTGTCTGTGTCTGTGTATCTGTGTGTGTGTCACTTGTCTGTGAAGTTGAAAAGGTAGGCAAAGAGAGAATAAATTGTGTCTGTGCATTTGTGTGTGTGTGTGTGTGTGTGTGTGTGTGTTGTGGATGTGCCTCTCCTTGTATAATCCTTTAATTTCCTTGAGCTTTCTACATTTCATCCAGTCTTTATAGCTTAGTCACAGACACTGGAATGTGTTTCTGTGTGAGTGTATGTGTGTGTGTGTGTGTGTGTGTGTGTGTGTGTGTGTGTGTGTGTGTGTGTGTGTGTGTGTGTGTGTGTGTGTGTGTGTGTGTGACAGTAGGATACAGTAGATTTGCTACTTCTGTGTGAGAACATTTCAGAAATAGCCTTGATGGAGGCCAAAGAGAAAGTGTATGTTTATGTGCCTCACATTTGACCTGAGTGTTGGTGTTTACTTGTAAACTACTACTACTGTGTAGTTCAGTACAGTCTTCAAAAGGTTGAGAGGCTGCCAGTCAAACCCTGCTGTTGGGAATTTGGCAACTTAAACCCCAGAACCTGAATAGTTCCTCTGGTACTGCAAGACACAACGGATACAAGAAAATAGCCCAAAAAAGTTGCCATATTTTAAGCATTTCTTCATCATCTCACAGTTTTGTCCCTTCTTCCTCTTTTAGGGTCCAGCTTTATTTAAATATCTATGTTGTTAATCATGCTAAATACATCTCTGTAATAAGCAAAGGATGAAAATCAATAAACAAATATAGTTTCAGAGCTAATTTGAGAAGGATTTTCCACACCTCACACCTAATGAAATGGCCAACGCCCCGGCCAAAATATGAGCCGTAAAGATTTGACAAAAATTCAAAACAAACATTGTCATATTATTATGACAATGACATATTATATTGCCATATTACATTACATTCAGTCATACATATTTAGCTGGACTTTCTGGACTCATTACGATGACTGCACTGTAGTCATGATGCTGCTGCACTACTGGCACTTTAAATGGCTTTTTGCACAACTCGCCACAACTATGTATATATCATCAATCACCTGTCACTTTATTGTTATTTATAGTATATAGTATAGTATATAGTGGTGTTTATAGTATATAGTATAGTATATAGTATAGTATATAGTGTTGTTTATTGTATATAGCAGTGGCGAAGCGTGTCTATCACAACTGGACCTTCTGTAGACCAGGGGTTCCCCAACTTTTCAGCCCGCGACCCCCAACATAACAGACCCCCCCCCCCCACGTTATTATTAACAATAATAATACAAATGATAAAAATAAAAAAATAAAAAATAATAATAAAATAAAAAAATAAAAAAACCTCATGGGTCACATCAAGAGGATTCTGAAATCATCTCGCGACCCCCCCCTCGGGGTCCCGCGACCCCCACTTTGGGAACCCCTGCTGTAGACCACCCCCCCCCCCCCCCCCCCCATTCGAAAATTCCGTTTTTCTAGTCAGACGGACGTCACGGAAGCAGTCACTTTTTGCCTTATCTCATTTAGGCTGATAAGATTGTCGCAGCCAATTTCCAAGTGTACCATAGTTGGTAAAGCAGTGTCCATGTAGTGAAGTAACAGCCCATCATTTTCGCCTTCGCCATTTTGACGTAAAATCCTACGTAGAAACAACGCAGCACTACGCTAGATCCCCTCTCGCTCCAGCCAGTAGACCTTCTAGCTCCCTTTTGAGCTGTGGGGAAATCTGAAAGAATACGCCCATTGGCTACAAATCACTATATGATTGGTTGATCAAATTGTCAATCCAAACGTACGCTCTCATTCAGTCTAAGGGCCAAAGTCATCGGGAATACTTTGGTTGAAGGATATTCTTCCCAGCAACCTAGAAAATATCTGATTGGTTGCTTTGTTTTTCCAACACAAAACCACTCAAATGCGTCGTGCATGGACCGGAAAGACAAACAAATCAACGTAACACTGTAATATAACAGATAACAACACAGATACCATTCTCATTTATTCATTTTATTTAAATTTGATTAAATTTGATTAAATTGTATTACATTTTATTAATACAATTAATTCGATTTCTTTTTTGTTTCATCTGAGAGTTCCAGGGTCTTCTCTGAATACCTTGAAGGCCCTGACGCTTCACCACTGGTATATAGTATAGTATATAGTATAGTATATAGTGTTGTTTATTGTATATAGTATAGTATGTAGTATAGTATATAGTGTTGTTTATTGTATATAGTATAGCATATCATATGTAGTATATAGTGTTGTTAACAGTATAGTATTGTTTAGTATAGTATAGTATTGTGTAGTTTAGTATAGTATTTTTGTTGAAATTCATACTGCGGGAGGGAATGGCAAGTAGGCATTGCTGTGTACTTGTTGCAAATGGCAAAATAAAAAACATCTTGAATCTTGAATCTTGACATCTTGAAAACATGGCCAGATGGCAAGGTTTTGTTTTCTAACACTGTCTGGAAATAGCTGGATGCTAGATACTCTCCTGCCACTAGTTCCTTATGTCTTGCTTAGATCTGCCAGACACACACATTGCCATGACACCACCCGTGGGGAAAGAGAACTACACAGAATAGTCCATTTAGACTGGTCTAGTCATGTCACATGACTGTCATGTCACA
>CM051003.1:31472402-31484174 GCA_027704905.1 Muraenolepis orangiensis
TGGGTGGTAGGAGGGACCAGAGCTCTCTGGAGGCTATCCGATAATAGTCAGCACCCCCTCCTAGTCTAATCAACAGGCGGGTAGTCTGCTTGGCTGGTACAGTTGAATCATAATAATACATAATAATACATGTCGTGGCGACCCCTCGGACCGTGGACGTGAACCTCCAACTGAAGTGATCACACTCCTTCTGTAAAACACACCTTCTGACACCAATGGAAGCGGGGGTCCGGTGGTCGGCGGTCACCGTGTAATCCCAGCCGCTGTTAAGAACTGAAAGGAGTTTGACCGCTGACCATTGGTCACCTCATCCCCATCTCAACAGTCCCATCCCTGTAATATTCAGCTAACATCTTGTTTGATACTGTGTGTGAGGTTTCTGTGTGGCGAATTTGCACAGAGCCCATTCTAAAGCCCCACTGTGCTTCAGTGTCTGACTCAGTGCTCACTCTGGGAGCTGTGCTCCATCAGGGGATGCTGACCTTGATGGGCCTGATGGGACGACCTCCATAGGTGGCTGTGGCAGGCTCCGCCCCCAACCCCCCGGGAATCACATGTTATTGGTTCTAGATGATGAACAGCCAATTTCATCAACATTGAAAGGCCGGCTGACAGCTCATATCACCATGTCAAGCTGCCTATATACGATGCAGGCTTTAAAAACAGACATACAACTATATATAAATATATATATACACAAAAAAACCTTATATATATATATAATATTCAATCACCTTTTCTTTTGGCGGACAAAATGCTTTCTTGTTGTTTCGTCTGAGTGGAAAAACCACCCAATATGCACTTATGTAGGTGTTAAAGTAAAAAAGAAAAATACCTTCGCAATTTCAGATCCGCTGAATATAGTTGTTGTTCAACTGATGTGTGTGTGTGTGGGCCTGAGATTCAGGTTGGGGACAGAATTTCCCCTGCAAAACTACCACACCTGCACATAAATGGATGTTCACAACAGAAGAGACTGTATGCTTATGTGTATGTCTGTATGTATGTATGTATTTGTCTTTGATGTCCCTCCCAGCCTCAATAAGACATATTCCCCCCCCCCCCCTCCCTGAATATTTATGTTGGCCTATGCCGCAAGAGATTACAGCTACTTCTGAAACTTATCGATTTACACCGCCTTCCGCATGACAGACCATGTGGGCAGAGCTAAAATGTAAATGAAGAGAGTGCAGTGCGCTCGGCGATCGACACCTCTTTTACGAGTGATATCATGATGCTATGCGAATTGTGAATGGACCCGGAGGGAAGGGGGTGTTATAAATCAAGGTGTGCTCTGGCGTACGCCTTAAAGTAGGATCGAGGAGAAGCCCTCCCAGTGGCTTGTTGAAGATCCCTCCCCTTTTGAAGAGTTTCCTATCAATCAGGCCGCAATGAGAGTGGACTGAAGACCTCTCTCTCGGCCATATTCCCATATTGATTGTGCGGGTATTGCACAAGGGTGAATTGTTGCGGCGAAGCACCTTTGAACCTGCATGAAGACACGTGCACCACTTAGACGCTACACTTAGACGCTACACTTAGACGCTACACTTAGACGCTACACTTAGACGCTACACTTAGACGCTACACTTTGATGCTACACTTTGACGCTACACTTTGACGAATCTGATTACAGGGGATGGGGGAGAGGGGGGGGGGGGGTGGTTGTGGTTGAGGGTGGTTAGGGGCTCCCAGACAAAAGGTTCTGTGGTTGAACCTTAATGAACAGTCTACCAGATGTTGGCATAGGGGCGGCAGTAGCTCAGTCTGTTGCAAGTTGGCTTGGGGAATCGGAGGGTCGCCGGTTCAAGTCCCCGAAGCGGAGTGAGAACTGGTACTCCGAAAAAGGTGCCAGTTCACCTCCTGGACACTGCCGAGGGGAGCGCCCGGGGAGCAGTGTAGGGGTCTGGTGCCCTTGAGCAAGGCACCAGACCCCTACACTGCTCCCCGGGCAGCTGTATATACAATAGCTGCCCACTGCTCCTAATACTAGGATGGGTTAAATGCAGAGAAACACATTTCACTGTGTGTACGTGTATGTGACCAATAAAGAGGATTCAATATCCTCCAGATTTAGATTAAGATTGAGCAGGGTGCCCTTACCCCCCTACTTGCTTAGTTATGACATGACATGCATCCCACAAAAATGTATTAAAGTTCCTAATTTTTTGTTTGTTTAATAACTCTCTTTGGTCCACATTGGGTTGCTTCAATACCATGATATAGACCAACACAAATGATACAATAATTATATTATTCAATGTACTGTAGGCATTTTTCATATATTTATTCACTTCTGGTATACACTTCTGTAACACATATTATGTTATGGCACAATCCTTCACTTGTGTTAAACTGACAAGTACAATTCGTCCAATTACATTGCTCTATTGTCAACCTCATAGCATGGTGATTGACAGCTAGCTTTGGTTTTTGACAGATTTCAATTGTGGCCACCACCACAAGCCCCTCCCACGTGTTAGAAGCTAAGCACCAACCTACGGTTTTAAGCCATCTGACTTTGTTGTCAATGAATACAAATTAATGAATATCGTACTGTCCTACTGACAGAATATGTATTTGTTTTTTAATATCTGTGGAGGAGTACGGGAGAGAGTGATAAGTGTTGGTGATAGAGGGTGAGATATAACAGAGGTCAGTGGGGGAGATAAGGAGGAAGCTAGATGTTGTCCTGATGCTGATGCTGACGGAACCATCCGTCAAAAGTGTCCATCCCCCCCAGCCGGCCCGCAGCCAGCTAACTCATTGTCACTCCAGCCTGATAGATAGTGTGTGTGTGTGTGTGTGTGTGTGTGTGTGTGTGTGTGTGTGTGTGTGTGTGTGAGTCAACACCAGTGATATGTGTTAAGTGAATCTGTGTAAGATACAAGGTGCTCCCATAGGTTTTAGGCCATGAGATGTGTGTGTGTGTGTGTGTGTGTGTGTGTGTGTGTGTGTGTGTGTGTTTTGCAAAAGCACCATGCACATATGCTTCACACATTTAGTAGATTTAGTTAAGCCTTCATAACTCCATCCAACATCCCCCTGCCCACCTCCACCCACCTCCACCCACACACACACACACACACACACATGCACACACACACACACACACACACACACACCCCCAATCTTAACAAACACAGTCACACAGTCACACAGTCACACAGTCACACACACACCACACTCCAACAAACACACACAAACACAAACAGACAAACACCCCCAACATAAACAAACCCAAACACACACTGACATAAACAACCACACACCCCCCAATCTAAACAAACACAGTCATACAGTCACACACACACACACACACACACCACACACACACACACACACACACACACACACACACACACACACACACACACACACACACACACACACACACACACACACACACACACACACACACACACACACACACACACACACACACACCACCTCCTCTTCTCTTTGTTCTTACCCTTCCTGTCTCCTTTGATATGGCCACCCCAGCTTACTACATTTATCCTTTTCACCTTTATCCCATGTCTATTCCTGCCCAACACATGGCCCTTCATGTGCTTTGAAGCAGGAAGCACGGACAATATGGCATTCTCAAATATTTTATTAAAGGTGAGCAACCACAAAGCGCCATGGAACGTGACATGGGACATGTAAAAGACATGCAGTGATGTTAAGGCCGGCTGCCACAAATCTATACACGTCAGACTCTTCAGATGTACAACAGTTTCATGATTTCACATGAAAGAGAGCAGTGAGAAGTCCACACCTGTGGTTCTTTTAAAACCCTTTATTTATTTATTTTTTATATATTTTCCATTTTCCTTTCTTTCTCAAGAAATTAAGAATTGGAAAAACCTATTGCCACTGCCATTAGGATACTGCCATTAGGGCTTCAGTCCAACTAGCCTTTGGCTTCAGGAGACTCAGGCAGAAGTGGATGAAGAACATTTCCGTACATTACTGCAAGAAATGCAAATATGTGTTTTTAGTAAAAGCTGTTTTCAGAAAGGCCTTTTCTATATTTTTTAAGTGGACTATAGCATAGAGGGCTTGGTGGCACCACACCGCATGTTCCCCCACACACACACTTCCACACACACACACACACACACACACAACACACACACACACACACACACACACACACACACACACACACACACACACACACCGGATTCACTGGCTTCCCTCAGGCGGCGAAATATTCAATTTGTCCCGATCTGGTGGTGGCAAAGGAGGTTTTCGCTTGCATATTCATTTGTGCCTCTTACTCCCCTAATGTGTGGGCAGTCACAGTGAGGTCTAAATTATGCTGCGGCCTGCTGAGAGGCGGCTTTTCTGCTGTGCGGGAATGGAGAAGGGAGAGTTATGGCCTCCTCCATCTCCCCCTGCCTCAGTTATTGGCATTCTTGGAGTGCTGTCAGGGCAAATGATTTTACATATTTAATGCTTCGGCACAGTGGGCAACACCAGCAGGCCCGACGCGCGCATCTCTTACCGTGGCCTTAAATTAAATCCACTTGGAGGAGGAGGAGCAAGGAGGAGGAGGAGGGAGATGGGGAAGAGAGAAGGGTGATGGGAGATGGGGAGGAGCAAGAGGAGGGTGGGGTGGGAGGAGTGGGGTGCAGAGGGGGAGGAGGAAGAAGGGGGAGGACGAGTATAAGAATGGGGGAGGAGTAAGATGGTGGGAGGAGGTGGAGGAGGGTAGGAGGAAGAGGAGTAGGAGGAGGAAGATGAGGGGGGGGTGGAGGTGGAGACGGAGATGGGAGGAGGAGGAGGAGGAGGAGGAGGAGGAGGATGAGGAGGAGGAGGAGGAGGAGGAGGAGGAGGAGGAGGAGGAGGAGGAGGAGGAGGGGAAAGAGGTGGAGAGGTTCTGTGGGATGGCGGTGAAGCAGTGACCTTGATGCTGTAAGAGACGGGGTGTTGGGGGGGGGAGGGGTGGAGGGGGGAGGGAGTTAGGGGGGGGAGGGGGGGGAGGGGGCTAGGGGGGGAGGGGGGGAGGGGGCTAGGGGGGGAGGGGGGGGAGGGGCCCGGTACGGAGCACTTGAATGGCATGTGAAATGAAGTGGAAAAAAGAGGCTGTTCTGATGCGCACCATTAGAGCCACGGTGGTGTTTATGTTTATGCAGGTTGTATTATGGTATGTAATATGTTATGTATGTTATGGAGCTGACCCTGACCATCTTTCTCATTTATCTCAGACAAGAGGGGAAAAAAAGATGGAGCATCAGGACAATATAAACTCCTGTTCTAGAATTACAGTTAACATACGTTTTTTTATAATCCTTAACAACATAGGTAGGTAAAGAACTACACATGTTTGTTTTTGTCAAAAACATGCTTTTATGTGTCAATATTTCTCTCCCAGGAAGAACGGACCGCCAATTAAAGGACCTATGAGATATTGATTTAAATGGTTTGTCAGACGTCAGTATTCTGTTGGCAGGGGGAGTTCTAGCTGCTCCACGGTTTATAAACGTTAAATAGCTCCTTCAAATTTCAGGTTGGGACATTCAACCCTCCTGTGCTAAATGTAAATGGGAATTCAAATTCTGGCTATTTTTAAACTCTCAGAAGTGGTGCGCAAAATATGCCACATAACATCATACTTGCCTGCTGCTGAGCTGGAAAGGGACGGAGGCAGATCAGTACCAGCTAAGCAAAAACATACCCCTGCTTTAGTCCCCAATGCCCGGCTGAGAAAAAGTTGCGCTCAGTGGAAATCATTTTTAAATGTTGCTCAACCTGTGTTGACAGAACCGTGGCCTTATTGTAACGTGTAACATTCAACACACTGGAGGATATAATCAGTTGGGGAAATAGCATCGTGTGCAAGGCTGAGAAGAGAAAATATGTTATGAAATTTATTTTTTGTAAGGGGATTTTTGCTTAGCTGGTTATTATAAATGTGTGTGTGTATGTGTCAGTCTGTTTCTGTGTATGTGTCAGTCTGTGTTGCTTGTGATCACCCCCCCCCCCTCATACACACACACACACACACACACACACACACACACACACACATTCTAATGCTCATAACAGCATGTTTGTGTTTACCTGGTGATTTTGTTTCGAGCGTTTACGTTAGCATGCAAAACCGAAGGAATTGAGATGAAAGCTAATCTGGGAATGTTGTTTGCGCAACACAGCAGGTGATATATACAACAACAAAATAGATACAGAAAATGCAAAAGCTTCCTTCTGATATAGAGTGTTGTGAAAAAGAGAATAATAGAGGTATTTTACCTTTCAGTGTCTTAAAAACACATGTCTGAATAAGCCCACATATTATATATATATAAGTACGAGTAATTCCCGGGCTACAATTAAAGGCTATTTTCAGATCTGTCGCTGATTCACATTGTGTACAAACACAGGACTACTATATTGTATATTTTGAGGAGTGGTGTTTTGTTTTCAATAGAGCCCACAGTTGGGAGGGTGCAGTCAATGCAGTTAATTAGAGGCATAATACACTTTTAGGTTACCAGAAAAAAACTGTGTACTAAATATCCCCTCATGTCTGCTTCATTGCTGCAGAACCTTCTTGTTTGTATCACAGATAAAGTCGATTCAAGATTCAAGATGTTTGTATTTGCCATGCGCAAAGTACATTGGAATGCTTACTCACCATACATTCCTGCAGTATGAATTTCAACAACAATACTAAAACTATGCTTTAATACAATACCATACTATACAATACTATACTATATTAAATGATAAACAACACTATATACTACCTACTATATACTACCTACTATATGCTATACTATATACAACACAATACCATAACAATACTATGTACAAAAAATAACAATAAAGTGACTGATGGATGATATATACACATGACAAATGGTGCAAAAAGCATAGCAGACAAAAATCATTTTAAAGTGGAAGTAGTGCAGCAGCATCGTGAATACAGTGCCGAACAGTGCAGTAACTCAAAGGAGTCCACTACGTTGAGTAAAAACTTTACACTGCCTGTGGGAATAGGTGCACTGCCTCTGGTAGTAGTGCTGATTTCTAAGAACTTGACTTACATGAAAGTACTTGATTCTTTTTCCAAAAGCTACTGGCTGATGATTTTCCAGAAACTTGGGTCCTGCAGCGCTTAGATTTGTGCTCCAATATTGACTGTTCTCAGCCACACCTCGTTAAAAGTCTCTGCTAAAATGATGACAGGAAAAAGCAAAGTCCAACTTTTTCTTTTGATAATTTAAAGGCAAAGTAGTTGTGCTTTCTGACCGTTTTTTCCGACTGATAATAGGTGATAGGTGATAATGATATAATTACAATAATTGTAATTGTAAAAGCTATCCATAGTGTAGCATATTAATATGTTATGTCAAATATTGTCTTTGTGAGCTGGAAAACTCGAATAACCCAAAAAAAAAACAGTACTGGCAGTATGGGGACAACAGGGACAACAATGGCGGAATGTTTGAAGACAAGCTACATACACTCTACGATGCCGCTGCTGTTGCTTTTTATGTTGTGATCTTAGAATTAACTAGATAGTAACCTCCTCGAGTGTCACTATGTTCTCTGGTGTGCCCTCTAGTAGAATTGTCCAGTTATACGGTCCGAGTTCTCTTGTGTGCCCTCTAGTGGAATCGCCCAGATATACGGTCTGAGTATCTCCAGCAACCTTGGTGGTCAGAGCCACTAATCCCTAGGGGGAACAACAAATGTGCCCGCAGAAGGGGGGTCTCGTGGTGGCCTGCTGGTTAGGACACGCCGAAGGGGATGGAAACCAGCCCTACCAGCATTTTTCTTGCCAACGTCCCGTCTCTGGAAAACAAGGCCGACTAACTGAACTGCCGTATCGCCTCACAACGGGACATCAGGGAGTGTTGAGCCATGATTTAACAGAGACGTGGCTAACCTCCATGATACCAGACGATGCAGTGCAACCACCGGGAGTTTCAGACAGACAGAACAGCTGAATCTACGGGGACAGAGGTGGGGGCATATGCTGCTTGATGAAAAACAGCTGGTGTACGGACGTTCTGGTGCTTTCACAACACTGCTTCTACTGCAACTACATCTAATCTGGAATTACTGACTATCAAGTGTCACCCTTTTTTCCTACCAATATTCTTATGGCAGCGGTTTATCACCGGCTGATGTGAACATTGCATTGGACAAAATTTACAGTGAGGTGAGCAAACTCTAGAAATGCTACCCACTGCAACTTAAAGAAGATATTGCCAAAATACTTTCAACACATCTCATGTCCGGCAAGACACAGCAAGACTCTTGATCACCATTAAGCACACTTATCGTGCTGTTGCTTGGCCAGCTTTGAGAAAATGACTCTATCACGACTTTGACTTCTTGTTTATAAACAGAAGTTGAACGACCACACACACAACCATGCGTCGCTGGATAGACGACGCCATACTCCATCTGCAGGGTAGGCTGGAAATCACAGACTGGAGTGTATTCAAGACCACTGACCTTGATGTGTATGTAGATCATGTCACAGCATACATTAATAGGCTAGTGGAAGAATGCATGCAACCAGGTATGTTCGCTCATTCCGGAACCGCAAACAATAAATTAATGCTGACATACAGAACAAACTAAGGGATCCGAGTGCGGCTTTCACACAGGCGACTCCAATCTCTACAAGAAGGCCAAGTATGAACTCAGAAAAGCCATCAAGAAGGGGAAATTGGATTTCAAAAAACAAACTGGAAACTTTACAGTTTGGGGGCTCTGACACCAGACATATGTGGCAAGGGTCTGAACTCCAACTACAAGGGGAGCTCAGGGGCAGTCACCAACAATGACCCTAACCTACCAGACGAGCTGAACAAGTTTTACGCTCGCTTTGAAAGGGGAACTCTGAGCAGAGGACTACGTTCTACAACTGTCCAAGTCTGAGGTTTGAACCTTCACGAGGGTGAAGGCAGGGAAGGCAGCTGGCCCAGACGGAGTTCCACCCTGTGTCTTCAAGACCTGTGCTGACCAGCTGGCTCCTGTGTTCACCGACATCTTCAACACATCACTGCAACAGTCTGTCGTCCCAGCGTGCTTTGAAGGGACAAACATTGTGCGGTTACCCAAAAAGACCGAGGTAACATGCCTCAATGATTATCGTCCATTAGCTTTAACACCCATAGCCATGAAGTGCCTGGAGAAACTGGTCATGTCACGGTCCCTGTACCCACTCCAGTTTGCATATAGACCAAACAGGTCTGTAGATGAGGCCATCTCCCTGGCACTTCACATGGCCATGGAGCACCTAGACAGGAGGGACACCTACTGTACTGACTGTTGTTAATTGACTACAGCTTGGCAGTCAACACCATTGTTCCCTTCAAGCTGGTCCTAAAACTGAGGGATCTAGGCCAGGCACTCCAATCTGTAACTCGATTATGGACTTCCTGACAGGCATGCCTCAAGTGGTGAAGATTGGAAACAACACTCATCCACTCTGGTCCTCAACATCAGAGTACCCCAAGGCTGCTGCCTTAGCCCCCGGCTGTACTCTCTGTACACACATGTCTGTACTGCCACACACAGCAACAATCAGATTATCAAGTTTGCAGACGACACCACAGTCATCCTCCTGATAAGCGATGATGACGAGACAGAGTACAGAGATGAGGTAGTCCTGCTAACGTGATGGTGCAAGGACAACCACCTCACACTGAATGTCAGCATGACTAAAGAACACACACACCTGAAGTCCACATTGTGGACTTCAGGAACCACGAGGCACCCACTCCATGGGTGACAACTAACATTGTCACCCATATTACTTTACACTATCATACTTTCCTGGACTTTCTGGACTCATTACAGTTACTGCACTGTTCTGCACTGTACTGCACTGTATTCATGATGCTGCTGCACTACTGGCACTTTAAATGCCCTTTGCACAATTCACCAAATGTATATATCATCAACCAGTCACTATATAGATATTTTTATTGTGTACAGTATTGTAATAGTATAGTGTTGTTTTGTTTTAGTATAGCATAGCATAGGTAGTATATAGTGTTAGTTGTAGTAGTATTATAGTATAGAATTGTTTAGTAGAGTATCGTATTGTATAGTTTAGTATAGTATTGTTGTAGGAAATTCACACTGCGGGAGGGAATGGAGAGTACGCGTTCCATTGTACTTGTTGCATATGGCCATAAAAAAACATCTTGATCTTGACTTTACGTTTCCCTTCATGATTGCAGCCTGTTGTCTATGGGAACACCTGACCTCAAAACGTGTGTGTCTCTCCATTCTTGGGTGTGTGTGTGTGGGGGGGGGGGGGGGGGGGTGGGGGGGGGGGGTGGGGGACACACACACTGCGCTGTGTATCAAACCCCGACACACACAATTACAACCGAACAGCTGGCTGTAAATGTCCTCTGGGCCGGTTTCTGCCTCAACTAAGTGTAGCACATTAATAAACACAGTGGGCCTATGCTAGACCAAGAAGACCACGTATCATGACTGTGATCTTTAGGCTGGGCTGTAATGGTACGCCGTAGTTCGCTCTTCCATTTAAATATTGCCCACGACAGTGTTGTTTCTCCCTGGGTGTTACCGGGACTGGTGTTATGCCAGCAATCATCAGCCCTGAGGTTTCTGCGTTGATGATAATCATCCAGTAGCCTGGGCTGTACAACAGGAGAGAAGATTTTTGGTAGTGATAGGGAAAATGATAACTGCTAAATTCACAGTAAGTTATCCCATTACGCCAGTGATAGAAACACGGTGCTGGTTGTGTATTATTATTATTATTATATTAAATATTATATTATTAATAACCGTTTTTCGCTTTAGCCGTTAAAATGCAATTACATCTGCAAAAACGTCACTTTTGAAATCTGGAAGTGTAAGCTCAATTCAGAATTCCAGGCACTGAGAGGGCTAAATGTAGCAAGAGGAGAGAGCATGAATATTTAGTAGCAAAATTGTATGTTTGCATTTCACATTAAACAATTTTCCTTAAAAGTAAAGTTCATATGCCATTAGACAAATATAGCCTCTAGGAGTGGCTGGCCTTCTTCACAACATATAATTACTTAACATAACCTTCAAATACCTTCTGTCAGAGTATATTGTATCCATTGTATTAAATAACTGTATGGATCAGACAATTGTGTTGTGTGTTGATGCAATGTTTATCTGTGTGTTTCCATCATTATCAAACACACTGCCTTTGATGTGAATCCTCAATGGAAAACACCTTTTTCACTGTTGTTATTAGCCGTTTGTGGTGTGAATCGTCATGTTAATGTGTCAATGAACCTAAACCTGAAAGCTTCCGGGACAATAACCCTTCTATAGAAAGCCTTGCTTGTTATGCACCCACTCATCATGTTCATTATCTCTAGCTCGCTGAAATGAAATACTGATTCAAACGGTACTTTGGAGTGGCGTGTACCTGTGAGAGCGAGACTGCTCACTCTCATCTCTTTGTTGTAGTTTGCTTCCTTTCCTATCTTTCCGTCCTGGGTCCCACGGGGTGCCCCTGGAAACACTCAGAGGAACACAATGGAATTGTGGGTGGTTATTTCCATATAGTTTGTATGTGTGCGAGTGGGTGTGTCTGTCTGGGTGTGAGGGTTGCCTGTGGTGTGTGTTGTTGTGTGTGTGTGTGTGTGCGGTGTGGTGTGTGTTTGTGGTGTGTGTGCATGTGTGTGTTTGAGTGTGTGTGCATGTGTGTTTGAGTGGTGTCTGTGTGTGTGTGTGTGTGGTGTGGTGTGTGTGTGTGGTGTGTGGTGTGTGTGTGTGTGTGTG
>CM051003.1:31485174-31487674 GCA_027704905.1 Muraenolepis orangiensis
GGGTGGTGGTGGTGGTGGAGGTGGTGGTGGAGGTGGTGGTGGTGGTGGTGGTGGAGGTGGTGGTGGAGGTGGTGGTGGTGGTGGAGGTGGTGGTGGTGGTGGTGGTGGAGGTGGTGGTGGTGGAGGTGGTGGTGGTGGAGGTGGTGGTGGTTTGGGGGATGCGGTGAGAGGTGACAAACAAAGCATGAAGCGGTAAAGAGAGAGATGCAATGAAGAAGCATTTATCAGCGAGAAAGAATAGGAGACAGGAATACAGAAGGCAGCACAGAGACCATACATATATATATATATATATATATATATATATATATATATATATATATATATATTGTATGTGTACTGTATGTACTGTATGTGGGGTGGCTTGGTAGCTCATCCTGTAAGCCTGTCACCTACATAGGCAGACGCCTTGTAGTGACCCTGGTTCGATTCCAGCCTGTGATCCTTTGCTACTTCCTATTCCCTCTCTCTCTCTCTCTCTCTCTCTCTCTCTCTCTCTCTCTCTCTCTCTCTCTCTCTCTCTCTCTCTCTCTCTCTCTCTCTCTTTCTCTCTCTCTCTTTCTCACTCTCCTGCCAATCTCCTCTCTCCTGTGCATAAAGGAAACAATGCCATGTTACGTACAATGAAATGCCTATACTCCCCATTCCCTCCTGCAGTATGAATTTCAACAACTAAACTATACAATACTATACCAAGTCAAGTCAAGTTTATTGTCACTTCACAGTTTACACAAGTATAAAGCAGTGATGTGAAAATCTTGTGTGCAATACCCGACGACAGACAGCAGTTATAAAATAAGATAGAAATAGATCAAAATAAAAATGCAATTTATAAAATGCAAAATATCAGCACAGAAAAAGAGCAATATGTATATATAAATCAATGTAATAAAATATACATTGTTATATGCTATACGCCCTTGTTCAGCAGCCTGATGGCCTGACTGTGGAAGCTATCTCTGAGTCTATTTGTACGGCACTTGATACTGCGGTATCGCCTGCCTGACGGTAACAGTGAGTACAGCTCGTGGCTATATTATACTATACTAAACAATACTATACTATACTAAACAATGCTGTACTATAAACAACACTATATACAACATATGATATGCTATACTATATAATATAAACAACACTTTACTATAACAATAAAGTGACTGATGGATGATATAAGGAGATGTCAGAATAAGGCCATCTCCATCACAAAGGACCGCAACCACCCTGGGCACCATCTCTTCTCCCCAGTTTGTGTGTGAGGACAGTTGTTATCCACAGGCAGTTGTGCCTACTGAACTGCTAGGAGTGCTGCCACTATCATAACATCCATATTACATTACACTGTCATACACTATGATACTTTTGCTGGACAATTTGTATTGTTCTTTTTATTATGTACAGTATTGTTATAGTATAGTGTTGTATAGTATAGTACATTGTATAATATTTACGGTTACATTTTAGGAAATTCATACTGCAGGAGGGAATGGGGAGTAAGCATTCCATTGTACTTGTTGCATATGTCAAATACAAATCTTCAATGTTAAATCTTGAATCATATAGTGAATTGTGCAAAAATAATTTTGAAGTGCCAGTAGTACAGCAGCATCATGATTACAGTGCAGTACACTGCAGAACAGTGCAGTATCTTTAATGAGTCCAGAATGTCCAGCAAAAGTTGAATAGTGTAATGTAATATGGGTGACAATGTTATGATAGTGGCAGCACTCCTAGCAGTTCAGTAGGCACACTGCCTGTGGATAAAAACTGTCCTTGAACCTAGTAGTCCTTGAATGGATGCTGCAGAACCGGCGACCGGACCGCAGGGGGGAGAAGAGATGGTGCCCAGGGTGGTTGCGGTCCTTTGTGATGGGAATGGCCTTCTGACATCTGGTCCTAAAGATCTCCCAAAGATCTTCTCTGGTGTCCTCACGTGCCCTCTTGATGGCTTTCTTGTCCTGTGTAGTAGTTTTGCCGTACCACACAGTGACGCCACTTGTCAGGACGCTCTCTACAGTGCCACGGTAGAAGTTCACCAGCCACAGTTTGCCTATGCCCCTTCTCTTGAAGCACTGCAGGGCATAGAGGCGCTGGTGTGCCTTCTTCAGCATGACCTCTGTGTTGTGCCACGCCAGGTCGCCGGAGATCCTGGCGTCAAGTCAAGGCTGATGGTGGAGTGGGTGGCTTCTGAATTTGAAGATTAGCTCTTTAGTCATGCTGACATTCAGTGTGAGGCGGTTGTCCTTGCACATCACATTAGCAGGACTACCTCATCTCTGTACTCCCTGTCTCGTCATCAACGCTTATCAGGAGGATGACTGTGGTGTCGTCTGCAAACTTGACAATCTGACTGTTGCTGTGTGTGGCAGTACAGTCATGTGTGTACAGAGAGTACAGCTGGGGGCTAAGGCAGCAGCCTTGGGGTGCTCCGGTGTTGAGGACCAGAGTGGATGAGATGTTCACCACTTGAGGCCTGCCCGTCAGGAAGTCCATAATACAG
>CM051003.1:31495174-31510174 GCA_027704905.1 Muraenolepis orangiensis
TGGCTGTGGTAACGCCTCCTTCACCTGATCATGTACCTGTCGAAGCAATTCAGAAAGGGAAGAACAATAAGCCAACATCAGATCATGACTTTGTCCCATTGTTGATGAATCGCCGGTAAGCGGGCCGTTACCTGTGTTCGGGGGGCCGCCAAACCACCTCGTAAGGTGACAAACCGGTTTTAGGGCGTATCCGTGTTCGCATGTGCATCAGCACCACGGGTAACGCTTTAGGCCAGCTAAGACCTGTTTTAAGGCACATCTTGGTCAGTTTGTTCTATAGTGTGCCAGTCTCTCTTAACTGCACCTATGTGTGTGTGTGTGTGTGTGTGTGTGTGTGTGTGTGTGTGTGTGTGTGTGTGTGTGTGTGTGTGTGTGTGTGTGTGTGTGTGTGTGTGTGTGTGCATGTGTGTTTGTTGTTTGCTCCAATTAAATGTGTCGGTCTCTGTATGTGAATGTAAGGGTGTAAAAGTAAGAGTAAGGATGTGTGTGTGTGTGTGTGTGTGTGTGTGTGTGTGTGTGTGTGTGTGTGTGTATGTGTGTTGTTTGCTCCAATTAAATATGTCGGTCTCTGTATGTGAATGTAATGTGTTAAAGTAAGAGTAAGGATGTGTGTGTGTGTGTGTGTGTGTGTGTGGTGCGGGATTGTTGCAATATAAATGTGCCGGCTTCTCAGTGGGAGCATGGATGTGGGTGTAAGTTAGTGAGTAAGAACTTGTGTGTGTGTTTATGTGTGTGAGAGTTTACGTATGTGTGTAGCTGCAGTGGTGTGCAGGTACACACGCTTATCAGTGTATGTCGTAGAAAAACACGTTTGGATTATGCAGCAATGATGTTTGTGTGTGTGTGTGTGTGTGTGTGTGTGTGTGTGTGTGTGTGTGTGTGTGTGTGTGTGTGTGTGTGTGTGTGTGTGTGTGTGTGTGTGTGCCTGTGACTTCTCTGCTTCTGTTTCATCATGCATTTAACAGGGTCAGGCTTGTTGCCATCTCACAAACACTGTGCTTGTATAAAACACTGTTGTTATTCATTTTCCCCATCTCTCTCTCTCTCTCTCTCCTTTTGTCTCTATCTCCCCTTGTCTCCAGGGAGCTGGTGTTTCTCCGGGGACCCGGTCTTACACCGAGCGATACAACAACACTGAGGAATGAGAAAGGAAGAAATGGGACACTCGTCCAATCAGAGATGCAGAAGGCCACAGAGGACCTGAGCAGCAGCCAATCTGGCACCAGAAAGAGGAAAGTCACACCTGCCAGTATATACAAGACAAATCAAATGTGACCCTCCTATAATTAAACCAGAGCCAGGTTTACCCAAACACCAAGTTCACTGCCAATGTGGGACCCCAGCCCTGTCCTCGTCGATTTCCTCTCCGATGCGCGTTATCGCTTCGACCTGAGACAGATAAACAGGAGTTACAACTCAATAAAGATCTCAGAACACCACCATAGCCAGACACAGTGCAGCCGTACAGCGGAGCTGTATGTTGCTCGGCTACGACGCTGTTTCAGCAGCACACTCAAGGAGCAGGCCATAGCCTAACAAGGCAACCTATATATCTCTATATAATCAAGCTCCGCCCCTTGACCTCCTTTTCCTCGATGGGATCCACCTATAACAACAGACCTTAGATCATCAGACCGAGCCCCAGACGTCTCTCTGTAATGGGTACCGCCAAGGCATCGCAGGCAGCCCAATCGGCCAGTTCATCCCGCCACAGATATGCCGTGGCTTCATCATCTGTGGGCCTGTCTGCTGCCGGCACCATCCTCTATTGGCTGAGCTTGCTGTCAATCATGCGGTTGCCGACGGCGGCCGCAGACTGCTGGCTTATCGAGGGGGAAAAGGGCTTTGTGTGGCTGGCCATCTGTAGTATGAACCAACCCCCTTACGAGGCCATCCCCCCACACATCAACAGGTAAATAAAACAGATTCAAGATTCAAGATGTTTTTATTTGCCAGTACAATGGAATGCTTATTCTTCATTCCTTCAATAACAATACTATACTATGCTATACAATACTATACTACAAACAACACTATAAACAACATAATATATACTATACTATATGCCATAAACCACAACTCACTCAGGCTACACCTTTCACCTCCCTTTTCAACTGTCTGCAAACAGCACTATCGTGGACCTGAGGCTGAACGAGAACAAGATCCGGTCAGTCCATTACTCCTCTCTGAGCCGCTTTGGGAACCTGACCTACCTGAACCTTACCAAGAATGACATCAGCTATGTGGAGGACGGGGCCTTCTCCGCCCAATTCAACCTGCAGGTCAGTAACAAGCTGCGCCCTCTTGATGTGAGAGATAAACATGAAAATGTGGAAATATATGTGTAATGGAGGCCAGCTGTGCTGTGCAGTGGTAAACCTCACTCCCGACAGCTAAACAACATTCTAGCGATGAAGCTAGAGCCCGTGGGTTTTAGCTTCTCACGTTAGAGTGTCGCCTCTCATGCCGGGAACCGTGAGTTTGAATCCCGTGTGGGACACTCCTGGTTACATATGCACCACACACACACAGCAACATCTTAACATCTCCATTGTGCAGAATGCTTGCACAGAGGAGCATTTTTCCCTAATGCTGACTAGAGCAGGGCCATAAGGAGCTGGCTTGGTACACATCTACTGCCTGCAAGCACTGGAACCCCGCCAGAATAGGAAATTGTGAACAACAAACATCCGAGTCGGAGTACAGCGCAGAGGCTTAGATCAGCATGTGAAACATGAAGGATTGCGCCCAAGTGTTTTTCTGTTTGTGGGAATGTTACACCTGCTTAACGCTGTTAAAGGCTGATGCAGGCTGATGTTGGCGAGCTCCAGGAGGATTACAATAATCCCACTTGTCTTTGTGCTCACAGGTCCTCCAGATGGGCTTTAACAAGTTGAGGAATCTGACAGAGGGGATGCTGCGTGGCCTGGGGAAGCTGCAGTACCTCTACCTGCAGGCTAACCTCATCGAGACGGTCAGCCCAAACACCTTCTGGGAATGTGTCAACATAGAGAACATAGACCTCTCCATGAATAGGTACTGGCACGGCTGTTTGTGTGAAAGTATGCGTGACAGTGTACACAGAATCCTGCGAAAGAGAGGAAAATATATTCTTTGGATAACTGCATGTTCCTCCTGGATTGGTTCACCGTTCATTGAGTCCACATTTCTTTGGATAACTGCATGTTTATCTCTGATTGGTTCATAGAGCTGAGAATCTGAATCTGTTTCCCCTGGCTCCTCTTTGTAGGCTCCAGGTGCTGGATGGTAATTTGTTTTCGGGACTCGGCAAGTTGACCACGTGTGAACTGTACACCAACCCCTTCTACTGCTCCTGCGAGCTGCTGGGCTTCCTGCGCTGGCTCTCCAATTTCCCCAACAGGACCAATGAGAGGATGGTGTGTGACTCGCCGGCGGGCTTCGCCGGCTACAACCTCCTCAGCCAGAACCCCCGCATGCCCGCCTACAGGAACGCTCTGCACATGCTCAGTATCGTCTGCACAGACGACGGCAGCAGCGTGACCCCTTACTTTGTGATCGGCCTGCCCGACTCCACCACCATGTCACCCGATTTCGCCTCGCCGTGCGGCTTGGACGACTGCTACTCCGGCACGCCGCCGGACGACACGATAAGCCAGAGCCCCGTCCTGTCAGAGACCAGTCCCGTCATGAAGCTCAAGCAGCGGCTGCCCCTGGGCGCCGTGATCACAGTGCAAATCCCGCACCCCTACCGGAAGATGTACATCCTCGTGTTGTACAACAACAGCTTCTTCACGGACATCCAGAATCTGAAGAGTCAAAGAGAGGACATCGAACTGAAGAACTTGAAGCCCCACACGGACTACACCTACTGCGTGGCCTCCATACGGAACTCGCTGCGCGTCAACCACACCTGCCTGACCCTCTCCGGACGTCGGATTGGGTCCAGGGGGGAAGTCAACGAGTCGTCGGCCACCCACTACATCATGACCATCCTGGGCTGCCTGTTCGGCATGCTTCTCTTCCTCGGCCTGGTGGTTCATTGTCTGAGGAAGAAGAGAAGGATCATGGAGGAGAAGGAGAGGAAGATGAACAGGATTCAAAGGACCCTGATCGAGCTCAAATATGGAGGAGGTGGGGATATAGAAGGAGGGAGCGGCGGAGGGGGTCCTCTTTCCCAGAAGCAGCTGGCAGGTGGGGAGAGTCTGTCCAGGATGCCTTATATGCCCCAGGGAGGGGAGATAGATCCATACAAGCTGCAGGAGGTGACCGAGACACCGGTCCACAAGCCCACCAAGCTCAACTACATGGAGGTCAGGGGGTCTGGGGTGGAGCGGGAGAGGGATAGAGAACGGGAGAGAGAACGAGAACGAGAGAGAGAAAGAGAGAGAGACTCTCCCCAAGAAAACCCCCAGGGCTCCGTTGCAGAGATCTCCACCATCGCTAAAGAGGTGGACAAAGTGAACCAGATCATTAACAACTGCATCGATGTGCTGAAATCCGACTCCAGCCCCTATCAGCAGGCCATGAAGTCCCCCTCCATGGCGGGAGGTGGTTCTGTCTCCAACGCCGAGCCCCAGCTGGTCCTTCTCTCGGAGCAGGGGGTAGAGAGGGGAGACCGTGGCGGGGGGGAGTTCCTCTCCCCGGTTTACAAGGGGGGGAGAGGCGGGAAAGGAGATGAGAGGGGAAGGAGCTACCAACAGTCCCTACAGCGCCACCACAGCATGGAGGCCCCAGCTATCTCCAAGCACGCCAGCACCTCCTCCTCCCCCGGCTCTGCCCGCAGCCCTCGCTCTTTCCGCTCCGAGGGCGGCTACCACTCCTCCGAGACCCGGTACATTGAGAGGACCTCGCCTGGGGAGCGGGTAGGAGGCGACCGAGGAGGAGGCGATAGAGTTGGAGGAGGAGGAGGTGGTGGAGGCGGCGGGGATGGCATCCGTACGGTCATCCCAGCGGCAGCTATACTGCGGGCGGAGGCCCAGCGGATCCGCCAGTACAACGAGCACCGCCACTCCTACCCGGGGTCCCAGCAGCACCTGCAGGACCTGCAGCACCACCCGCAGATCATACAGGAGCTCCACCACCACACAGGGGGGCGGAACCCCTCCGTCCTGGACCCGCTCACCCTCAGCCGGCAGGCCAAGCACCGGGAGCTGGCCTACTCCCAGCTGTCCCCTCACTACCCTATCTCGCCCCAGTACCACAACCTTAGCTACTGCTCCAGTCCCGAGGAGGATGAGGAGGAGGAAGGGCTCCTGTGCACCCCGACCCTGGGGCTGTGGGAGCGCTTCAAGCTGCACCGCAAGAGGCACCGGCAGGCTTCCATGGAGGAGGAGGGATACGTGGCGGCGGGACA
The DNA here is from genome assembly GCA_027704905.1 of Muraenolepis orangiensis. NCBI lineage: Eukaryota > Metazoa > Chordata > Actinopteri > Gadiformes > Muraenolepididae > Muraenolepis > Muraenolepis orangiensis. The sequence goes on from CM051003.1 coordinate 31,500,510, forward strand.
CGCGCTGAGGCGTAAGGTGCAGTTTGCCAAGGATGAGGATCTGCACGACATATTGGACTACTGGAAGGGTGTGTCCGCACAGCAGAAGGCTTGACTCGATCCTCAGAATGGAAATAAGCCTATATATATATCTATATATATAAGCGTACATATTTCTTGCTCGTGCACACGCGCGCAAACACACACACACACAAACACACACACACACGCACACACACACACATGAAAAAAGACATGTAGGTACATCATAAACACACATACACAGAGCCTACAAGCCCCACTTGTATACAGTACACACACACACACACACACACACACACACACACACACACACACACACACACACAGTACACACACACACACACATACATACACACAAACACACACAGTCATCACAACAAGCCTTTGCTTCTAAGAACACGGAACAAAGTAATATATTTACGATAATGAACGGAAATCAGATAACTTATGACCCACCTATGATATTTTTTTTGTAATGTAATGAAAAGTATAGATCAGAAATATGTAGCTGTTTGTATCGTAACACTAGGGTTTTGAAGAAGAAAAATAATAAAAAAAATACGAAAAGAAAACTTCAACACCAACATGAGCATAAATTTCCAATCCCGCCCTGGAGGATGACGTGTAACAGAACAACGTTACGCTCTCATTGCTATGAGTCGGGGGAACGGCTGCCATTTCGAAGGGTAGAAAGGTGAATCCTTCTTCACTGGGGTGATCCTTCTAACATATCACTCCACGGGAGTGCTGTGAGACCAGACATTTGTAAAGACCATGGATTGTAATTTTTCTTAGGGAGGCTGGGGACACATTCGGGGTTGGGTCCCGATCGACAGTCTGGGGATGGAGAAGGTTGCGGTGATCCACTGCGAGAAAGAATCATGTGCCAAAACACTGGGGAAGGAGGGAAACAGGAGACTTACTGTGCATCAACACCTCCTCCTCAACACAGTTTTTCTAGAACGAACAATGTAACTGAACTGTAGAATTATATGTTGTTATTACTATTATAATAATTATGATTACAATCTTATTACAATCCTCATCCTTACTATTATGTTATTTGAATATGGCATGGCTCTGTCGTGTGACTGTGTTTTGACTGTTTGAATCCTCGGGAAGCGGAGGACGACGTACATGCGAAACAGAGCGTCTGACGGACACAGACAGACAGACATTTTAGTTGTTTCTTTTCCTTTCCCCCGATACGGAGTCGGTGTTCTGCTCTGAGCCCAACAGACGCTACTTTCCGTAGTCTTGGTGACAGTGAAAAAAAATAACGAACTTCAAACTCCTCGTTGTACGGCTTCCCGTTCTTCTGGCGGAGGAAGTGCTGTACCGGAGACTGTCAGAGGACTTCTATATTTGCAACACAGGGGGACTCTTTTGTTTGTACAACGTGCTTTTGGAATCTTTTGGAGACTTTTCCGATACCTGAAGTTAGTTTACCTGCTTAACTCACTGATAATTGTATGGTTTTCTTTTTTTGATTTTGAAAAACTCGAGACAATTTCGAGAGAAAAAACAACAACAAAAATCGAAATCCTCAAATGAATGTCTTTAACTCCTATAGGGGGGCAACATATCTGCACTCTTTCGAAATCAGAAAACGTCTTAACGAGAGAAAAAAAAGCCTAAAACTCCTTTCCGAATACACTGTAGCTTCACTGTGCTTTACCCACAGTTAACCCATCCTCTCTATCCTCCCATCTCCCACCTTGATCGCGTCTTTTGGATTCCTCTGGTTCCACTGTGCAAGGTCGACCTTGATAATTCACTGAGTATTTTAAATGTTTATTTTTTATTTTAATAAGTATAATAACAGACCTCTTCTCCTCCACATTAGTTCATTTTGCCAAAACAAATGACTATTTGCACAATACGAATCATTGCCATTGGCTCACTGCTAACTCTTCTCTCCTCCAATCATTTCTAAGACCAAAGTACTGTGGTAGTGGATTCACTCTTGTGTCCCCCAGACCGGCCCACCCTATTTATACACCCTCACACCCCCCCCCCCCCCCCCCCTGCGTAATTAACTAGGACTGTAGTGCACACACACACACACACACATTCACACACACACATACAAACACACACACACACATACATGCACACACAGGCATACACACACACACACACATACAAACAAATACAGAGACACACACACACACACACACGTAAATGAATGTATTCTTTGTGTACTAAAACGTTATCAGCTGGAACTTTATTTATGATGTAAAAGCTGTAGGCCTATTTAACTCAGTGTCTTGGTGCGGCCAGAGAACTACTCGCTCCTTGGTTTATCTTCACAGGTGACCACTTCTGCTTCACAGACTCTGACAAACTGAAAAACTCCCACATTTTTGGCCCCACACACCCGGTCTCCTGTCTCAGTGTAAGCAGCGATTATTTACACTTTTTTCCCCCCTGCTCAATCAGATTAAATAGAGAGTGAACAAGGTCAGACTAGGCATGCAGGCTGCAGTCAAACAGCCGCAGGCGAAGTAGAATCAAACACAAGAAAACAATTTGGCGGCTGCAGCAGCTAGCAGGTTTGAACTGTGGAAGACCCCAGCGCGTAAGCAGGGAGTAGACGGGCGTGATTACCACCACAGTCATATCCCTATCTGCAGTACCCTTCCAACAGAGGGCCTCGCCGGGACAGGAGACTACAACATTCAAATCTGATAAATATAAAAAATATATATGCTGTTTATTTTGTAAACAAACAAAAAAAAAAAAAAAAGAAAGGCGCTAAAGTCTCATTTTAGCGGAGTGTCTAATGGGGATGTGTTCAAGTAAATTTCAACTCAATAACTTTTTTTCAATCTTACAAAATATTACACATTGCAAGTGTTTATAGATGAAATGGCGTTTCCTTCGCAGGGTTGACCCAGAACTATTGTTATAATGAGTAGATTATATAAATACATACATATAAATACAACATAAAAAATGTCTCTAGAGCTGGTGCACCAGTAAAGGGTTAAATGGGTGAATTTAAACACTGTATAAAACATTTTGTAATAATCTGCTGAGTTCAGAATGCTCGAGACTCATTTGAAGCCACAGTTAAAGCCATAATCACGGGTTAGTGAAACCAGCACAGCTGCGTCTAGCGCCACAAAAGTGTGTGGAAACAATTAACATTTTGGTTTCACACACACACACACACACACACACACACACACACACACACACACACACACACACACACACACACACATTCATACACAGACACATAGACAGACAGACAGACAGACAGACAGACACACACACACACACACACACACACACTTCAAAAGCTATTGTGTAGATCCTACGTTTGAGAGCAGAGCTTGTGCTACCAACCTGGATCTACAGGCTAAACGTTTGTTTAGAAGCTAGACTTGTGGTTTTCCATTTACATCCTGGATTACGTCCTGGATTGTGGCTTTAACTAAAACAACAGCCTTAAAAGAAAAATATTTAAAAAAAACGCATTTGATTTTGGTTTTACTCTTTTCCACCATGAGCGTTGCTTTGAAATCGAGGAAAGTTCACCTGGTTTCTTTCCTCTTACTTTCCTACATTTACTTTTATTTAAATTGATTTTTAATTGCTTGACTCTGAAGTGTCACTTGAGCGTTCTTTGAGTAACAGTAATATCAATGTAGCGATGTATTCAACTACTTGTTTTGTTCTTTTTTTTTTTTTAATTTTATAGGCTTATATTTTCTCGTTGTTTATGATATCCTTTTCATTGATGGAACAGTGGCCTGTATTTACCATGTATCTGAGTAGCAGTGCTACAGTCTAGAATACCCGACAGTAATAAAGACAGAAAGGGATCGGACAACACTGACCACACTGCTGGTCTGGAATTGTGTTGTAGCGGATATATATGTATATATATATATATATATACATATATAAATATATATATATATACAGACAGGACAGCAGCCTTGCATGCTGGGGAGAACCGAATTCAGTGGAGAAGTTTTCTCCCGCAGTTGAGTGAGACATTATTGAGAGAGTGGAGAGGAGGGGGATTCAGGGGAGTGTGAGTGTTGAAGTGAGTGTGTGTGTGTGTGTGTGTGTGTGTGTGTGTGTGTGTGTGTGTGTGTGTATGTGTGTGTCTGGGGGAGGGGGAGGGGGGGCGGGGTAGAGTGAGAGAGCGAGAGAGAACAAGAGAGATGGTACCTAAGGGTCAGTGTTGGGTTTTTCTTTTGTATTTTTTTCCTGTCGGGAAATTAAAATGAGCACAATAAAAATAAATAGCCTTTTTTTCTTCCTCCCGTGTCCCGTTTTGTGGCTGAACCCTGCAGGCCCCTGGAGGCCAGGTTGTGTGGATGAGGCCTGGCCTCGGTCAGGTTGTGTGGATGAGGCCTGGCCTCGGTCAGGTTGTGTGGATGAGGCCTGGCCTCAGTCAGGTTGTGTGGATGAGGCCTGGCCTCGGTCAGGTTGTGTGGATGAGGCCTGGCCTCGGTCAGGTTGTGTGGCTGAGGCCTGGCCTCGGTCAGGTTGTGTGGATGAGGCCTGGCCTCGGTCAGGTTGTGTGAATGAGGCCTGGCCTCGGTCAGGTTGTGTGGCTGAGGCCTGGCCTCGGTCAGATTGTGTGGATGAGGCCTGGCCTCGGTCAGGTTGTGTGGCTGAGGCCTGGCCTCGGTCAGGTTGTGTGGCTGAGGCCTGGCCTCGGTCAGGTTGTGTGGCTGAGGCCTGGCCTCGGTCAGGTTGTGTGGATGAGGCCTGGCCTCGGTCAGGTTGTGTGGATGAGGCCTGGCCTCGGTCAGGTTGTGTGAATGAGGCCTGGCCTCGGTCAGGTTGTGTGGATGAGGCCTGGCCTCGTTCAGGTTGTGTGGGTGAGGCCTGGCCTCGGTCAGGTTGTGTGGATGAGGCCTGGCCTCGGTCAGGTTGTGTGGATGAGGCCTGGCCTCGGTCACGGAGGTGTGTGAATGAGGCTTTTAGCACATTCAGTCCAGATGAGATGAGTCGTGGTGACAAGGTTCCCTGGACACGACAAAGACACCGTGATGTCTGGTCAGCCCAATCAATAACACGTTTGCTGGTGTGGATTGCTTCGTATGAAAAACATTTGGCACGTATGTCCCAGTTATATATATATATATATATATCAGGGTTTCCGTTAGCCGGTATTTACCGGTTTTTAGCGGGTAAAAATTATAAAAAAACGGTAATTTAAAAACCTGCCAGTCCAGACCAGGGTTTTGGTCATGAAGTGACCAATCAGCTGCCGCACCTCTCATCGACGTCAAGCGCGCCCAACGAGATGCAGGTGCAGTGATGGCCACTCCACGCTATGGGGCTTTAATGTTTGCGACAGCTTGCCAAGTGCTAATGTCTGAGTTCAGCGAGCTGTACCCCGACTGGGCCACACTGGCTAAATGGCCTGTGTTCTGCCCGTGTCAAGCGTGCCAGCAGAGAGGGGCTTCTCCCTGCAGAATCGTTTGAAAACATCACTGCGGAGTCGTCTGGAGGAGGAGAGAGTGATCTTATGCGTATTGCAAGCTGCAAAGACACATTAGACACCTTTGATTTCAGCTCGGTAGCAGAGGACTTTGCCACAATGAAATTAAGGAGAAAGCAAAAAGTTGCCTGGTAGCCTACAGGGTAAATTTGATGCCATGTGGCCTATGTTAAAACGGACTACAGATGTTACAGGTGTTTTGAAATAGCCTAGATTTTTGCGGCTAACGAGGTTTCGCTCAATCGTTCTTGTTCGTTTTGTTGTTCATTAAATAGTCAAATTTATTTGAGGTCTTTGTCATTCTTTCGTCAATCTAGGTGTATATTATAGTTGCGTTTGTAATATAGACTGTTTTTGAAACATGACCGGTAAGTTTCGAATTTGTCCGGTAAAATAAAATCAGCTTCATTCGAATAACCTATGATGACTATTTTCAAACTGTAATACTTTGAATATGTATTTTGATAGAATACATACAAATGACATCACACTTACATTAAGCATGACAACACAAACGCAAGAAATCACAAAGAGCATCTGAACAGGTCCAAGCCATTGATTGCTATAAGATTGCAGATAGTGAGCAGGGCTATGCAGTTATACCAAAAAGATAAATATATATAAATATATATATACAGCAGATAGTGAGCAGGGCTATGCAGTTATACCAACAGTTGTTGATAAATATATATAAATATATATATACAGCAGGTAGATTCTGTGGTTCAGAGTTCAGAGTTCATACGGTGGACAGCAGAGACTATGTATTTAAAAATAAATATTGCAAAACTAAACAAAAAAGGCAAATTTTGACAAATCATTTGGTGGAGCGGACGTCAGGGAAATGTGTCCTGGATGTCACGGCAGTCGATAACAATTTCTTATCTGGCGTGTGTCTGCGGTTCGCCATTGGCTCTAAAGGTCAAAGGTCAAACACACCGGAGCCTGAACGCACATGTTCTCTCTGGGGTGGTTCTTCACTGTTGTTTTTCATCTCCCATCTTCCTCTACCGTCTCCCGCCGTAACCTCTCTTCTTCTAGCCCCAGAGCAGCGAGTCAGCTTTGGGGTCCTGTCTCCATGGTTACATAATCCGGCTGTCGTGCTCCCTCCTATCTGACAGCCCCCATCTCCTTTTGCCTCGTTTCCTCGTTTCCTCTACTCACTCTCGGGTCTGTTACACAACTCGATTTTTCACCAAAATAGTGTGTAACATTACCCATATTTTTGGGAGAATAGGAGTGTGTGCGTGCGTGTGCGTGTGTGCGTGTGTGTGTGTGCGGGCGGGTGTGTTTGTACATAAGCCAATCAGGATGTTCAGTTACCATGAACAACAACACACACGGCATACCTTGTTCACTCAAACAAGCTCAAAAACACAGCCATGCAAAAGGCCTTTCATTAGGCTTCTCAAAAACAAATCCAGTGATTATCTCTTGATATTTCCACCGCTGGCCAAGCGGTCCTTTGTCGAAGGCGTCCACGCAAGACAGTTTAATAAAGAACAGCCGCTGAGAGACGTCCGCCTCGTCTCTAAACCCCCCTCCCCTCCCCGCCCACCACGCCCCGCCCCCCCCACCCCTCCAAGGAGCGTGGTAAAAGGGCAGCCACAACAAACTAATGGTTTTTATGGGCTCCTCGCGCTGGAAGCGTAGCTCAAGTATAGGAGAGTCAACTTGTGCGGTTTGGGCTTGGGCTGAGCAGTGCCCTTTCTGGATGTGGCCTTATCAAGAGGCCTACTGACGGGAACACCGGAGAGAGAGAGAGAGAGAGAGAGAGAGAGAGAGAGAGAGAGAGAGAGAGAGAGAGAGAGAGAGAGAGAGAGAGAGAGAGGGGGAGAGGGGGAGAGAGAGAGAGAGAGAGAGAGAGAGAGAGAGAGAGAGAGAGAGAGAGAGAGAGAGAGAGAGAGAGAGAGAGAGAGAGAGAGAGAGAGAGAGAGAGAGAGAGAGAGAGAGAGGGGGAGAGAGAGAGAGAGAGAGGGGGAGAGAGAGAGAGAGAGAGAGGGGGGAGAGGGAGCGAGAAGAGAGAGTGTGTGTGAGTGAGTGAGTGAGTGAGTGAGTGAGTGAGTGAGTGAGTGAGAGAGAGAGAGAGAGAGAGAGAGAGAGAGAGAGAGAGAGAGAGAGAGAGAGAGAGAGAGAGAGAGAGAGAGAGAGAGAGGGGGGGGGGGGGGGAGAGGGAGAGAGAAGAGAGAGAGAGTGAGAGAGTGAGTGAGAGTGAGAGAGAGAGAGAGAAGAGAGAGAGAGAGAGAGCCTCCAGCCTTCCCCTGCCACAGACGTACACCTGAAAGGCTTGTCAAGACAAGTCTGGTAAAGTGAGGGGAGGGGGGCACTGAAAATGACAGAAGAAACATTCGTTTTTTGTTACTGTTTTGTTTTTCTGTTGGCGGTCTCTATTTCCCACCATGTCTCCTGTCACTCTTCGTCGGTCCACACTGATGTTTGGTTTTACCCCTGTAGGGAAAAAGTCAAAGTAAAAGTAAATAAAATAAACACAAAATAATGTGCAAAAATACCAGAAATATATTCATTAAAGAAATATATATATACTGTATATACCGTATTGACCCGAATTTAAGACGACCCCGATTATAAGACGACCCCTCTTTTTCAAGACTCATTTTTGGAAAAAAAGAAAATATATTTTTTGAAGACAAAATCTTTTTTTTATAAAGAAAATAATTTGATTTGAAAATAATGATAACACACATCACACATTGTGTTACAATTTGCCTAACTTGGCTAACAAAAACAAAAACTGCCTCTTTAGGTACAGTCACTGCCTCTTTAGGTACAGTCTTGTGTTTTAAAACCACTTACGGGGACGTGTTGTCCCATCTGCGAGGCGTGTTAACATGACCGTTACTGGCTCTTCTCGTTTCCAGTCACTGATTTCACAATCGACTTCACAATCACTGATTTGTCGCCTTTCCTATGCCCAGTGACAGATGTTGGCATGTCAAAATACACAGGCGTTTGATCAGCATTGCCCATCTGATCAAGGGGGTATGAGTGCTTCTTCCTTAACTTGATCACATATCGCTGATAAGACAGTAGCTTCTCTCTGAAGTCTGAGGGCAGGCGCTGGGCTTGTCCTGCGTCGCAATGACAGGTGTTTGATGTCTCTGCTTCGTTTATCACCATTATCTTAAAATTGGCATCGTAACTTCGTCTGTCCTGTTTATTAACTTGCCCTACTTTTGAGCCACTTTTTTCAAGTTGGTCGCTGTGTCGCATCGAAAAGTCTAAACCCCGATTATAAAACCCCTCTTTTTCAGATTTTTTTTCTAGGAAAAAAACCCCGTCTTATATTCGGGTCAATACGGTATATATATAAATAATATTAATAATAATAGTTATTATAGAAAACATAACACCCATATATATATATATATTTATGGGTGGCGAGGGAAATGCCCAGCTCACCTTAGGCACAAACCTTCACCTCCTTGTTCACTACATCGCATTTACACGGATGCCGAGGGCAGGGATGGAGGGCGGGCGAGGGGCGGATGGAGGGCACCCCCACCATCCAACCGACCACCCCCCCCCCGCCTCACCCCCCCCCCCCCCCCCCCACGCCTGCCCACCCTCTGCAGACACGGGCAAAGCTGGACTCTGAATCAAGGACAGGGGGGTGGTGGGAAATGGAATAAACCACAGGCACACTTTTTCCTTGGCACACTTTCTCCACTTTCCCCTTTCCCGGGGTCCTCTTTGTTAAAAACTATTCCCTTTTTAGCAGTATAAATGAGGGTATCCGTTACCCCGAGATCCCAGCGTAATGTGGGCCAGTTAACCTAAAGAGGTCGGATAGAGTTTGTTGATAGAGGGGAAAATTAGGAAACATGTGCATGAACATACACACACACACACACACACACACACACACACACACACACACACACATACACATACACACACACACACACACACACACACACACACACACACACACACACACACACACACACAGAACAGTGTGCAGAGGTTGAACACAGTCGGCACTTACACCTCCTGGCTCATGATGACTGATCAGGGCCTTCTGTTCCTCCGCTGTGTGTCCTTAAGGTGTGTCGAAGGCAACACCTCCCATAGATTACAAAGTGATGGTTATTGAAGCCAAACAAAACCAAGAGTAGTGGTTTTTAGAGCTGCGCGGGGGGTGTTTATAGCG
>CM051003.1:31512674-31547674 GCA_027704905.1 Muraenolepis orangiensis
GCGCCGACACAGAGGAGAGGAGGGGGAATAGAAGGGGAGAACAAGGGAGGGAGGGAGGAGGAAGTGTGTGTGTGTGTGTGTGTGTGTGTGTGTGTGTGTGTGTGCAGGGATGACTTCAGAGGGAGGATATACAGAGCTCCTCCTTCCTCTCCCTCCCGTGAGGGGGAGAAGGAATCAGGCGGAAAGAGAGATTAAGGGATGGAGGGGTAGAGTGACAAGAGGACAGGGAAAAGCGGCACGATGAAAGAATGAAGTGACAACCACCCCCCCCCCCCTCCCTCCCTCCCCTGTGTGGTTTATTATACCCCCCCACACCGAGTCTCAAGCTGAGACAAGCGCCCTGACGTCTGGTCCCTGCGGAATTAGTTTATCAATATTTCCATGTGCTGGACGTTGGTGGATGGTGGGGGATGGGGGGAATGATAAAAGTTGTAGTTGTTAAAATTGCAGAAGAAAAAAACCCAGCAGAGAATGAATAAAAAACAAGCAGCAAATATGTATTTTATTGCCGGGTGAATGTGTGTGTTAGGGTTTATTGCAGTGTCAACGTGTGTGTGTGTGTGTGTGTGTGTGTGTGTGTGTGTGTGTGTGTGTGTGTGTGTGTGTGTGTGTGTGTGTGTGTGTGTGTGTGTGTGTGTGTGTGTGTGTGTGTGTGTGTGTGTGTGAGAGAGAGAGAGCTGTCATGACTTGTTGTGTTTTGCGCTTCATTTTCAAACAATGTGCACTGTCATTCTCTTATACGGATAGGGTAAATAAATGAAGATTTTAATAAATAATAAAACACGTTTAGGTAACAAGAGAAAGATACGGGTGTTAGAGAGAGAGAGAGAGAGAGAGAGAGAGAGAGAGAGAGAGAGAGAGAGAGAGAGAGAGAGAGAGAGAGAGAGAGATCGAGAGAGATCGAGAGAGAGAAATAATGTAAAAATCAAAGATAGATAAAGATAAAGATGTTTGAACGTTAACTCACATCAATATGTCACGTCTAAATGCCTCCATCAAGATTCAAGATGTTTAATTGCCATTTGCAACAAGTACAATGGAATGTATACTCCCCATTTCCTCCCGCAGTGTGGATTGCCTACAACAATACGAGCCCCCCCCAGGGGCGGCGCCAGGGGGGAGCTAGGGGGTGCTGAAGCACCCCCCAGGATTGCCAAAGCACCCCCTAAGCACCCCCAATAAATATAATAAAAATTATTGATTACATCAATGCAAATGTGAAACAAACACATTTTTGACCAGAAACATAAAGCCAACACAGGTGATATGATTAGGCCAATGGCCAGCACTAGGGATGGGACGATCACGTTTTTTGCCACCGATCACCGATCACAATGAGAAATACACCCCCCCTTTATAGTGTGTCCCTCACGTTTCCTCTTCCCTTTTTGTTTTTGTAAATGTTTCCACGTGAGAGGAGTCACTGTGAGGGATACAAAATGTTATACTGATTTGTTATATCTCTTATCAGCTTGTCAGTGATTAAAAGGAAATCATCTAAACTGTATGCTGGCTCGGGTCTCATCCATCCATGAACAACGCAAAACACAACGCAGAGACCGCTTAATGTTGCTCTCAAAGTGCACCAATTGATGCTTTTAACTTCAATATTTAAAAAGAAATCTTCACGGGGGAGCATGGCCCCGGGCCCTCCTAGAGGAGGGGAGGACCCTCCTCTAGGAGGTTACGTCCACTCCCCAAAATAACACTTTACCCCTGCTTACACCTATATGCTGTGAGCTGATTATCGAGCCTTCATTGTAACAGTCGCGGGTGTACTGCGTGTGTGCGTGTGGGGAGTGTTGCAGTAGAAAATTCCACTGTAGTGCCGGTGCATTAATGGGAAACCCTAAATGTTTCAGCACCCTCTATGAAACGTCACGCTACCCCACAGCACCCCCGAGAGAAAATCTCTGGCGCCGCCACTGGCCCCCCCCAAACAAAAAAGAAATAGGCCGATTTTGCCTAGGGTCCCCAGAAACCCTAGAAACGCCCCTGTATACAGGATATATATACCTATGAACACGCTACAGGCACAGTTCAGCATGGGACGGAGCCCACCCCCAGTCTTACTATTGAACTGCAACCCAGTCAGGGTCCTTTTGGAACAGGATGACTCATTTGACAACCTTTTACCGTTTGCAATCTCCAAACAATGCTCACAGCACCGAACCGCAGCGTGGGATCATCATTTATATTAAATCGCGGTCGATGCCTAAAAATACGCCTCGAGTTCCAGACGTCTTGCACTTAATGTCTTTCCTTGGAACTCTCTGAAGTTTTGAACCATTTGCTATGCAGAGAGCAAGATTTCAGACTACGCTGAAATCAGAACAACACTCAAAGATTATTGCTGTGTGACTAGTGCCGCTTTAGTATACAATTAGAAGTTAAAAAAAATAAGCAAATAACAAAGATGTCACATAGTACTCATAATGGAGCTCTGGTAGGTGTGTGTGTGTGTGTGTGTGTGTGTGTGTGTGTGTGTGTGTGTGTGTGTGTGTGTGTGTGTGTGCGCGTGCGTGCGTGGAGGGTAACCTTCATGTACATTGTTGGGTTGTATAGGATTCAATTTTGCAGTTGCTGGCAGCGATTCCAACCCCCCACCCACCCCCTGGGGTAAAGAGGCAATGCCGCAAACCGGTGGGTAAAACTAATGGGTAAACATTGGGTGCAACGCTGTCGCAGAACACCACGACTTATCAATAAGCCGTGTAGCAGCACGCCATAGGATGACGCACTACACCAGAAGGTGCCGTCTGGTACCGACACCCCGTGAAAACAAATGTGTATAAGAGGCGTCCCTTATATACACGACGAGAGGGAGCGTTTATCCAGGATACATATAGGCATGCACCAGCTGGAGTATCATTATATATCGTGTTGTATATATATATATATATATATATTACGCTGTGAGGACAGGTTGGATTGTCGTTTATCATTTCGTAAAGTTTGTCTGCTTTGTTTCAGGTTTCTCCCTGGCTCCTGCCTCCCTCGATGTGATGGTTGTATTGGCCGACTCTACTGCTCCACTCCAACCACGCTTGTCGTCATTCATAGCACGATTACTCATGCATTCTGGTCCCGTAGGTAAAAAAACATAAAAAATGTAATAATAATTGATGATCAACTGTTAAGATTATAGATACATATACATCTGTTGTGGGGCGTAGCCCGACATGTTCAAAAACATAAATTAAATACATAAAAAGATTGACTTAGAAGTTCTAAAAAATATATAATACATTTATGTTGACAAATACCCATTTTCACGCTTTGTTTGGGCCGGGGAAAGGTCTGACCGAAACCGTTATCATTCTGGGATGTATTTCTTTAAACCAATCACATCCGCTTCGGATGGCGCTAAGCCCACACGGGGATGTGGAGGCGAGTGCTGGCATGAAAATGGCTACACCTCAGCAAAAGGAAAAACAATCAACCGTGCCATTTTCCAGTGTGTAGTTTGCTAGCTCGGAGGTCGTTGTAGTTTCACGGGGCGACGGGGACTTTGAAACCGGTAACATGCATAGAGGAAGGACGAGGGGGAGAACTCCGACCAATGGGAGGCTTCGCCCCAGAGCTTACAACCCTGTCATCCTGAAATAAATGAGTCAGAGAACTGCGATTTTGTTTTTGTGGCATCAGGGTCTTGGCCACGAAAAGACCTGAGAGTATTCAGCCCCAAAACAAAGACTTGATAAAAAAAAAACACTAGATATATGAGATGAGGTAAGTCTCTTAATGACCGACACTCCCCATTAATACACACATGACACAATGAGACGGAGAACATTAACTTTATTCAAAATAGACATAATTCGTCAATCCCCCCCCCCCACTAATGACAAAACACACACAGATCGTGTCTAGATTAATAGTCATGTCATGACATGTAATTTCACACAATTCCAAAGCGGTTATTTTGTACAATCCACATGTTATCCCTACAGCTGATGTTGAAAAGCTTTCACTTGCCATACCAAATGGCTGCTGATCCACTTGTGTTTAATCTGTCGGCACATTTTTCCTCAGTCACCTTCCACATCTTATGACAGAAGACAGGGGGGGGGGGGGGGAATGATAATTTAAAAAAAAAAATCCCAAGAAGAACACACCATCCATCGCACACCTCGTCCTGACTGGCTCAGCTGACCGTCTGCTGGCTGAAGAGGTCCAGGGTCACGGCAGACAGGAAGGCGGGGATGCTCTTCTGGTTATGTAGGTGGAGGGCCACCATCGGCTTCAGTTTCTTGGAGAACTCGGTCTCCATCATCTGCATCAAGCCAGTGGAGACCTGCACACACGTTACAGTTTTTAAATAACACACACACACACACACACACACACACACACACACACACACACACACACACACACACACACACACACACACACACACACACACACACACACACACACACACACACACACACACACACACACACACACACACACACACACACACACACACACACACACTACAAGTCTGGGTATTCCATCACAGGTTTCACATCCGGGGGAGAGAAAGAGATGATCTAGTGATCCAGGATCACTAGAAAAACTAATTGTTTATGGCTGTTGGTGTGTCTGTGTGTGAAGGTGTCCAAGTCTGCATGGATTAATTAAAAGGAAAGAAAGCAGCTTGGGGCAATGGAGTGAAGGAGAGAGAGGAATGAGAGGAGAGAGGGAACCAAGGGATAAAGTAATTAAAGGATTGCACAGAGGGAGGGGACACACACACACAATATTAAGACATGGAGAGGTTTTCTCCTGTGTAGGTGTGTGTGAGCACATGCGCTTCTGGAAAACCAAAAAAACTAATAACAATACTATGGTGCTACAGCACAAACACAGAACCCCCCCCCCCCCCCCTCCAAAAAAAAACAAAGAACAGTTCAGATCACAATAATACCAGTTCCTAGAGAGGGGGGTTGAGTCTTCCACATGAGGACTGATGAGTTTGGGCACTGGAGGGGGGGGGGCTGACGTATATTAACCAAGAAGGCGGGGCTCCAAACAACAACACAGCAACTCTGCCACTCTCGGGACGAGCGTCACGGGGTCGGGGGGGGGAAGAAGAGTGGGGAAAAAAACCCAAAACAAATTTTCCACAATTTCCTTGGTGGCGCCGAAGGACAACAGACATTCACAGACAGGAAATACGAAAAAGGAGAAGGCCTGGCAGCCTGGCTCCAAGAGGCTTCCTTTTTGTCTCCCTAGTTTGTAGAAAAGGAAAAACAATCTTAATGGACTACAAAAAGGGGGAGGGGGGAGGGGGGGATTTTTAACAAACGGTCGACAGAAGAAGAGAACATGAAGTGTGTGTATGGCCAGAAAAGAGGATAGGCATATCAGCCAATCAGAGGACACTTCAGGATCCACGGAGGCCGTCAAGTGACAAGTCAATGACAAGCCAATGATAGAGAGATAAACACTTCCTTAGAAGCAAAGCATGCCATGCTGAACTCAAAGCCCTGTAAAAACAGGCCCCCTACTTCACCAGGGAAAGAAGACCACGCCGATTGCTAATTTTCCTCATCCAAGAGTTCAGAGACGCACAGAGAGGCACAGAGAGGCATTAAGAGGATGACTCGGGTGTGATTCGCCTTTCATCCTCTTAGTTCGTATAATGTTGCGGGGTGAGTCAGGCAGAGCCATCTCAGAAACCAAACCTTTTAAATTGCTCCAGCATTTCAGAGAGCAAGAGTGCACGAGTGAGTGAGTGAGTGAGTGAGTGAGTGAGTGAGTGAGTGAGTGAGTGAGAGAGAGAGGGAGGGAGCGAGAGACGCACACACACACACACACACACACGCAGAGAGAGACAGACACAAAGACAAAGACGGGGAGAAAGAGAGAAACAGAGAGAGAGAGAGAGACAGAAAGAGAGAGATAAAGAGAGACTATCTTTTAATATGAACTTGTAGCAAGAAGAGACCTAAACAACTGTGGCATTGAACTGAGACCAGACAACCGATGAGGAACATTTCTGAAGAATAGAAATGTGATGTGCTCGACTTCCGGTTGACGATGTGAGAGTAAAGACGTCGGCATCAGGTCTCCCGATCACATTGTCAATTTTACTATTTAAACATCGGAGTTTCCTTTATAAAATTAACACAGCTCGTTGTGAACTTGTTTGGCACTTTTTGGTACCAAAATGAGCAGCTCCAAATTGAAGAAAAACAGCGCACAGACCCCTACGATAACTCGTGCTAGCACTAGCATAGCAGGCAAACTCTCGGCCTGGGCGTCAACTTCGAATGACGGCGAAGACGCTACCGGCAGCCTACCTGCTACTACTGAAACCATCTCCACGAAGCAGCTGGTGGCCGAGCTGGCGAAGCAAAGAGCCGGTCTGAAGGATGATGTCTCTCACCTGATTCAGGAGTCTTTAAAGCCACTCGAGGCTGCTGTGGGTGCCCTCCGGGACACGGTCGGCTCATTCCAGGCCCGCCTCGTGGCTACAGAGACTATCGCCGGAGAGAACTTCGAACGATTGACCACGGCTGAAGCTACAATCAAAGCTCTCCAAGCCCAGAATCAAACCCTGCTGGATCATGTAGACGACATCGAAAATAGGTCACGCAGATCCAACTTGAGGATAGTGAACATCCCGGAGGGCAGCGAGAACGGCAAGGACCCGGTTAAATTCATCGCCGAGCTCCTGGTAGAATGCGTGGGTCCTGATGTGTTTACCGAACCGCCTGAGCTGGAGAGAGCCCACCGTTCACTGGCCACGAAACCAAAAGACGGGAAACCAGCAAGACCGTTCGTCGTGCGCTTTCTTCGCTATCAGCAGAGAGAGGCCGCCCTACGGTGGTCCAGGAACCAAGAGGTGAAGTTTCAGGGATCCCCTCTGAGGTTTTACCCCGACCTGAGCTCCGCACTGGCGAGGAAACGCGCGGAGTACAACGGCGTGAAGCAGGCTCTCTACAAGAAGGGAGTGCGGTTCCGTCTGATGCATCCCGCCCGTCTGGTGGTCACTTTCGAGGCACAAACGTTCACATTCGACTCACCTGAAGAAGCCCAGGAATTTTACAAGCGTCGGGTGGCTAAGGAGTGATACAACGACTTTGACTTTGACATTCGCTTCGAAAGAAAAGACCCATACAAGCACGGAGTTGAACGAACTGGACTTTACATGAACATTGAGACTTGTTCACACAGTCTCCTCTAACCGTCTGACATGGGACCGCTTTCAGGTAAAGGCTGAATTGTTTTCTTGCCTGCTTTTCTTCTGCATTATACAAGTTACACTTGTTCATGTGCTGGGTCAAATAGCCTACCTATGTTTAATATAATCTATATACAAATAGCCTGTGTGTGTGTGTATATATTCCCTTTTCTCGACAACTTTATTATGTGTTTGTAGTGATGTTACAGATTGATTGGGAGTTCCTCGAGTGAGAATAGGATTAATGGTATTAGGCCTACACTCGCGGAGGACCAACGGAGAGATGGTGAGCCTGCAGTTTGCCCCCGTTGGGGACGCAAACATAGGCATTGTTTATGTTATGTTTTATTTTGGGGTAATTTGGGATTTTGTTTGGGGTATTAGGGTATTGGGGGAGTGCATCCCGGGGTTTCAAAGTCGTTTTCGCCGTTTTAATTGTTTGTTTCCAATATGTTACTATACATCTATAAGTGGAGGTACCCTTTTATTTGCTTTACGTGTTTTTCCCAGTAAGTGTTGGGCTGGGGTGTGGCAGAACATGCGTTTCTTCATAAATATTACTAACAATTTTAATAGAATATGAACAGGACACAGAATGGTAGTCAGGCTGCAGGGGGGGGCGAGTACAAGATTAATTTCATGGAATGTCAAGGGTTTGAATGGACCTGTTAAACGAACTAGGATATTTGCACATCTTAAACTTTTAAAGTGGGAGATTGCCTTCTTGCAAGAAACGCACTTGAAGATTAAAGATCACATTAGACTTAAAAAATTGGGGGTTGGCCAAATTTTTCATTCGAACTTTGACTCTAGATCACGTGGCACAGCAATCATAATTCATAAGAACACACTATTCAAAGCCACAGACATTATATCTGACCCACACGGCCGTTTTACCATTGTCTCAGGGTCCCTCTACCATAAACCAGTACTATTGGTTAATGTGTATGCACCTAATTGGGACGACGAGAAATTCATGGAAAAGGTAATTTCATCTATACCTAACCTAAACTCACGCTGCCTCATTTTTGGAGGAGATCTAAACTGCGTAATTAATCCTTCCTTAGACCGTTCTAACCCAAAGTCAAAAAGCCTCTCCAAAATGGCTAAAATGTTGTCAACTTTCATGGACCGAATTGGTTGTATTGATCCATGGCGCTTTCGTTTCCCACATGATAAAAAAATTCTCTTTTTTTTCTCGCACGTCCACCATTCGTATAGCAGAATCGATTACTTTTTCATAGATAATGCTTTACTCCCCTTTGTCAAAAACATAGAATATTCAACCATAATTGAATCTGACCATGCCCCAGTATTATTAGATCTGTCCTTCCCACTTAACTACACTGACCGTGCTCCATGGAGACTCGATACCACACTACTAACGGATAGAGAATTCTGCGAAATGATTTCAACTGCCATCGATAATTTCTTGGAAACCAATAAGGACGATACTGTTTCTCCCTCCCTGCTCTGGCAAACCCTCAAAGTGGTAGTAAGGGGGGATATCACCGCATACACATCCAGGGTGAACAAGGCCCGGAGGCGGGAACAGGAACAGCTTCTCAACTCAATAATCGACATAGATCATCAATACTCCGCCTCTCCCACTCCGGAGCTTTACAAAACTAAGCTGGATCTCAAAGCCAAATATGAGTTATTATCGTCTGATAAGACAGAACGTTTGTTGCTGAAATCACGAGGTTTTGTGTATGAGCACGGGGAAAAGGCTGGTAGACTGTTAGCGCACCAATTAAAATGTAAGTCCTCTGACCAACAGATTCCACAAATTAAAGGAGCAAACGGGGAGCTTATAACTGACCCCCTCGAAATCAATGAGACTTTCAGGGCATTCTATTCCAAATTGTACACCTCTGAGGCACCCAATGATGATACCAATATGCAAAATTTCTTCTTAAATTTAAACGCCCCTGTTATCAACCCTATTCATAAAGCAGAACTAGAACTACCTTTTCTACACACCGACATTTCGAACGCCATCACAGCTATGCAAAGTGGTAAGGCTCCGGGCCCTGATGGATACCCCATCGAATTCTACAAAAAATTTTCAACCAAATTGACCCCACTTATTTTAGAAATGTTTATTGATTCAATGGATAACGGGGCCCTGCCACAGACACTAACAGAGGCATCCATAACACTTTTACCGAAACCGGGGAAGGACAGAACAGAGTGTGGATCGTACCGCCCCATCTCGTTGTTAAATAGCGATATTAAGATATTAGCTAAAGCACTCGCCCGGCGTCTAGAGTCTGTCACAAATGAGGTGATCTCTCCTGATCAAACTGGCTTCATGTTGGGTCGCCACTCGTTCTCTAACATCCGAAGCCTTCTAAATGTCATACATTCTCCTATGTCTGGGGGGGTACCAGAGGTGGTTATCTCCCTGGACGCGGAGAAGGCTTTTGACAGAGTAGAGTGGGCATATTTATTTGATTGTCTGAAGGCTTTTGGCTTTGGACTCACTTTTATTGCATGGATCAGACTCCTATACTCATCACCTAAGGCGTCGGTGGTTACGAACGGGAGGCGCTCCACATTTTTCTCATTGTCGAGAGGGACACGCCAGGGGTGCCCATTGAGTCCACTTTTGTTTGCATTCGCCATCGAGCCTCTGTCTATCATGTTAAAATCTTCTCCAACAATAAATGGAATTTCTAGATGGGGGAGGGAACACAAGGTGGCGCTATACGCCGACGACCTATTGTTGTATGTGTCTGACCCGGTGCGTTGCATGTCCCATATAGTTCAGATGTTGCATAGATTCGGTAGCTTTTCGGGATATAAGATCAACCTCACTAAAAGCGAATGTTTTCCGGTGAACAACCTAGCTCTTGCAATCCCACAATGTGACTTGCCCTTCCATTTGTCTAAATCTGGCTTCAAGTATTTGGGAATTAATATTACACGGTCCTTCTCTCAACTATACCAAAAAAACTTCACACCCCTCGTTAATAAATTAAGAGATGACTTGCAGAGATGGAGGTCTATTAATTTATCATTGGCAGGGAAGATTAACTGTATTAAGATGAACGTTCTACCCAGATTCCTCTACCTTTTTCAATGTCTCCCTATATTTCTCCCAAAGTCCTTTTTCCTGTCCATTGATAAGTCCATATCATCATTCATTTGGGGGGGTAAAGTCCCTAGAATACAGAAAAGACTTCTACAACGACATCGATCCGAGGGCGGACTGGGCTTACCAAATTTGCTTTATTATCACTGGGCTGCCAATATTCAGAAGATCATATACTGGGTCCATTCACCAATGCCGTCTTGGTGCGAAATTGAAAATGAATCATGCCTCTCAACATCCCTCTCCGCCTTGGTTACCTCCAAACTCCCTCTATCTACCCCACACACCTCTAACCCTGTTGTTGTCAATACTTTACGAATTTGGTCACAATTTCGACGCCATTTTGGTTTGAAAGATTTCTCTAGCTTAGCCCCTATCTGTAATAATCATCTTTTTGTCCCTGCCAGAATAGACAATACTTTCGCCTTGTGGAAAAGACTCGGTCTCTCCAAATTTAAAGATCTCTATAATAAGGGCATCTTCTCGACCTTTAATCACCTATCTCAAAAATTCAACCTTCCCCACTCAAGTCATTTTCGATACCTCCAGGTACGTCATTTCATACAAAATTTGGATCCAAACTTCCCCAATACACCACAACCTTCTGCTATAGACGACATCCTCCAAATTCCTTCCAATCTAAAAGGCCTCATTTCGAGAGTCTATTCTAGCATATCATCCCTAGGAGACACTTCCATCGACAAAATTAGAGAGAAATGGGAGGAGGAGCTAGGAGACGGAATACCTGATGACTCCTGGAATGAGGCTCTGACAAGAGTTAACGGGAGCACATCGTGTGCTAGACTAGGTGTAATCCAATTTAAGGTCTTGCATCGCATTCACCTCTCCAAATCTAGGCTGGCCAGAATCTACCCTGACGTAGATGAGAACTGTAGCAGATGTCATAATGCTCCAGCAACGCTAACACACATGTTCTGGACATGTCCCGTGTTATTCGATTATTGGTCAGTGGTTTTCAGGACCCTCTCACAGGCACTAGACTTGGTTCTGCAACCTAACGCCTATTCAGCTATCTTTGGCACAGCGCCAACTGACCAACAGATTAGTAACAAGCATAAAGACATTGTGGCATTTGCCACTCTACTTGCCCGTAGGAGGATTTTGTTTTGCTGGAAATCCCCCAAACCTCCGAACTCTTCCTTATGGATGACTGACCTTATGCTCCACTTAAGTCTTGAAAAGATTAAATACACACTTAGGGGGTCCAGAGACCGCTTCTACTCTACCTGGAACCCAGTAATGCCTTTTTTCAACAAACTAAAAACCCTCCCGGATAACGCATGTGTGCTGGAGGTGGAGGGATGACATGATAACACCCAGCCCAACACGACCGTCTCATTTATCCTCACTTACTAACTAATTACACTTTATTTTTCTCTATTTCTTTGTTTACGTATTTGTACTTGTCTTTTGCCTTCACTACCTATCATCATTGCTGTTATTATTATTTACTTGTTTATTAATATTTACTTATTTATACCTGTCTTTTGCCTTCATTACCTATATTTGTTGTTATTATTATTTACTTGTTTATTTATTTTTTACTTAAACCCTCTATGTTGGGATGCACTACCCGGGATTTGGTGGGTGGGGGGAGGGATTGGGTGTTAAAAAAAAAAAAAATGTATTTTTGTATATCTGTCATTCATACCTTGTTCTCAATAAAAAGAAAGTAAAAAAAAAAAGAAATGTGATGTGCATCGCAGTGTGTGTGTGCATGTGTGGGCGTGCGTGCCTGCACTTCCAATAAAATGAAACGTGGAACTCAAGGTTCTCAACTGGAAGGTTAATAACCATAACCCCCCCAAAAAAAAATGTATATGTTCTAATGGAGCCAGGTTAGTCAGTTCCCCCAACGCACACCATCAGCAACGGCAGCCAGCAGGGGGTCCTGGCCACAATTGATGGAACCTGGTGGCCACCGCTCACGCTGGCTTGCTCCATATCGCCTTCTCTCACCACTCTCTGCTCTAACTCACATCTGCCGAGTCCACAGTCACGGCTTGTATCCTCAGGCTTCTCTCGTTTCACATACACACTACTCTCATCACACACACACACACACACACACACACACACACACACACACACACACACACACACACACACACACAGGCCAAGGTAAACACTGCGGGCTGTTACCATGGAGATGTCATTGTCGGAAACACTCAGTTAAAGTTCTGTTGAATCTCATTCTATGCATCCACCTAGAACAGATTGTGTGTGCGTGTGCGTGTGATGGGTAAACGTAGCTGGGGTGGGGTGGGGGGGGATGGGGGTTGGCGTAGCGGTTGATAGGCGAAGAGGCAGCTGAAAATAGAGCTCCACCGAGGCCGATCAAGCGGCCGGTTCTCCGGAAAACCGCGGGAACACCTGGGGTGCTTCACACATGCTCGCCCGCTCGATCACGTCACTCGCTCAGACACCGACCCCTGGGTGAGGCCCGTGAAAGGTTATACAGAACCCAACTGAGATCACACGAGGTAAAGGACACACAACCGGGATGGTGCAGTCTAAGTGGACTACATACACAAACACCTTTTCCTACGCAATGTCTGTTTCTCATGCGGGAAGCAACTCTGAGCTGTCCATCGGTACGATTTGGTGCTGAAATGGTACCGATGTAGCCGAGGTGTCCACCGGCGTGACCCTATCAGTGTGGTGTCAGCACCAATCAAGGATTGGTGTGAAAGTGACCTTATGAAAATGGAGAACCTGTAATTCAATTCAAAGTCTGGAGGAGGAGTGGTAGGAGTTCACCATCCGCTACTGGGGGAAAGAAATTAAGAAATAAAGTCAATCAAGTCAAAAGGCCCTTATCCCTCCCCCTGGTAGCAACGGCTGAGTACACGGATGTAGCCTTAGCGAACGTGTAGCCGGCAGACCCAATTAATGAAAGGAGAGGCACTTCCAGAAACATCACAACAAACTGTCAAAAAGAAGCAACGCACGGCCACACAACAGAGCAGGAGCACGAGAAGGACAGGTATAGTTACGGCAATTCCTCCGGGTAAAATAAACACGTCCAAAAGATGATGCGCTTGTTGGCATAACAACTGGGAGCTCACATCCCAAAAAAAAAAGCAACCAACCTGTTCAGATGACAAAAGCGCACCGCAGCACTTACAGGAGTGGAGTGAGGCTCCAAGCATCCATAGGAAGACATTTGTGGTGGTCTTTTTGTCTTCAAAAACCAAACCACTTCAAATAGAAGGACAAAGGGGGGGGGGGGGGGGTCTTTTTTTATTCCCTTCTTTAAAAATCAGCGTTATTCAAATGCTGACCTTATCAATTATCATTTGCATATTGACACAAAAAACAGGGGAAAATGTGTTTTAAACTATATCTGACCTTTATGAAAAACAACAGGGCTGTGTTTGGAAACGACCGGTTCTCTGGAAAAAACCATCCGGGGGAAAAGGGGGGTGGGGACACAAAGCATGCAAGGTGAATGTTAGCACCACAACCAAGAGGGCTTTTCTCCACAAAGTAAAAAATAAATAAACAAGAGCACAACCGGGCCGCCAAAACAAAACAAACCGAGGAAGGACGAATGTGGTCGGGACCACATAGCGTGCTGGAGGCTACACTTTTCATCCGTGCCTCCAATTACTGGAAATCAATCGTGGCTGGGGTTTGAGATTCAGTGGCTGGGGTTTGAGATTCAGTGATGGGGCTTGGGTGAAGACCTCACCCGACCACAGAGCGGCACGCTGCCTTGAAAGTCAATCATCCTCATACCCACCCCCCCCACCTCTCTCCCTCTCTCGTTCCCAACCTGGACTCAGACAGGGTCACAACCAGTGGGCAAAACACACCCACCGGCAACAGGCAGCAATGAAAATGACCAACATTCAACATTTGTGGTTGGTGTGTGTGTGTGGTAGGTGACAGATGGCTCTATATGGAGGTGGTGACAGGCAGGGTCACAGATGGGCTGACCTCCGTCTCCGCTGCCTTCTGCTAATGAGGCCACTGTCCTTCCCCCTCCACGCACCCCAAACAGCAGCGGACGGGCGAGCTCTGCTGTCACTGACTCAAAGTGAGAGAGAGAGAGCGAGAGAGAGAGCGCGAGAGAGAGAGAGAGAGAGAGGCAGGGGGAGAGAGAGGGAGAGGCAGGCAGGGAGAGAGAGCTTGTCTCCACTCTCACTTTAACCTTTGTTACCTCTTTTAAATGTCCACTTGTCTCTTGCATATCTACTGGTCTGAGACAGCGCGCATGACCTGAAAATCTGTATAGCACGGAGACGACATTGCGTGATACTATAGCAGCTGAGGAAGGATATCTATATCTATATAGATATAAAGGAATGGGGGGAAAAAACTGAAGAGGGATTAATTGAATAATCAGAAATCTGCAGATGAATAGCTTTCAATTTAAATGCAGATTTTGGCATTTTCCTGCAGGCGATAGGACAATGAGAATGGAAGAGAGAGAGAGAGACCTTAAAAAAAAAAATGACACGCAACAAGATTTTACCCACCCATTTCTACACCGGTCTACCGTTGGTAATCAATATGACTCATTGAAGCGGTTGAATATCAACACTACGATGCGTACAACTGTAAATTCATTCCAGAAACCAGGTGTCCGTCCCCTCTGTTTTTACCCTTTACCCCGGAAGGTCACCAGAGTGGTAGGCGGCCCTGGACTGCTGAGTGCAAACTCCTGCGTGATACCATGAAAGGAGTGGAATATTTCCAGAAATTTGCTATGGGAATTTTGACCTCTTTTTGTTGCAAAAGTTAGGCCAAAAAAATAAATCTATTATCTTCTATTATTATATTACTGGTATTCTTTTAGGGGGCCATTTAGAGTTCACTTTCCTTATCGGCTGTCCCATGATCCAAAAGGAATCCAAAACCTCAAACTAAAAATGAATTTTATGATTGAACATAAAGTTCTACTCATAAATAGTTAAAAAAATAAAAATAAAAAGTTTATAATTATGCCTGTAAAGGTGCAAGGTAAATACAGTAGTAAAAATGACTAATGGAAATTAATTCCCATATATAGCCGTTAATTCCAATGGAAAGTTTCCAACAAAAAATTCCCGGAATTTTGCAAGCCTAGATGTAACACGCTTTTAGAGTGCGGCCTTCCAGAAGGAACACACACACACACACACACACACACACACACACACACACACACACACACACACACACACACACACACACACACACACACACACACACACACACACACACACACACACACACACACACACACACACACACACACACACACACACACACACACACACACACACACACACACACACACACACACTTCAAGCCCCGCCCCTCTCCCCCGAATAGTTACAGATGTTCCGTAACAACATCACCATGGGGGACCATGAGCCGCCGACCATGAGCGGGAGGGCACGATTTAGGTCAGTTTTACACCTGGGAAATCTCATCTTCCTACCAACGTTGATGAATTCAAACAGATGATACTGTATGCAAATACCAGTCTCTGGTTGCGACCGGGCCCTTTAGAGCTGCTCTCCTCCTCACCAACGCTCATGAACTTGGCCAGAGAGGGCGAGTGAGAGAGGGTAAGAGAGAGAGAGAGCGAGAGAGACACACAAAGAGAGAGAGAGAGAGACACGGACACGGAGCTGACCTAAGCTTCCGACGTAGACCAAGGGGATAGAAGCGGCACCACAAACATGCAAGTGCATACACACTTTATCCCAAAGACAGGGAGGACGGAGAGAGAGTGACAGAGAGAGAGGTATACCTCTCATTAGTTCTTTGACTGCTGTTAATCGTCACAGATGTCAGCAGTTGCCACTGTCAGCACTTTTCATTTGTGTTTGTTGTTTGTTCTTCGAGACCGAGAGCAACAAAAGAAGCTTTCCGTCTCAGTATTATCACACCGCCCACTCACTCGAGAGGCTTTATTTTCACACTTCATAATCCCATTATTAGGATCATACTGGCCTCTCACGCACACAGATGGTAGTTTGATTGACACTCTTGTTAATGGCGGTACACACACAGTGTACAACGGGAGTACAAAAAGGTGACAATCTGTCTGTAATCCTTAATCCTTAATAAAAATGAATAACTCCACAGGAGGGATTAAGAACAAACACACACTCACACACAAGAACAACATATACATATACTCAGAAAATATGTTTCTCACATCAATAACAATTAGGAAGAATATTTTCCAGAGACAGGGAGCTAACGGTTAATTTCTGAACAATGCGACCAATGGTGAGAGTGGGGGCACATGGTATAAAGCCCGGCGCTCAGAGGAAACCACAGCATGGCCTCTAGAAAATGCTTTAATTGGCTGGAAATTCAACATTTCACCAATAAAAAAAAAGAAAAAAGGAAGGCCGGTGCCACAAATTGAAACCCCATCAGAGAGTCGGTGGATACAGGTGGATGTGTGCCTTGTTTGGGTGCATGGTATTTTTCATTAAAAGGTTATCTAACAGAGGCTACACACTAGACCACAATGCAGTTTGTTCTTTTTTTCCTCTGTTAAATATATGCAATCTTCGGTAAAATATCACATCTCCCAACTAAAAGCTCATTCACATATTCTGTGTGAAGGCTTTTTCCCATGAATGCATGACATTTGACATGTTGCTTTCTTAAATTATGTTGTTTGAAGCCGGTGTGTGAATATGTAAAAATTAAATAAAATGAATAGGCCCAATTAAAATGACTTATCTACTATTGCATTGCGTTCCAGTTGAACTGGTTTGGTTTAATGACTGTAATATTGAATATTTAAGACCAGATGCAGCAAAGGGCTGGATCTCATCAACTCATGGCTTTTAATGGCTCTGCATATAATGTTAAATGTCATTTTAACAACATTTCTCAGTTATTGGTTTTAAATTGTATTGACATTTGGTAATAACACGAGTGGGCTCCGTGGAAAGTACCGCAGGAATATGTTGTTTTTAATTAAGAGGCAGTAAAAACCGCTAACCCTGTTCCCAATTAGCTAGGGACGTTCACTACAGAGAATAACGTTCAAGTTTCGATTAAAACAATCGTAAAAAAAGAATTATAACGATCTGCGCTCGCACTCTTTGGTCCGCACCATTGCAATGTGCAAGACTGAACTGTCATACCAGCCCTCTTAAAAACACACAAAAACACTTTAGACACTGACCTCTTCAACTACCACAACCATCCACCCCATTTAGATCGTGTCGGCTCCATTCCCCCCACCTCTGACTCGCCCCATCCCGCCTTTCTCCCTCTCTCTCTCTCTCCCCAACAGTTAATTGAGGGAATGTTTTAATGAGCTGTCCCCGAGATTGTATCTCCTCTTTTCATTAGGGATGAAAGAGAAGAGGAACGACTTGGGAAGGAAATGTTCGCTGTTTTACGGAGAACCTCTTGAAGTAATAAATCAGTACTGTGTAGGCATTACAGCTCAGCAGGCTGTGTGTGTGTGTGTGTGTGTGTGTGTGTGTGTGTGTGTGTGTGTGTGTGTGTGTGTGTGTGTGTGTGTGTGTGTGTGTGTGTGTGTGTGTGTGTGTGTGTGTGTGTGTGTTTCAATCAATAGCAGAGGTGTTCCAAGCCCAGTGGGAGATTCCAGACAGAGACACCCAACCGGGCTGGGGTGATATGCTCTGTGTGTGTTTTAGTTTGAAGTAATAATCCAAGCAAGAAAGCATGGCAACATAACTGAATGATAGGAACATATTGACCTCCTAAGTCATGCAAGTATGCAGACAGGAAAGAAAGACGATTTGAAGGTTATAAATCTGAAACCTGAAATACGAAACACTGAAGTTGAACAGTGAATAAAAGGCCAATCTCATTGTCTGTTTTACGGCGACAACAAAACCACCCTTTTTTGCAAAAAAAAAAAAAAGTTTTGTGAAACTGATTTTGGCATCCCACCGGTGTCTCTGGAAGAATCAAGTGTTGCAAATTGCTCCCATACCGAGCATAGTCGTTTATCAGGCTGATGAGGAGCATCATAACTACCCAATCACCGAGGATAATCAGACCTCTCACCTAGGGGTGCGCTTCAAAAGTACCCCCACGCACCGGAGCTACTGCACCGCCACGCAAGCCCTGCTCCTCGCACAGCACACAATGTGTTGGTTAGAAAGAGGAACGCTCCTTCCTGGAGTTCAGAGTCAAGCGCTTTTCACAGCACTTGATATATATGTGAAGTGTATAATATGTGAAGTGTTCACATATTCATTGTTATATGCATAAAAACACACACACACACACACACATATATATATATATATATATATATACACAAGCATATATACACATATATATATATATACACCTATATATACACATATATATACACTGTATAATTTCATATACAACGCAATACAATAAAATATACCAAATTATTATATATCACGGTTACGTTTCGGAATGTGGAAGTGCCGTCGGAGGTCGGCCTTCTTAGGGTTAAAATGCGTGATGTTGTTTTTTTTGTTTCATTTGTTTTGTTTCGGACACATTTCCGTTATATTTTGTTAATACCCGTGGTAATTTGGCTAATGTGATAACTTTACTGTGAAGATAACGTATTTGCTTTGTGCAATGTTTGCAATAAAAGTCAGGAAGGGATTATGTCCATGAGTTTAATCTTTTTGAAATAAAGGCTCCTCTCTAATACTGTGTCCAACACAGTAAATAAACAGTAAATAAAGCCAATATTAGGGGATATATATTTTTATATATCCCCTAAAATAATATATATATATATATATAAATATGAGAGAGCGAGAGAGAGATTAAACAGTTAACACTGTTGCAGGGAAGGGATTTGATTGTGTTACACTACTAGAGGGGGGTTATTAGCAGCAGTGAATAACATTGGATCCCGTTTCTAATTACTGAAAGAGTTCTTGCCCAAAATCCACACATCCTACTTTTTGACTGACTGACTGACTCGCCTTCCCCCAACACAAATCTGTTGTAGTCTCTTACCGACTAGATTAAAAAACATGCTAATTAATTGGCAAATGAACACCAGCTGTGCAGTACAGCTTTCCCTGCATTGGCGGTCCGTGTGCCTGTGCCTGAGCGTGTGTGCGTGTGTGTGTGTGTGGAAGCGGGCTAGTGTGTGCATGTATGTATGTCATATTTCATTAGTGGTACAGACCCCTTTGTCTCTCCTGGGCGGCCAGCCGTCATGCACACTGAAACACCAGAGAACACACCAGGAATACCAATGGAAGAAGTGTTGCACGTGCGTGTTTACCTGTGTGTATATTTATGCACGGGTCGATGGCGTTACGGCCCGTCTTGATGTGAGGTGTGACAATGGGAAGTGTGCGTGCGCGTGTGAATCAGCACGCAATGCATGCATGTGCGTGGGAATTTGCTCGGAGGTTAATAAATATCGACAGTGAATCATCTCCTTAGGCAGGGTCGCAAGGTGGGCTGCAAAGAAAACGCACTCACACACATACACAAGAGATATCTCTCTCCCTGTCATTTTCCTTGAAGAAAAGTGTGCCCCTGTGCTTGTGCAAGGCAGTAAAGATGGTGGTAATTGACCCCTATACATACTCTGGTGTGATGCTCGAGCTTTCCATTGTATTCCCAGTGTACCCTCTTGGCACTTAGCACCCTAGCGAGGGGCTCCATAAAACACCATACACAACAGCTAGATGGTTAACTCCTGCTAAGCACAGATTACATATAGTTTCCACGCCATTAAAGCTCTTTTGAATTAAATCGATTTTTGAGAGCGAGAGACCGAGAGAGATTGAGAGAGCGGGAGGGATGAAGTATGGATGAACAGAAGAGCAAGAGGCAAGGATGCAAGTCACAGAACATCTTGGCAGCCAAGAGTTACAGGAAAATTATATATTTGAACAGGTAAGGCATGGACACTTACACACAGCGTGTTGGGGGGAAAAACCATTCCATTCCATCCACAGACACACAGAGTGAGGTACCTTCTTGAAGACCAGAGAGTCGTCCATGTGCTCAGCGTACACAGAGGTCAGCCTGTAGTGGTTCTCCGTGGTGATGTCTACCTGGTAGCCCATCAGCATGTAGCATGCGATGCGGAACTCCTGGATCTTTGTTTGGAAAACCTCCCTCAGCCTCTGGTTCTTCATCTGAGAGCTCTCCAACTGCTTACGCAGATCTGCGAAATGAACACACGTTGATCAGAGACACTGGCTAGAGGTGTCCAGACACACAACCAAATGTACCAAAAATTAAAAAATTAAAATAAATAAATATATATATAGGCAAGAGTTAACAGGGTATCTGCACACTACAAAGTAAATGATTTTTAAGAACCTTTCAAGACCAAGAGAAGAAAAATAATCTATAAACTAGATGATAGTATAAACAGCTTATTTATTTAAAGATTTATTCCATTTGAATAACGGGAAATATTTTGTGCACATTACCCAACATGACTACCTTCCCATAAACAAAACAAAATTGAATGACAGTAGACCAATGGAAACCAATGTCCTCCTGCATTCAGCATCACTCACCACTAAACAACCTAACACTCAGTCCCTACAACTGACCTATAATCACAAAAACAAAAATCGACATTTGATTTGATTACATTTCGATTTGATTACATTTGGATGACAACTTTGCACACTCTTGGCATTCTCTCAATCAGCTTCATGAGGTAGTCTGCTGGAATGGTTTTCCAACAGTCTTGAAGGACTTCCCAGAGGTGCTGAGCACTTGTTGCTTTTCCTTCACTCTGCGGTCCAACTCATCACAAACCATCTCTATGGGTAGTTTTCACCCACGTGACTAAGTCTTTGACAACGGTTGAGTCTCCACTGTCCCTCTCATGCTACTATATAATACATTAGTTAGATATATAGCAACACGTTACTATAAAATACATAACAGTAATAAAGGAGCATGTTACTATATAGTAAATCATATACATAGTATAGTATAGTTGGACATCGTATTGTCTCAATGTATGTAGTATTTAGTAGTATGTTCATATTAATATAAAACTTATTTATTATGTAGTATCATGTTCATATATAACTATTATGTATTATATAGTAACATGTTGCATTTCCTTGTACAGAGGCTACGAACCCAGACACCATTTGGTTAAATGCCTCCAAGCTTTTATAGGGCTTAAATTGCTTATTGGTGTAATAGCTGGTCTCCAAAACGAGGTAGCTCAGCACATCTGTAGCCTCAATTGGTGGAAAACACTCAGGGTCAAACTGATCGGGATACTAGCGGGGGTCGACACCAAACAGCGATATTTTTTGTAAATATCTCCTCTTTATATGTATTTCGAGACATTTTGCGTACTCGGAAAGCACTGGGATATCTTTAGCTACATTTTCCAAGTCATCCTTGGTTTCTTTCTCTGAAAGATCCATAAAAAAGTAGAAAAGAAGAGCTAGATACAAATGGCTCATGTTTACATAGATACATAGAACACTGCGAGGGGCTCCAACATGGCCGACACCCAAATATAGACAGCCCTCTGACGTCATCTGAAAACCACCCATTACGTTTAGGTGATTGTGGATGCCAGGTCATCTGACGCAGCACTCGAACACTTTCCTTCTTAGGCAAATTTCCCTTACATAGCCTGGAGGTGTGTTTTGGGTCAACGTCTGTTAATGATGATGATGATCCCCGTAAGCACAAACCGGATGGGATGGCATGGCGCTGCGGTAGCCATGCTGGTTAAGTGTGCCTTGAATTTTGAATAAATCACCAACAGTGTCACCAGCAAAGCACCCTCACACCTGCTCCTCAATGCTTGACCGTGGGAACCACACATGCAGAAACCATCTGCCCACCTTCTCTGTGTCTCACAAAGACATGGTGGTTGGAACCACACATCATCAGACCAAAGTACAGATTTCCACTGGTCTTATGTCCATTCCTTGCGTTTCTTGGCCCAAACAATTATCTTGTTGTTGTTCATCCTCAGTAGTGGCTTCTTTGCAGCAATTCAACCATGAAGGCCTGGATTCACGCAGTCTCCTCTGAACAGTTGATGTTGAGATTTGTCTGCTACTTGAACTCCGAAGAATTTATGTGGGCTCTAATCGGAGGTGCTGTTAATTTGCGGTTTCTGAGGCTGGTAACTCTAATGAATTTATCCTCTACAGCAGAGTCTCAGAGAACTCTTGGTCTTCCTTTCCTGGGGCAGTCCTCGTGAGAGCCAGTTTCATCATAGCAATTGATGGTTTTTGCAACTGCACTTGAGGATACATTCAAAGTTCTTGAAATTATCCAGATAGGCTGACCTTCATGTCTTAAAGTAATGATGGACTGTGGTCTTTATTGAGTTGAGTTTTTCTTGTGATCAATTGAAAATTATTCAAATAAATAAAAAACATTGAATGATGAGATATAGATAGATATAGATATAGATATAGATATAGATATATATATATATAATATGATACATACATTAACATAAGTGATTTTTTTCTTGAACTGAAAAAACCTTGGAGGTTTTAGCTGGAACAGATGTAAAATATGATGTCTGAACTAAGCTTTACTTCACATCAAACACCAGCACCCCACGGGAATGACTGCAGACACACACACCATATGGCCCACTGCTCTGAATGAACTGCTATAAGGCAATAAAACGAGAGCATTGATGGATTTACTTGTGAAGTCAGAGTGACTAATTAAGTAATTGTCTTTGAGCAAACCTCTTAGAAGGGTAATCTCATGTGCTATTGCATGACATCCCTGGACTCTTCTATGGGGGCGAGCACAGACCCAGCTGCTCGGCACTCTCCTCTTAAGCGCATGTTATGTATGTTTTTGTCTGTTTGCCGAAATTACATCCAGAAATGCAAACTCAACATCCCACCGCTGAGACTTTTCAGACATTGGATTAAAATACGACCGCACCCCCACCTATTCCACCAACACCATCATCAAGATTACGGATGACACGACTGTGGTCAAACTTATCCCACACAGAGACGAGACAGACTACAGGGATGAAGTCAACTACAGCGCGTTCAGCGTAACTACAATACTGTACCGGTTTTATTATTATTGGACTGTTTTGTGCAACTAAAATGCTGTATTGTAGCGATACTATATTACCTAGTTACATTATTTGTGCTACATTTGTAATTAGCACTACTGTATATGGGACCAGCAAAATATGTACATATTCAATATTTTTAATAGGAATTATCTTAATTGCTTTTCTTGTTTAGTTGAGTTACTTTACATAATTTAGATACATTTTTTTGTATAAGTCTCCCGAGGACTGCGAGACAATTTTGTTGTACTTGTACTAGGGCTGGGCGATATGGACTTAAAACTATATCACGATATTTCATGGTATTTATTGCGATAACGATAAATGACGATAAATGACCCCAAAAAAAAAATCTAAAAAATATCTTAATCCTGACCATCATCAAATACGTAAGAGATAATGAACGGAACGCTCATTAATAAGTCGGTAGTCGGTCCCGATTTATTATGATTTACTTCCGCGGAGACGTTGCTTGGCAACTGGCGCAAACAATTCAGCAATTCTATCAGCAAGGCAGTATTTTAGAATAGAAGCCTCATCGCCTACGTTTGGAACTCCGCCTTCTGCCATTGTTGTTGTTCTCCTTCTACATGCCCACGTTTGTCGCATATGTAAACACGTCATTAATTATCGTCATTACCGCGGTATGACAAAATACTTATCGTGGGGAGGACTTATCGCGATACGATATGGCACAGCCCTAACTTGTACAATGACAAGAAAGGCATTCTGATTCTTAGGTTAGTTATGATTCCTTTGGTTAAAAGGCTGTGTTGGGGAGGGGGGGGGGGCACACATCACCAACTGATTAACATTATCCCTCAGTTGGGCTTCATCCCGATGTGCAGTGTAACACCCTGACCAAGCATATTCAGATGGCAAACGGTAGGGAAACACTGCATAATGATATTAAGTGGGTATTGGCCTTACACCCTCCGTTTGACCTTGTTCTGATTAGGGGGATTACTGCCCGTTACATCACGACCAGCTAAAGAGCATCTGGCAGGTAGTCCTCCATGCACCCAGCAACAAGCACTCAAGAGCATTTTGGTCAGTGTTTCCTTTACAGGTGCGTGCACACACACACACACTCACGCATACCATTCCAGTTCTTTATACCATCCCTTATCCATAGTCGAGTATCCCTGGGCCAGTATCACTGGTCGAGTAGATTTCTGGTCTAGTGGAAACTATAAATAGAGTAGGGTGTGTCATCGTGCACATATGCGCCCGAGTCTGTTTGTGTATTCCCGGGGCACCTCCTCTCTACTGGAAGTACCAGTTTGTCAGTGATGATAATCACCGTTTCCTGAGTGAGATAATGAAAAATGTGTCATTTTATGGCAGCTGTCAAAATACCCACAAAGACAAATCATTTGCCAGACACTGAAATATATGCTGCAGATTGACAACATTGCACAAGACCATTTTAATAATAGAGGCCAAATAAATGTTACTAATGTAAATAAAAAGTTAATCACAACTACACCTCAGGCGCTCACAGAATTTGACACTTTACAAAATTGTTCCAAATAATTGAGGTTATCCTACAATTTTCTGTATATTTGTATTCAGAGCAGCCTTTAAAATGGCAAACTTGCTGCGTAAGAGAAAGGCTGTGCACTATTCACTCATTACTTATCTAATCAGTGCACTCAATAAATCCTGTATAAGTAAGGGTTAAGATGGACCCATTTACAAATCCCACTTTTCCTTGTGCATGTATAATGAAGATCATATGGGAAAATGACTGTGGAAACAAAGCAGCAATTGTATGCCGGGACTACTGACAAACCCTCCCCCCCTGGCAGATTCCATTTGACCAGACCACTACCAGAGCAAACCATTGCACTATGCATGGTCAAAATGGAAGGAGAGAGTGGTTGGAAGGGAAGTTGCCCTTTTTTTAGCTGGCTAGTCCTGCGACTTATACTTTGAAGCGACTTATATTGGGGTTTTCTGACTGCGTTGGAACTACGGCCAAGAGATCAAATCATCATGTGATGCTACTCAACCAAATCAAATCGCTGCTGTCAGTGAACGAGCCACACACACACACACTTGCAGTTCAAACCCAGTACATTTCATTTGTTCCGGGGGGACTGAAAATTTGAAGTGCCACTACGAGATAATGACATCTTTTGAGCAACCATACCCACCCAAAAAAACGTAATTAATTACAGATCTAGGAGCCCAATATGATCTATCTATATTTACCGGTAGCTTTTGGCAGTGCTGCCAGGTTTCTTCACACATTGCATGTTTTTGCCTTGTACCGAGAAAAGTCTCATGTATTTTGCATCATCTGATCGGCTCTTCTGATCAGCCGTTTTTGAGAGCTCCGATCAATTGGTTTAGTCAAAATCGGCCGATACTGATCTGCTGTCGATTGATTGAGTTATGTCTCCAGTTACGCAGGTGCAGTTAAGTCTTCTTGTAACTGCACCTGTCCTCAGCTGGTTTGGGAGGGCCACAGTCTCGAAGCAGCAGAGTAGAAGGCTTGGTCTCCCATGGTTTTCAGTTTGGTCCTGGGGGGGGGGAGGAAAAGGTTAGCCTTTTCAGAGTGTAGGGTCCTCTTGGAGGATTGTGGGGTGAGCAGTTCTTTGATGTATGAGGGAGCATTTCCATGAATGCACTGATAGGTGAAGAGGGTGATTTTGTAATCAATCCTGAGTGAGACCGGGAGCCAGTGCAGTGATTTGAGGATGGGTGTGATGTGTTCATACTTCCGCACTCTCATCAGGATGTATTGCAGCCTCTGGATGTCCATGCTAGGAAGTGCGTTACAGTAGTCTAGCCTGGAGGAGACAAAGGTGTGGACAAGCTTTTCAGCATCTGGCAGAGTGTGGGCGGAGTTTAGCGATATTTCTGAGGTGGTAGAAGGAGGTCTTGCATGTTTCTTTGATGTGGGCCTCAAAGGTCAGGTGAGGATCCATTTTAACAGCCAGATTGGTAACAGTTGATGCGTGAAATGTTCTGACCGGAGAAGGTGATGCTGGTAATGGGGGATGAAAGGAACTGATGTGGAGTGCCAACTAGAATGGCTTCAGTCTTGGAGCTGTTTAATTGAAAGAAGTTGTGCTTCATCCACACCTTTATCTCCTCCAGGCATGTGGTTATGTTTGATGATGGCAGAGGTGTGGAAGGGTTTGGGTCTGTTCTGATGTAGAGCTGTGTGTCATCATCATAGCAATGGAAGGACAATAAAGCCACAGGACAAGAAAGCCACCCGGAGGGTCGTAAGGACGGCGGAAAAGATCATGGGGTACGCACTTCCATGCATTGAGGAGATCTTTAGGACCAGATGTTTGAAGAAGGCCATCTCCATCACAAAGGACCACAACCACCCTGGGCACCATCTCTTCTCCCCCCTACGGTCCGGTCGCCAGTTCCGCAGCATCCGTACAAGGACTACCAGGTTTAATAATGATGTTTTTATCCACAGGCAGTACGATTACTGAACTGCTAGGAGTGCTGCCACTATCATAACATTGTCATCCATATTACATTACACTATCATACTTTTGCTGGACTTTCTGGACTCATTACAGTAACTGCATTTATGATGCTGCTGCACTACTGGTACTTTAAAAAGCTTTTAACACAATTCAACACATATACATCATCCATCAGTTACTTTATTATTTTTATTGTGTACAGTATTGTTTTCGGTATAGTGCAGTGTTGTTTAGTATATGGTACATATATATATATATATATATATATATATACTGTATATGGTACAGCATAGTGTTAAATTGGTGTAAATTCATACTGCGTGAGGGAATGGGGAGTAAGCGTTCCATTATACTTGTGTGTTTGTGTGTGTGTCAGCCACCGCCACCTCAGCAATTATAGACTATAAAATGTACAGTTACAGGGTTTTGTGGAATTTAAATAATATTCAATCCCTTTCAGCTCTTAGATGACAGACCCATAGAGCTTATATAGCCATTTGAGTGTCATTTGGGTTTGTGGTCGTTTAGAATTGGATTGCTGACATTTTGGGGAAATTGTCACCCTATAGAGAAATCTTACCTTACAGTTCCAAGAAATTTAACATGTTCAGCATACCAAATAAGGCCTATACAGCAAGTTTCTGATATTTTCATCCATCGGTTGTGCATTCTGTGTGCCAGAATGTGCACACAGGCACAGATTCTGTGTGCCAGAATGCACAACTTTTTATCATCCAGATGTTGAGATGTGGCCATATGAAAGTAAAAATAAGGCTAATGTATGTTTTTGTCGCCCCCCACTTGACCTGTGTTCAAAGTGGTAAATAGCACCGAGAAGGACACACTTAAATATATTCTGTGATGTAATCTTTTGAGATATCTACACCAAGTGTGGTACACATTTATGTGTCTACAGAGTTGTGAAGCCCAGGGACTTTCTGAAGCAGAGTTATAATTGATAGAAAAACTTAAGTGACCCCAGTGATGTCATTCAACACCAATCGTGGTACACTTGCCAAGGTTGACGTCCTATACAGTGGTTCTTTAGAAGATGATTTAGAGTTCTTTGGAAGAAAAATACCCCAGACTGAAATTATGGGTGCAAGAGGCAAACATTTTCATGTTAAATAAGGCCTTAATACTATGTTTTTGATATATTCTGCAAACTTGGAGGGTGGTTTTGATCATTTGACTTAGAAAATTAAAAATAAATCTAAAATTAAAGTGCCCTTTATCGGCAAGAGATGTAGGGGTTTGAAAAAAGGTATCCACAGATAGTCTGAATTATGAAATAGTAGTACTTAAGATAATAATAATAACTAATATAAGAGCAAACAGTTCTAAAGCCAAGCCACTCAAACTGTAAGAATTTTAACAAACCCCATCGAGACCATAAAACCAAACACTGGTGGTTTAGGCAAATAACAATAATAAAATAAAACATTTCAAGTAATCAGATTTGTATGAATTTCAAATGAGACCTTGTTTGATCTGGAAGCCGCAAGCATACATAGATGAACCGAACTCCGTAACTCTGTTTAATGAACCACTTTGTTCTGATTAAGTACATTTTCTGTAAGCTTTACCAAGGTGTCTGATATTGAGTCTCATCGTGGCGGGTCCACGTTTGAAATGACTCGTGGCCAAAGACAGTCTATGAATGCTAGTAACAGTTAAGAATGGCAGGTGTGGACAGAGAAGGGGTTCATGTAGGATACTGGGAAAATGTGGCAGGCCAAGATGAATTATAAATAATACAACCTGATGTGGTAATGATGGAAGATCTTATAGGGGTAAATGCCCCCATTAGCACTGCCTCCAATTACATAAACTGGACCAGGACCAACGTTCATCGGTTTGTTTAGAAAATACTGCAATGATCCGAAAATTAATTAAATATACCGTATTTTCGGGACTATAAGGCGCACCGGACTATAAGGCGCACCGTCAATGAATGGCCTATTTTAGATTTTTTTCCATACATAAGACGCACCAGACTATAAGGCGCACGCATTATAAGTCAACAAAACAGTCAGATACCGTAACTCAGTCAGGCAAACTGTATTAATACAATACAAACCAGCAGTGCAAAAACTGAACGTTATTCAAACGTTAATGTGCAGTGCATATTAAAGCTAACTTTTTCAGTTCATTACCCGTCCACGTATCCCTCGAATTCTTCTTCTTCAGTGTCCGAATTGAAGAGCTGGGCGAGTACGCCATCCAACATGCCCGGCTCCATCTCGTCATTATCTGAGTCAGTGTCGCTGCTGTTGTCTGGCAGTTCCGTGATTATTCCTGCCTTCCTGAAAGCTCGAACCACAGTTGTGACTGATATGGCAGCCCAGGCATCCACGATCCATTGGCAGATAGTGGCGTAAGTAACCCGGCGCTGTCTCCCCGTCTTTGTGAACGTGTGTTCGCCTTCTGTCATCCACTTCTCCCACGCAGCTCGCAGTCTAGCTTTGAACGCCCTGTTGACACCAATATCGAGCGGCTGGAGTTCTTTCGTTAATCCACCCGGAATGACGGCAAGCACCGAATTCGTTTGCTTCACTTGTTTTTTGACAACATCGGTGATATGGGCGCGCATGGAGTCGTAGATCAATAGAGACGGAGCTGTGTGGAAAAAGCCACCCGGTCTCTTAACGTAGATTTCTCGCAGCCACTCACTCATCTTCTCCTCATCCATCCATCCCTTCGGGTTAACTTTGATGACGACGCCGGCTGGAAAGTTTTCTTTTGGCAAGGTCTTCCTCTTGAAAATAACCATGGGTGGAAGTTTTTGGCCATTAGCGTGGCAGGCGAGAACGACAGTGAAGGATGACTTCTCGTTCCCTGTGGTGCGTATAGACACCGTACTGGTCCCCCTTTTCTCCACAGTGCGATTCACGGGAATATCAAAGGTGAGTGGAACCTCGTCCATGTTGATGTGCTCTGGATGGATCTTCTTTTCAGTCATCTTATTTTTGCAGTATGCGCGGAAAGTGGCCAGCTTTTCTTGGTAATCTTTTGGCAGTAGCTGCGAGACGGTAGTTCGTGTGCGGATGGAGAGATTACGTCTTCTCATAAAACGAAAGCACCAAGAAGGACCGCCTCGAAAGTTATTGATGTTCATGTCCTGTGCTAGCGCTGTTGCCTTCATTCGGACAGTGACTGTAGAGACGCTTCTACTTGCTGCTCTCTGTTCAACAACCCACTGTTCGAGTTGGTCCTCCAACTGTGGCCATCTCGCTTTGTGCCCTCGGAAACTCTTTTTAGTCTTCTTCACTTGGCGCAGGTCTTCTTCCTGCTTCCTCCATTTCCGTACCATTGATTCATTTATATTGAATTCTCTCGCTGCTGCTCGATTCCCATGTTCAACTGCATGACTGATAGCCTTGAGTTTGAACTCTGCGTCGTAAGCGTGTCTCTTCAAAGGCGCCATTTTGGGGTCTTTATTTGTGTGGTTGTACACGG
Source organism: Muraenolepis orangiensis (assembly GCA_027704905.1). Taxonomy (NCBI): domain Eukaryota; kingdom Metazoa; phylum Chordata; class Actinopteri; order Gadiformes; family Muraenolepididae; genus Muraenolepis; species Muraenolepis orangiensis. The sequence goes on from CM051003.1 coordinate 31,542,890, forward strand.
CGCCGTTAATTGGTTGATCCATATATAAGGCGCACCGGACTATAAGGCGCACCGTCGGTTTTTGAGAAAATTTACGGTTTTTAAGTGCGCCTTATAGTCCGGAAAATACGGTATATATATATGACTAAGAAGGGAGGATTTTTAAATCAACCTCCAACCAAATCCATTTACTGAATATTCAGATGTCAAGAAATGGTTTACTGTGAAACCAGCATATACATATATATGGTCCTTCCAGTAGGGCTATCCTCCCCCCAAGATAAATTCTGTGTGTATAAATGTAGTGCATAAATGAAGACCATTAACAACGCAGTCAATGACCAATTATTTAACCCAAATGACAAGTGAGATAAAAGGGAAGTACCAGAGGACGACACGCAGAGCTTAGGGACTAAATTACACTGACGAGAGAAGGGGATTTGTAACGGGGTTCATAAAAGGCAGGATTGAGGGAAATGGAGCTTGTTGATTTGTTGTTAGTGAGGAACTATGGAACTAGTTAAAAATGTTAGCTTCCACCTTCAAGTACACACGCTTTATGCATTTTGACCAGAAATGTACATGTGGTTCCACAGCTATTGTGTGCGGGGGGGGGGGGGGGGCATTAAGGCAGTAAGCATTCCATTGTACTTGTACAAATGGCCAATAAATATCTTGTATCTTGTAATTGTAAATGCAGTTAGGTCGAAGTCATGCGGTCGGATTATTTTTTAATCTGCAAAATGTAAACAAATGTACGTCGACTACGTTGTCAACAATTGAGCCGTCTGTACATCAACACGTACAAATAAAAAGCTAATTTCGAGAAATACATGTAAAATTAAGAACCGAATATGTTTTGACAAGTAGGCATTGGCGCATCCCCGGAGGGGAAATCCAAAAAGCTGCCATGGGAAACATTGCGGTTATCTGTGCCGAAATTCAACCAATATAAACCAATCAAATCATTGGCTTGTAATTTTCAAACATACGTCGCATTAATATTCTATTAAAAATGACTGTTGGGGAAAGTTCATCAACAATGCACTGTCGGGAAACCTCTTGAAAAGGTGAAGATTGCTGTCGAAATGAAATCCGATTAATAACCAATGTCAGCCTTTCCCGAGCCATAGGAGGAACACACGGATGTCCATTATCACATAATGATACGCCACACCAGTTACTTTACATTTGCCCACAAAAACGTGTGATAATTGCTGGTTTAATCCACATTAACGAGATAAGTTTGGACTGTTGGGATAATTAGACGGAATACGTGTGATGTGGAAAGAGCCAGTTTGCGGAGGTCACTTCAACACGTGTGAAGAATCCCTTGCTATAGGCTGATGAGTGCTTACTGCTATATGGTTGGCGCGTGTGTGTCTGTCTTACCTAGCACCTCCTGTGATGGGGGCAGGCAAAGACTGAGGGCTTGACTGACAGTGTTAGGGTTGTCCTGCGATGACAGAGAACCCGCGCCCTTCAGGGAGCGCAGGTGCTCCCGGAGACATGTCACTTCCGCCCGGAGAGCCTCCATTTCCTGCTGCCGCTGTTGCTTAGCAACGTCCGTGGGATTCAGTTTGAAATGAAGTACTCGGGTCTGGACTGGATCAAAGTCTCCCTGCAGATGGAGGGAGGGAGGGAGAGAAAGAGGGAGAGAAAATAAATTGCCTCGACTTTGTTCTAATGAACCTTCCGTAAAGACACTTGGAGCATCTAAAGCAGGGGGGGTCAAACATACAGCCCATGGACCAAAACCGGCCAACCAGAGGGTCCAATCCGGGATGACTTTGCAAATTGTAAAAATTAAAGAGAAGACATTAACTACAAATGTTCAATATAAGTAACTGATATTCCAATTCCACTGACATGAATCGGTAAAAAAACAACAAGATTACGGGATTGCTTGTTTGAGCAATGGTTTCAGGTCTTGGTGGACTTCAGACAGAATATGCAGTTTTTCGCTTGATACACTGATCTGTAAGTTGTAATGCACGTGTAAATGAACTGAGGAATAATATTGTTGAAATTGCACTTTATTTTCTTAATCAATTTCAGGTTGTTCATAATGTTATGTAAAAAGATAGTTCATTCAATGTGAACATTCTCGGAATGTACTACGGAATGAACAAAGTGAGAAATGTGTAGTCCTTATTAATAGGTTATTATGCTATCATTTTACTGGTCCGGCCCACTTCAGATCAAATGGGGCTGTATTTGACCCCTGAACTAAAATTTATTTGACACCCCCTAGATTTAAGATTCTAAAGTGACCTACCCACTGATCGGGGTTTAAAAATAAAAAATATAAAATCTCCATTGGATGTTCGTAAATCTGGGTAGTATAAAATGGAGCGGGTGTTCAGGATGTAAAACATACATGGCTGTGTAGGTCAGGGTTTAACATTCATATATGTCATTCTTTATTACAGTTTCTCAGAAACGCCTTTACACGCTCACATTTACCGGACAATTTGAGGTCTCCCACAAGCGGGCGGCAAGAAAACCAAGCAGTAGCAGAGGTATTGCAGTCTGGCTGTGTTCATTGGCATGTTCTGTTATTTACTACAAGTGGCTCAGAATAAATAAATTATTATATGGTAAAAGTATATATTTTTTAACGTGTTAGTATATGATCTTAAACATAGTAATCTAGGCAATTTATTCATTGTGTCTGCCCGTAATAAAGATGGAGTATTGGTGATGATTGAAGAAAATAGATGCCTAGACTGAGCAAAACTATTCTAACTTGGCTGAACGGAAACCATATTAACAGTGGACTGCTGCTTAAAATCATACTGAATAGCCAACCATGTGAGTAAATATTAAACCCAAAGCACACAACATGTTTTTCAATGTCCGCAATAGATAGATCTGTGAATGTAATCAAACCGGTGGTGACTAAATCAAAGTAATTGAATATGTAAGGGAGAGGAGAAGACGATTGACATGCCTCGGGCGGTCCGAGATCCATCAAAATGCTGACTGAGAATGACGAATATGTAAGGCCAATCAATGGATAATATTGGCTGCAGCAACAATATTGCTTACGATTTATTTCACTGTTAGTAGGAGGGTAGATGCAACAACAACGTTTTTCGCATTCAGCACTTGCAAGATGTTAATTTCCGGCCACGTCGGCGAATCTGAATAATGGATTATTCCCTCATACCACCCACCGATTATTTCGACCACAAAAGTAAATTGTGCACATTCCTATTATTTACACTGTTCTGAATGTAAAATACCACTATACAAGCTAGTGCCAAGGACTGGGAGCCACACATTTACACCGATTTTCGAGGGAGCCATTTTCAGCGGTCTCATTGCACTGCCTACAGAAAGGGGTTCTGCTTCACATCACATTTCCTCAAACTGCTCCATAGACCTAGGAAGCACCCTAGCAGATGAAACACAGCCAGGCAATACATTACATAACGGAATCAGCAATAAAGGCAGTCAGTGGGCAGGGGATATATTGCATACACTAAGAAGCCCTGCGAAATAGAAAAATAATTTGATTTCATAAAAAAATAAAAATAAAAATATCCTACTATTGCTATAATTTAGTTTCATTCCTTCTTTGCCAGAGTATGGAGTAAATGAAAGTCCACGTTAGCTCGATGATAATAAATGTATTTATAATTTTTTTTTATTTTAAAAGACACGGAAGGGATACACGGAAACAATCACAGTCATCTTACACACACACACACGCGCAAAGACACTCGTGGCCACACACACACAAATTCCATTCCATATGGCCCCAAGCCTTGGCTGACAAATAAACGACAGACCTGGATGGGAACAGGAGGAAAGGGGAGAGGAGAGGAGGCACCACTAAAGGACAAGCAGAATCGAGGTAAACGAATGGGCTGGGGTCCCCACAGGACCAACGTGGACGAAAACTACACACAGACGCAGAACTAAAACCTCATAAATAAAGTAATTCATAACTCTAAAAGAGATGGAGACTATAAGCTCTATGAATTAAGGAACAGAATGCATGTGTATTTTTACACACACTTTCTCTCTAATGAGGTCTGGGTTTAACAGAGGAAGGAAAGCAATTTGATGTTTGTCCTCCATTTCTCCTGCCTAAACGCAGTTTGTGTGTGTGTGTGTGTGTGTGTGTGTGTGTGTGTGTGTGTGTGTGTGTGTGTGTGTGTGTGTGTGTGTGTGTGTGTGTGTGTGTGTGTGTGTGTGTGTGTGTGTGTGTGTGTGTGTGTGTGTGTGTGTACCGTATTTTCGGGACTATAAGGCGCACCGGACTATAAGGCGCACCGTCAATGAATGGCCTATTTTAGATTTTTTTCCATACATAAGACGCACCAGACTATAAGGCGCACGCATTATAAGTCAACAAAACAGTCAGATACCGTAACTCAGTCAGGCAAACTGTATTAATACAATACAAACCAGCAGTGCAAAAACTGAACGTTATTCAAACGTTAATGTGCAGTGCATATTAAAGCTAACTTTTTCAGTTCATTACCCGTCCACGTATCCCTCGAATTCTTCTTCTTCAGTGTCCGAATTGAAGAGCTGGGCGAGTACGCCATCCAACATGCCCGGCTCCATCTCGTCATTATCTGAGTCAGTGTCGCTGCTGTTGTCTGGCAGTTCCGTGATTATTCCTGCCTTCCTGAAAGCTCGAACCACAGTTGTGACTGATATGGCAGCCCAGGCATCCACGATCCATTGGCAGATAGTGGCGTAAGTAACCCGGCGCTGTCTCCCCGTCTTTGTGAACGTGTGTTCGCCTTCTGTCATCCACTTCTCCCACGCAGCTCGCAGTCTAGCTTT
>CM051003.1:31552674-31640174 GCA_027704905.1 Muraenolepis orangiensis
CCTCAGACTTCCAATACAACTCAGAGTCCTGCCATCTGCAGAAGTTCTCGGACGACTCTGCAGTTGTTGGTTGTGTCAGCGAGGGAAACGATGAGGAGTACAGAGGCGTCGTGGACTCCTTCGTTGAGTGGTGTGAGCTGAACCATATGCAGCTCAACACTGACAAGACGAAGGAGATGGTGGTGGACTTCCGCAGGAGGAAATCCACACCCACACCCATTTCCATCAAGGGTGTGTCCGCTGAAGCTGTCCAGGAATATAAATACCTGGGAGTTCATCTGGACAACAAACTGGTCTGGGCCAAGAACTCTGAGGCGGTCTACAAGAAGGGCCAGAGCCGTCTTTACTTCCTGCGGAGGCTCCGGTCCTTCAACGTTTGCAACAAGATGCTGAATGTGTTCTACCAGTCGGTGGTAGCCAGTGCCATCTTCTCCGGAGTCGTGTGCTGGGGTAGCAGGTTGAGATCAGCAGACGCCAACAAGATCAGCAGGATTGTCAGGAAGGCTGGCGCTGTCCTGGGGGTCCAGCTGGACTCCTTGTTGGTGGTGTCTGAGAGAAGGATGCTGCGCAAGCTGCGTAGTATCCTTGACAACAACTCTCACCCTCTCCATCAGGTGCTGACCTCTTATAGAAGCACCTTTAGCAACAGACTCATTCCACCCAGGTGCACCACAGAACGCCATAGGAAGTCCTTTCTTCCTGTGGCTATTAGACTCTATAATTCCTCTACCTCGGGTCGTGAGAGGGACAGTGGAGACTCAGTGACCTGAGGCCAACGTACTTATTTTTATTTTTATTTTATTTTTGGTCAACGCACTGTAATCATCTCATTGTACTTTGCACTGCAAATTCTATTTCAATTCCGAATTCACTTTTCACTTTTTCACATGTCACTTTTCAGTCGAATTATTTATTAATATATTATTACTGCCAATTTGCACTATACGTATTGTTGTGTATTGTATATACCTACGTACTACTGTTATAATACTGTAATTATCTTCACTTATCAATACATTTAGACTTCATTTAGAATTATTTTAACTATTTTTGTTTATAATAGTTTTTATTTTAGTTAGTTGTTGTTTTGTTTTTTAGCTTAGGTTTTAGTATTCTTGTGTGTGCATTTATTCCCCCTGTGTCAACTGTTGCACCTTAATTTCCCTCGGGATTAATAAAGTTTTCTGAATCTGAAATCTGAATCTGAAAAGAAGAACCTTACTATAGCTCAAAAGAAGAACATTACTATAGCTCAAAAGAAGAACCTTACTATAGCTTAAAAGAAGAACATTACTATAGCTCCAAAGAAGAACTTTACTATCGTTCCAAAGAATAACTTTACTATAGCTCAAAAGAAGAACTTTAGTAAAGTTCTTATTTTGAACTATAGTAAAGCACAAAAGAAGAACCTTACTATAGTTCAAAAGAAGAAGTTTACTATAGCGCAAAATAAAAACCTTACTATAGTTCAAAAGAAGAGGGCAGTCTTGCATTCTGAGAATGTAAGCTAGTTTGTCTCAACGACTGGCTGAAGGAGAAGTTAGAGGTATTGTGAGGCTGACAGCTCTGTTACTGTTCATGTTAATTCTGATAAAATAAACTGTTACAGCCTATGTTCCCAGAGCGATTTTTGCTTGGTTGGTGTTTATTTTGTCATGCAGATATAGGAACAATAAGAGGAATTGAGGTCAAATGGACTGTTAGTCTATTGGTAGGTTAGAATTGTGGCCTAATGATCAATAAACAGAAATGTATGGGAAATAAAATATGTTCATTCATTGATCTCTCATCTACCACTTTATTTTAACACTACTGTCTTGTAAATCATCGTGGAATTACCAAAAATAGAGTATTTTTCAAGCGAGATGCAGCAAAACAATGTTTTCATTAGCCTAGGTTTCAGAATATTTATGTTGATTTAAGATTTAAACAGTAATACAACTCTGTTGAGTCCTCCAACCAAAAAATAACCAATGATGCATTTTGATGTACAAGCCCTATAGGTCACTAATTTCTCCATGTAATGGCACCAAATAGCTTGTTTGGTGCAGAGGCCACATCTCAACTAGGGTACAGGAAGTGCATCAACAAACCAATTAAGTCTCATTAGTTTTCCCATACAGTGCCCTCATTCCTCCAAATGATGCCGATGCTAAACATTGACACACACACACACACACACACACACACACACACACACACACACACACACACACACACACACACACACACACACACACACACACACACACACACACACACACACACACACACACACACACACACACACACACACACACACACACACACACACACACACACACACACACACACACACACACACCAAGAGCAAACCAACAGTAAGGACACTGCAAACACAGTGACATGTTGTTCGAGGTGAAAGGTATCCTCAGGGAGACAAGGGACCCATAAGTTCAGAGTGGCTCACAAACACTTTATACCGCAAATATACCGCACATAAAAGGAATTGTTCTGTAGTTACCGACGCTGCGGTGGATTGTTTGTCCTTTTAAAAGGAGAACCGAGAAAAACTTGGAACAGAAAATACATGGAACAGCAGCAGCAGCCGCACAGCCGAGAGCAGGAGGTGATCATGATAATGCCAGCGGACCGCACGTCACTGTTAAGCACTTTAATGGCTTGCCTTGTTCAATACACCTGAATTAATATACAAATTAACTTAAAATATAATAATAACTAAAAGAAACCACCCAGCAAAAAAACAAGTGAACCTAAAAGATTCTGCCTCCACCAACACTTGGTGTTGGTTCAATGTTAACTGTGTCCATGGTTGGGAGGTGACCATGGCGAGACTTTACTTGCTGAAGTCAAGAGACGTTAGGTGTTTGGGGTGGTTAAGAGTCCCCCGGCTGGCAGGAACCCGGCAGGTTGCAGCTGTGGACGTGTGCCAGGTGGAAGGGTTGGGATAACAATACTGATGCACCTCTACTTCAACAACTTGCATTGAATCCATACCCAGTACCGATCCATTGATCCCACTAAACCGTGTTGACATGTGGACGTTGGTGATGTTGGTCATGGTGTACTTCAATATTCACAAATGAGACGCTATTTAAGCCTGTATCGGACTAGTCAGCTCAAATCTTAGAGGACAGGGACTAGTAGCAGACCTGGATATGGAATGCCTGTATCAGTATCGTTTGCCTTCTTAGTGGCAAGACTCAAGAAACGAAACACAAACCAACCAAGAGTTGACTGAAAGAATACCCAATAGAAAAACGGTGAACACAGCAAAGAGTCTCCATTCCTTTCCATGACGTACACATGACTTGCACACCCACTAGCAGTGGTCTATTTAAACTTCTTCTAATTGCCTCTCCCTGCAGTGAGCGGCTCATGTGTTCACCCGAGACTGCTAGGGTTCCCATCTCTTGCGGTGCGATCGACCGTGGAGGAAGAGTCCAGACTTCCGGCTCTGGAGAGCCGACCTGATCCTCTAGCCAGTCTCAACCTTGATGCACCCGCACCCCAAAAACTGTCAATTGCCTAAAGAGGCGGCGGTTATGCTTGAGGAGCCGCGGATTGCAAACACCCCAGAGCTAAATGGGAGTCAGCAGGCAGAGATCCACACCGCCTTCATTAAGGTGCCCTGGTGGGCTCCTCCGTCTGATACACTGCGAGGTGGAGGTGGGTGGGGGAGACCCAATAAGAGCTGACACACTTTAGAGCAGGCACCACACACACAAAAGTGTACGGATCAGCTACAAATGAGGGAGTTAGTGAAGCAACTTTGCAAGATGAAAGAGGTAGGATTATAGAGTGTGTGTGTGTGTGTGTGTGTGCACGTTCTTTATTTTTAGTGCCATTAGAGAGAGAGCGAGAGCCTGTGTGTGTGTGTGTGTGCATTAGAAAGTGGATTTTGACTGGTATTAGTGTGTGTTTGTCTTGTATAGCCAAGTCCGGCCCATTCATACTGCCACCCTTAGCTCAGCTAGAAAGAGTATCAAGTATTCTTTCCAGGCACCACCCCTCCTCCACCAATGAGGAACCTAATTTAATCAGCAGCGACAAGTTCGAGAACTTTCCGTTGAGCACTGCCGGGATCCCACCTGGGTCCAATCGTGTTTGGAAATGTGTCCGATCCCGGCAGTGTTTGTGTAAATCAATTTGCGGTGTCGCCCAGGCCGGAGCCCACTGCCGCTGCCCTTGGGGTCGTTAAATTGGCTCCTTTGTGGCAGACGAGTCCATCCGTCACAAAGAGTACAGAGAGAGAGAGAGGGAGAGGGAGAGGGAGAGGGAGAGGGAGAGGGAGAGGGAGAGGGAGGCTGGGGGAACACCCACCTGGTATCTCATCTCCAGAATGTAGTTCCGCTGCTCCAATCGCTGTCGCTCCCGCTCCCCATCCTCAATCTTCTGTCTGCAAAGCAATGGACATGAACACACTTCTTGGCTTAGTGTCTCTCGGCTGTCCGTCACCATGTGGGAGGACGGCCCATCATCTCTGCTCAGTGGTAGGGGCAGTAGGCAGGAGGTGTGTGGGGGTGGGGGGGGGGGGTGATGCAAGAGACAGAGCACTAATGACAGACAATGTTGGTAAGATGGCACAGCAGCATGGTTGGCAGGGCTTCAGGATGGGCTGCCTTTTAATGAGTGCCGTGAGTGTGCACGTGTGCGTGAGTGTGCACGTGTACCTGAGTAAGCTGAGCTCCTCTTTGACCACCGCTGAATCCAGCTCCAACTCCATCTGAGATTAGGGGGGGGGGAAAAACAAAATGAACGAAACAAAGGAACGAACCAACATATGAGCGGGGTGGAGGGGTGGGGGGGGTGGAGAGGTGGGGGGTGGGGGTTCTGGCTGCACGCCTGGCAAGGAACACACGGTTCCCATGCTGCTGACATTACGCTACAAAATCCATCGCGCCGTGCGACTTTCCTCCACGAGTATCACACAGAGAAAGACGGTGCATTTATTTTCAACCACTGACTTCCAAGAATCCTTCCATCAGCTAATAGCTGACCCAAGCTATGCTTCATATTCTGTTGAGATTACGCAACAGGGTTTGAATTCTCGCTCGCAAGCTCTTCTTAATTTGCCCCTTTGTCGTACTCCTCGCTCGCCTACACAGTCAGTCTGTCCGTCTGTTTACGCTCATCCTAATTCTCCATCTTCCCCCAGACGAATAAGTCATTACTTTTCCGCCAGACAGGTGGATTTCACACGTCAATTCTAATCGGCATGACCAGGTGATGTCTCCTTGGCAACCAGAACCCACGGAAGAGCAAGAGAGAGAAGGGGGGGGAGAACAGCCCCTGTGAAAACAAGTGCGAGTAAAAAGGTGCAGCTTACCGATTATCAGTAAATGGTCAGAACCCTAGTGAGGCACGCATACACAAACTCAGTAGTCAATAGTGTGTGTGTGTGTGTGTGTGTGTGTGTGTGTGTGTGTGTGTGTGTGTGTGTGTGTGTGTGTGTGTGTGTGTGTGTGTGTGTGTGTGTGTGTGTGTGTGTGTGTGTGTGCGCGCGCGCGCGCGTACTAACAGTTTTAAGTTTGAGTTTGAGAGTCCCGGTTTCTTCCTGGGCTTTGTTGAGCTGGGCCTGTGGAGAAGAAGGTACCGGTTGAGACGAGACAAATCCTCTAAACTGACAAAACAACCACACAAGTAAAAATATAACAAGTTAGGGCTGCACAATTCACTCTAAAATAAGACTTTCTCGGGGACACCACATGCATGGAATATGAACACATAAAAGTACAAAAGTGCTTTGGATTGTGAATGACGTTGACTTGACTTTCTACCGCGTCAGCAAGTTGACGACTAATAAGTAATGGTGGCTGGCATGGCGCGCGCACCTGGCTCGGGTTGTGGTATCCCCGCCGGTCAGCGTTATCATTAGCACAGATCAACACAAAACGATGGGCAGGTACATATTGTTTTGCAAACTCGACAATCGTCATTACCGAGCCACGACTAAATAGTAGCATGCTTCAGCAGCTTGGGCTTCAGAGAACCCAATGTAAAACAATCATGGGGATCCGAGAGAGCAACACACACAACCACATTATAATGTCTTGACTGCGGCAAAACCTGCACATAAATACGGTCACCGGATTCCACAGTTGATGATGCAACCAAGGAAGAAATAAGGGGCTGCTTGTTTTCACAAAAGGCACCAGATCTCATGTTAAAAGTTTTTTTTCCCCCACAACTCACCAAAGTGCAGCACTAATAAATAAAAAACGTCTCTCCTCCGAAATACTAGATCACCGTTGTGGGCTGTGGGCTCAGATGGAGATGATGAGCGCATTGAAAACCAACTGGTGCTTGTGTTTTCCGTACCTCCATCTCTGCGTTGTGGTTCTGGGTCTTCCGCACAATGTCCTCAGCAGCCCTGAGACGCATGTTAAGCTGGGGAGAGTACTCCGTGTGGGCCAGCTCACTGTCATACGACTCTAGAATGGCACGCATCCCGTCCCGCTCCTGGAGAACACACACACACACTGTAGCATACCAACTAACAGAGATAAACTCATACACATTTTCTCATCACCATAAGCATACAGAAGAAACGCTCGTAATTTTAGTGTGTGGGTGCGTGCGTTAGGGCATAGAGAAATCTGTAACGTCCATGTATCCATTAAATACACGTTATCACATTCATGTAAATGTGTACATATGGTAGATGGATGTCTTTGTAATTGTAGGAGGAGGAGGATATGGCCTTGTGGTTTTAGCAGCAATGACGGGATGAGTCGGAGGCGGTGGCAGCGTTCATCTGCATCTCTCCGCTGTGCGATATTCAAATCAGAGGCGGGGATATAAATCACATTAAATCAATGAGTTATGACAGACAAACGTCTCGTCGCAAATGAAGCGTTTAAAATTAAGCCGCTTCGTATCTTGCCGTGTCTCTCAGACTTGACAAGATGATTTGGGCTGGGGGGGTGGGGGGGGTACAGACGGTCCTGTTCCAAGGCAGGAGTGTGTGGAGTCTGTGGATCCACTGAAGTCTAGATTCCATTCCAGTCAATCAACCCTCAACGGAGTGAGAGAGTGAGTCTCTCTCTCTCTCCTGACGAGGCCTTTCCCTGACAATTGTTGTCCTGTTCCTGGCCACCATGAATCAAAAACGTACACGCTTCACACATGCAGGTATAAGACAAGCAAAAACATATATATGTTAATATATATTATATATAATAATCCAAAAAATGATGCTAAACCATGCATAAAGCATTTTTAGGGCATGTACAGTGGGTATACAAAATATACAGGACTTCAGTCAAGTACGGTTACATTGTATTACTGACCTTTTGAATATTTGCTTCAAACAAAGACATTTTGTGTTTTACAATGCTACATTAGCTGCGCTTGATTTGTGATCTTTACAACCTTTGCTTTCCAAATATGTTCCCATTCCATTAGGTGAGCCATATTATATTATTACAAGAAATAATAACAGACAATTGTTGCCAAGATGAACTAGATACAGTGCGCAACAGCCATCAAAAACGACAAAATGTTTACAATAGCACTGATGCAAATAAATCGACTGAATTGCCACCTTATAACATGATAGTAATTTCCTAGCCCATCATAATGAATGGTTATTAATGACCACCACGGGGTTGCTTGTGTGCATAGCCTATAGTACACACCGTAGCACCTGCAAGACCAGCTAAATCAATGGGCTGCTGGGAGCAGCTTCAGCAGACTTGATCACACAATACAGCTAAATATATGTGTTACTTCACTACTTATAAAGTACAAAGTGTTTCCAATTCCTGCAGCTACACTGCTTTCTGTTTGCTTGTTTATAGTCGTTTGGAAACTTTTGCAGTGGCTCCTGTATTGATGGAAAGCTTTGATTGCCCCTCGGCCTCAGCTAGAACTCGCTAGCTACCTAAAACTGGATAAAGTATCTGCTGAATAAATACAATGTAATTGTCTTCCTTTTACCCCGGATGAATATGCCTTAAAGGTTGCCCAGGGTGTATTTGCTTTCATTTAAACGACCTACTCGCATATGTGAATTGAATAGTTTTATTGTGTTGGGCCTTTTGTGAAATCCGTTTTTGGTAAAGATGGATTCTGCTGATTATTAGCTTTTGCTTATTAGCTTGTGTCTATTGGCTTCACTATTTGTCATTGCCCCTGTTCTACGTACTTATGGAGTCAAATCTAGGGAGCCATCTGACTTTCACCCGAGCACAGGCTTGTTAGGAAGGAAATGCACTGATTTCTTGTGACTTCTTGCGACTAGTAGTTACCCTGGTGATGTTTGCAACAACAAAAATCATGGAATTACTCATGCCTTGTTTTTCTGATTGTAGTCCCTCTGTTCAGTGCATGATCCTGATGAGACGGCAGAGGTTTGGGACACATTTCAGGAAGAAAGCCCACATCAGTGGCTTCTCGACACGCAAGCTGAGACAATCAGGAAGCCTTTGTGTCAAACGAGATGCACAACTAAACCAAACGCAGTCGAGACGTCCAACCACCCATCGGGGGGGGGCCTGCTCACAGACATGAGTGTCATGGAGTAGTACTAGCTTATAGAGTATTATTATAGAGTTCAAAGAGAGAAAGAGTCACCCGTTGGAAACTTCTTGTAGAAAACGACCCATCAGAGTAGGCCAATACAGTACATGCTGTGAATGTATTAAGTACGCATGTTGGCAACGTGTGCATGTTGAGGTTACTCTGTGTGTGCAATGTGTACTGCCAAACGACAACCCCTGTTTACCCTCAATTTAAGTGCAGTGAAATTCACACAATCTAAATGAAAAATCTGTCACCCTCATTGTGATAGCAACTCTCAATTTAAAAACATACAAACACAGAGAAAGAGAGAACGAGAAAGAAAGAGATACAAGAGAGGCAGAGACAGGCGAGAGAAAGACAGATGGACCAAGAGGGAGGGGGGGGCGAGAGAGAGAGAGAGAGAGAGAGAGAGAGAGAGAGACGGAGATAAAACAATCATAGTTTCCCCCCCCCCCCCCCCCTTTTCTCTAAATTGCTTTTGGTCAACTCCTATCTAGCGATGAAGAGAAAAACCAATTGTGCTTCCATTAGGTGAGCCAGCCATGCACAAAAAGCGCTGCAACAGCCTTCACACCAATAGCGTTGGCGGTGAGCTCAGTGGTCCTTGCACCAGGGCAGGTCACACCATGAGACATGTATGAAGTGAGAGACGACAAATATAACACTCCGCTGTCGGTACCCCAACACACTGATCACGCCAGGAGCAGCCGACGCGGTGGGGATCGCCCCGGGGGACGGATGCGACATTGACTTGGAAACCAAATCGCCTGCATAGAAAGGCACGAACATGTCATGTGCCTGAATGCCGAATCGTTAGACAAACCTCGATGTGTCACTAATGTCATAGAAGTGTGGAGCCAGTCGTTCCAAACTGCTCCTGTATAACGCACCCTTGTTCCCGCTTTGGATTTACGGTGTAGAGATATATATTGGGGTGTGTGTGTTTTGTGCACTAGGACAATGATCCTGTTGACCTAGGGAATTGGACAGAAAAATCCATGTGGCATCAAGTCCCAGGAAAAAGAGAAAGAGAAAGAGAGGGAGCAAGCAAGCCCGTGAGAGACCATGGGAGAGAACAAGCAAACAAGACTGAGACAGAGACCGGGAGAGAACAAGCAAACAAGACCGAGAGAGAGAGAGAGACCGCCAGAGAACAAGCAAGCAAGGCAGCCTGAGAGAGAGAGACCGGCAGAGTAACAGCAAGCAAGGCGGCGAGAAAGAGACTGCGAGAGAAGCAAGCAAGCCCATGAGAGAGAGAGATCGAGAGAGATTGCAAGAGAGAACAAGCGAGCGAGCGACAGCGAGACCACGTGCACTAGAGAGTGTGACATTATTTGATGCTCCAAATATGAAGATTGGTGTGGTGGGGAGGAGCCTGCAGGGGTGTGTGGACATGCCAGTACCGTGCTGAGCAGCAGCACTCTCTTCTGCAGCCGGCGGACCAGGGAGTCCTGGGCCTCCTTCTTCTTAAGCTCCTCCAGAGCCTTGCTGCGCTGCTGGAGCGTCTCGCCTTGCAGCTGGCACTTGGAGCGGTCCGTGCTACGCATCCTGGTACACGGACAGACACATGGGCAAGCTTAGGGGAGAATAGACGGATGGGATGCCGTGGATGACTATTGGCTAGAGCCGTCCTTTTGGAGTTTGTTTGTTTACCATGTTACTACATACAAGTATTCGTTAAATAACATTTAAAAACACCTTCACATCGCTACACAACATGTGACAATCTACACCACCCCAAGATCGATGTACAATTCATGCCCAGGTTTATTCTTTCCCCAATAGGCGTATTGTATAGCCGTACTTTTGCAATGTGCCGTCTTCTCAGTTGCTATAGGCGCTTTCACAAATTGGAACTTGGAACTCGTTTAAGGGGGGGGTGTGGGGGGGTTCGGACAGCCCCGAGTTTTCCGACTACAGGAACCACTCGTCGGACCTCTTTCACCTTTTTACAGAGCTGAAAGAAGTCCCTACTCCAGGGTATTTACTTCTGACCGGCCCTGAGGAACAGCTGGGAGGAGCTTGACGCCGATTGGTTTAACTTGAGCAGGCGGAAGCAACAGCAACCACCATTTCTTGTTGACAGTCCAGTTTCAGCATGCTTGGAATTTACGTGAGGGTCGAGGCTGTCCTAAATATGATGTCCCCTCCTGTCTCTGCCATCGTGGCTGGTGGTTCCTACACCGTTCCTGTGAAAGATTGCGTCACGTTGGAAATGGCCCATTTTCCGATAGTGCGAAAGCGACGTAAGCAGTCAAGGCTGTTCCCCCGACCTGCTACTGGTGTTACCCAGGATGACTCTCCCCAGTCCCCCGTCTGTCGCCAAGGCTGCAGATAGTACAGGGGCTGACGGGCGAGGCTAGAACTGTTCC
Source organism: Muraenolepis orangiensis (assembly GCA_027704905.1). Taxonomy (NCBI): domain Eukaryota; kingdom Metazoa; phylum Chordata; class Actinopteri; order Gadiformes; family Muraenolepididae; genus Muraenolepis; species Muraenolepis orangiensis. Next base: position 31,563,573 of record CM051003.1, read on the forward strand.
GTGTGCCCCTTTCGCTAAAATCACTGATCACTCTCAGTAGGAATATTGCAATAAGTGAATTTGCAGTGATTCCAACACGGAACCCCAGAGTTGTTGTTGCACCTATGGGGATTAAACTAATATCCCATTCTCATGGTGGATGGCTGCAGCACATTGACGACAACTCTATTAAAACTCCGCCGTGGGCACGGCTTCTGTAGACAAAATCGAGTTTCACGGTGGCATAGTAAAGTGCTGCACAGAAACAATAACACAGGGCCTTGGGCTACATTACGCAATACCAATAGGCATATTGTAATGTGTTTGTCATTCTATGTGTTGATCATGGAAAAACATGGGTTTTTTTTATCATCCTTACCTTAGTTAATGGACATAATTACATATTATTATTGCATTGAGTGGAATCGTACCGTGATATAATGGGATATTTTTACTAATAATCCCATCTACCTTGATGACAAATTTAAAAAACAGTCAAATTAGGTATACATCATTTATTATTTATAATGTTTGGTTAGACACACACATAGCATTAAAATGCCGTTAAATGCGATGGATGTCATTTGGATTATGGGACATGTGAACAAAAGCGTAGAAGAGTATCGGGATATTGATATCCAGCATCTGGTTTATGCTACTTAGTTTGCACATGGGTGAAGATGTATTGTGGGTACTTTTTTCATTTTTGTATTTTCAATTGTATTCTTATATCCTCTTGTTTGACATGCACCACTTTGCGCCATGGTAACGCCTCCATTTCCAGTCTGACAATGGGAGTGTCTCACCTTCTGAGGGGCAATAAAGTGAGACATCTCATCTTATATACCTTGATGCCAGGACAGAGGCTCCGACCCCTGAAACTATGTCCACGGACCTGTAGAACAGTATTCTCCCTAATGGAGCAAGGACGTCATTTCACAAATCTCACTGTGTGGCCTGGACACCGTTGATTCATCCCTCAAGGTCGGTAATTACAGCGCGGCTGGATCCCGGGTCACCAACATCAGCCTTTCCCCTCCAACCTTTACAACACTCTCTGCCCTCTCTCTTCCAGCACCACCACCCTCCCCCCCCCCCCCCCTCCTCCTCCTCCTCCCAACCCATTTCTAATGCATCATAATGAGCTCAACACATTCATCAGAGAAGCAGAGCTCGTTAGCTAATGAAAGTCTTCCTCGCTAGGCCGAGCCGCCACGTAGACGTTGCCAGGTGCGCGAGCCCGGCCCTCTCGACACGCACACACGCGACTAATTACTCCTTTCCCCTCGCTTTTGCAGTCGCACGATTGTAGATCACACACACACACACACACACACACACACACACACACACACACACACTTTAATTAACTTTGTGACAATTAAGGATTTTTGAGAGATACGCTCTGCTAAAATGAGATGGCTAAAACAGGCGAGAGACGAATGAAATATAAGGGCTGCTCTAACACACTGTCTGTCTGTGACTGTGTGTGTGTTTTGTTTTTACCGGATGGAAAGTACGTTGTTCTCCTCTTTTAGGGCCATTTCCCTCTGCTGGATCTGAATCACTTCCCTGGACAGATCTTCAGGCTTCCTGCAAAGAAACGCAGCGCAGGATAGTTAGCAGGCACACACACAATAATAAATCAATGGGGCTGTGAGGGAGAACGAGGCACGGATGGTAACTAGAGGGAAGCAGCAGCGCTCGTTCCTCCATATTCCACCATTGCAAACAAGAGGCAGGAATAAGACAGAAGAAGCGGAATAGATGGGAAGTATGTGCTAAACACTGGCCGGTAATGTCCTGAATTAACTCACTGCATGGGACAGAAGGATGACTTATACAAAACACACAGATACTTCAATGGGACGAGACAAGCAGCCAGATATAAGAATGCACGATGGGGGCCCGAGGAACACACACACACACACACACACACACACACACAATAGTAGATCAATTTAGTGGTACAGACAGAGCACTATCTGATTCAAGATTATATTTATGGCCATTTTCAAGTACAATGGAATGCTTACTCCCCATTCCCCATAAATTTAGTATCTTTGATGTGTTTGGGAAAAGCACAATATTGGTGGTGGGTTTGTGGAGTACTAATAGTAGAGCATAGGCTTACAAGCATACTAGTTCAGTTTCAGCTTTGCTTGGCAATACAGGACTCTGATCTGCCATTTAAGTGCAAAAGGTCCAAATGGTTGCTTTCCATATTAAAGACAAACATTTATATATTACACATGTATGTGTATATTAGACATGCATTTCATAAAGAAAATAGCTGTACACTTTACATTGTCTTATTGCAGCCTTTCAAACGTCGGTTCCATCCATTACAAACTCCTTCACAGCTAGAAATAACCATTTCTGCTGCTCACATCTATTGTTACGTCTATACAGCCTCAGACAAGTGTGTTATCAATGGCACCATAGACATCCATTGTTGTCCTAAAAGCACATTTAAAGCATGTGGCCGAGCTGTCTGGTGGCAGGGTGTGCAGAAGCAGTCTTATAATTCACCGCACCTATAATTAGATGTGCCACGGGGCCCCTAACTCTCAACAATGAGGAGGGAAAAGTAAGTAACCCACTGTACAGTACATTCATTATATGCACATCTGCATTGTTATGCTTAGCAGATACAATACAGAATAAATAAATAATAGCAACAGCACATCTGGACTTTGTTTTGTGGTCTGAGGTAAGCCGGAGACGTAGGAGCCGTAGGAATTCAAAAGCACCGTGTGTGGTGTGGAAAAGCCAGCGCTGCTGATCACTCTGCTGTGGCTGTTGAACAGCAGGGTGCGGGCGTCTTGTTCAAATGTAAGGCCAGAAACTTGCTTGGGAAGAAGTTCAGTTCATCAGCAGGACAGTGATGCCGAGCACAAGGCCATGGCAACACCGGAGTGGTTGCCAAGCAGAAAGGTGATTTCACTGATCAGAATTACCACAATCTTATTTTTTATAATGCTAATGATTTCAGCCAAGCAAATAGCAAGTCAATTGTCTTCCGTGTTTACAATGCTTAGACTGACAGCTGATTCGGTGGTTGCATAGCAACAAAAAGAATAAATGCTTCAAACGGCTCTTTTTTTAACATAGGATCTCGTCCTGTGTGATCGGGGATAAAGAGCAGTGCAGTGTGCCTGGCGTTTTTCAGCCTGCAAAAACGGGTCCTGTGCGATTGCGGCCTTAATCGTTCTCTTAAGAGAAAGCCATAACAACTACCATTGAAGCATCTTTAGTAGTCAAGTAGATAAAAAGGCCTATAGAAACAGACAACCATCAGCGAGTATAGAACACCTCAAGCAGACCAGGCAATGCATGGACGTGTTAAAATGGGTTCCATCAAAGCAAGGTTTCAGCTCACTGATAATGTGTACGGCACTGTGCACACTGCTACTTGACCAATCTTACCTCACCCTATGGCAGCAGCAATCTGGTTATTTGTGTCCAAGCACAGTAACAGTGCAATGCTATTACAGACCATCTTTTTTGGTAAACCCTGGCACTTCGGTGATCAACCACCATGACAGATGCATGGATAAGTCTTTCAACACTTGTGTTTTTGTGACAAACACACAGGAGACTTGATTGGATGATGCACTATTTCCCCCAATTCCCCCCCCCCCATCATTTTTCCATACCAACGGCTACTGCTTGGGACAGACACGCTTGGTGCAAACATTGTAAATATCTTTTATGTTTTCCGTGCAAGTATTTATACAACAGGAGTGCATCTTGTTTAGCCTTCCATAAACACCTGGTGTCAGGTTAAGCCTCTCTATGGCAAGGGAAGCATCAGTTGGTGTACTGCACCCAGCACAACAACAAGCCAAGAGCGACATCCAAAATACATGTTCTTTGTTGAGGTTGAGCAATTCAAACTAGTTCATGTTACTAGAAGTAACATGAAGTTAGGAAACAGGGAGCATTCCAAGTCCAATTATTATTACAAATGAGTTATTTAGTGTTATTCCACAAAGTGCGCTCAACATTCTACTCAAATAATAAAACATAACTGTTTTTTTTTTAAATCATAATATTGAGACAATTTTTTTTATGAAGCATCTTTAAGAGACATAAAGCCAAATTATGTACTCAGCAGATGATATAATTTATACAATTCTAATTGGCCCCAGACTTAAGTTAATCAGACTTCTTCATTCAGTTAATGAATATGTAAATATGGAAACTATTTGCATAAATACATCTCCACTTTTCCCCCCATTCATTTAACCAACCCTTCTATCAACATTCCACCACATAACTCTAGAAAGAAAGAAAAAATGTCTAATTTCTATAAATTCATATAATGTATTTATAATATATAATGGAGGGAGGAAATGGATGGGGGGGGAAATAAACATGCCAGTTTATTCTGTTTATTTGTTTGAGTTTGTTAATTTTGCTGATTGTTGTCCTACGTCATAGACATAATGGATTAGCATTGTGATGGAATACCATGTCCTACCTACTGTGCTGCAGTGAACCGGACAACATCAAGGCTCATGTTTTGATTGGCCCTGTAGAAAACGGTTGCAGAAACCTTGAGACCTTGAGATCTTTTATCAAAATTGAATTGTTTTGCATTGTTTCAGTTCCCTCTTCTCCTCTACATTTACAACAGGAAGATGTAAATGTATACACACTAGTATTGAATGACCCAAGAAGAGAGTTGCAATGAGATTGTGTTTTTTTTTCTGGATTAAATGTTGGGTGCAGACAGCGCTGTATGAAGTGGCTTGTTGATCAGCGCTCCAATATGAAATGCACTGTCCCTTTAAATTCATTCAATTTAGCTGCAATTTGGCACTTGGATGTTTTTTCAGCACTCGATTTAGCATCCCGCTGCTTCACTAAGCTCTTTTGACATCGCTACAAACTGAAAATACTTTTTGTAGAAGTCTCTTTTTTTGTTCAAAGGTAATGGACTGGCAATCGTGACAACACACAGCACGCAAATATATAATGTCATGACATTGTCAACATGTTTAATTGTTGATAATAAAGGAGAACCCTGTGCCAATATTTTATAGTAATCTGTGCAAAATGAATTGTGCCGCAAGAAGATATTAAGGATAAATAAATATGAGCATTTTACTCGGGGTCTTCATCCTTTTTATGTATATTTACATTTATAATTGACTGATCTTTTGTCCTGATGATTTCTTAATATAATTTGCTAAATAATAATATAAGAAGAAAAGACTAAACAAAAACTTATTGTACTTTTACCTGAGCACTGGCTCAGTTTCTTTGAGACGTGTTAGGGATAAAATGCACTTTTGACTTGACGAGTTGTTCTCTTACCTACCTTTGTTGAAACACACTATTGTAAGTCGCTTTGGATAAAAGCGTCTGCTAAATTACTCTTATGTTTTGTAATGTTTAGCACTGAAAGCCATACATACAAGAGTGACATGACAGTTATGTGCATGTGGGGAAAAACTGTTAAACACTTATATAGTGCCAAATTAATAATGCATTTATTTTTGTAATCTCTTGAAGTACTCGTATACTAAAAGGCTTAATTGCTCCATTTGCCTTTGGGAATCTAGGCATTTGCCATACATACATAGCAAAGCAACCTTGACTTGTTAGTAGAAAGCTGGTTCCACTTCATAATATTAACTTTTGTATTGCGGTTATAATGAGAAGATGCCCTTGTAATTACAAGAACATATAATAAATGTTGTATATATTTAGTGCATGACACCATCACCAAGATATGTCAAAGGCAGCCACTGAAGGCTCTGTGGCAATTTACAAATGGCCACAGCTCCCCCTAGTGTATCATCAAATTCAGCAAGAGAGAACTAAAATAGAGCAACAGTTCTACACATTTGCTTACCTTATGTTCAGCCCAGTAGATTGTCCAAGGTTCTCCCACACCTGAAGCTTTTCATTCAGCCTCTATGTTGTGTGTAAAAATAAATAAAAAAGATAAATATAAGAAAGGAGCCAGCCAGCCAACCCACCCACCCCCACCCCCACACACACACACACACACACACACACACACACACACACACACACACACACACACACACACACACACCTCTTTCTCCAGCTCTAAATTGACAAAGTCTTCCTTGGTCTTCTCCATCCTCGCCAGTTTATTCCTCATTTCAATCACCTCCTCCTTCAGCAAGCCGGTGTTCTTTATGCACCCTCTGATCCCAGAAGAAGAAAAGGTTAAACAAATGAATACATGAAAATGTATTTTTTTATTTATGTATGTAAATTTTTGTATATATGTGTTGAAATATGTTTTTCGACTCATATGATCATCAGCAGGACAAAATAGAGTCCATAGTGTGACACTAGGAGCCTGATTTTCATATGCAACATAAAAGGAGGAAGATCAGAACGCAACTATAATCAGAAGCCAACACATCATAATCAGCAACTAACACTGCAGAGACTTGCTTCTTGTGTGTAGATTGAAATCTTATACCGGTCGGCCTTTAGTAAGGGATTGAAGGGTACTGATAATCCAAGGCACTCGTGTGAGATGAAGCAAGGCTAGAAATACACAACTTGAAATCTGTGTTGCGGGTAACATAGCAGCATAATTCAGGGTCAGAAAGGAAGACTGTAATGGATTTGTATACCAGTGCCTATCTTCATAGACAGGCAGTGTGGTTAACCTGAGGTAGGCGTTGTCCTCCCGGAGGTGGCACACCTCCTTGTCCAGGTCTTGAACCTTGGCGGCATGGGACCTCGTTGTCTTTACCAATGCAATGTCCTGGTCCTGGAGGTAGAGCCGTCTTTCCAACTCCTGGCAGAGAGAGCATCAGTGAGTGAGTGAGTAGGTGAGTAAGTTAGTGAGTGAGTGAGTGAGTGACGAACCTTGATCTTAATCTCATGTTCGGACAATGAGTTCTGGGAAGACTGATGACTTTGGCAGAGCTGATTCACCTCCTGGCGCTTCCTTAAAATCACGGAAGTGCACCACGCATTCTTATTAGCTTCATCATCACAAGCATGATTATTCAAATTCCTTCTGCTCTGTGTTGTCATGGCATGAGTGACAGAGTACCTGCATAGCTGGTCCAGTTGCTCCTGCAATGACTGGTTCTCCAGGTTCTTTGCCAAGATGGTACAGTCCTGTTTCTGAATAGTCTGTTTTAGCTCTCTGATCTCATCCTTCAGACTACTGATCGTCTGTGACGGAGCACAGATGAAAAACACACATAATATGCACATGTTACAAACACATAATATATGTTCCAGGAAGAAACAGTAGAGCACATATAGTGTGTGTGTGTGTGTGTGTGTGTGTGTGTGTGTGTGTGTGTGTGTGTGTGTGTGTGTGTGTGTGTGTGTGTGTGTGTGTGTGTGTGTGTGTGTGTGTGTGTGTGTGTGTGTGTGTGTGTGTGTGTGTGTACCTGGTTTGTGGTGCTTATTGTCATATCTCTCTCGTCCACCTTCTTTTTCAGGTCATGGAGGTTCTTGTGCAGAGCTCGGTTAGTCTGCAACTGCTCCGAATGGGTTTTTGCTGAATCTTCCTCCCTCTGCTCCAGACGTTTGATTCTTTCCTGGAGCTCCTGGTTCCGGTCCAACTCATGCTGGAAAACAAATAGTAAAATAGTTTGCTTTATATCTGCTGGCAATAATACTGTTGAGCTCTAACTGTGTGTCATGTGTGTTACAATGAATCCAAGACAGAGAGATGTGCAATTATTATTATTATTTTTAAATAATAACAGAAACACCAATGACAAAAACAACAACACAGCAGTAGACTTCTATACCTCCAGGTGCCGGGCGCTATCCGAGGCAACCTTCTCAAGATCATAGCGCGCACGCTTGTGGCTCAACTCCAGCTGCATCTTCTCCTGGTCCAAATGATTGGCCTCCGTCAAGGACCTAACCTTCTCTGCTGCTTCTAACATCTGACAGATAGCATGCCGTTAATGGGGTTTGGCTGAGGGTGCAGTGTTAACACATTATAAATGATGCATGGGTGGATGGTTACCTCCATGGCTTGTGTGTACCGTGTCTGCAAGTTTGAACCTCCAATTGGCTGTTCAGAGGGCTCCTTTGGAAGGTCAGGGCGGCCGATAAACGCGTGGAAGGACTTGAGGGTCGTGAACACAGTGGTTTCATCGTCCATTTCCATCTTCAGAGCGCTACGTATTGCCATGTGAAACACAGAAGAATATATTGTCAACACCATGTAGGTTCGTTCAGATTTAAAGGAATCATTTGATGGTTTTCAACCAGCTTTGTGCCATTAAAATGTGATAGTGTATGCAAATGAACAATGATCAATTATCAATGATCAATACTACATATCCAATAAGAAAATAAGTATCCAGTTGCCATCGGTTTTAATATAGGCCGTTAGTAGAAACTTCCAGAGTTTTTTTTTAGTTTTTTTTTACTCAGTTTATTTGATCAGGGACAGTGCATATCAATCAACAGTTTATACATTTATAAATGAATACAAATTAAAACTGTAAATATGCCAACATTAGCAGGGTTGCTAGTTTTCAGTTGTAGTTCCTGGGCTAGATGTTTAAGCCAGAAAAGAAACAGAAAAATAGAAGGATATTAAAGCCAATATAAAAACAGTTTAAAACATATTCTGTACATTCACCTTCTAGGAATCTATAAAAATAAAATAAAAACAGTGTACAGGGACAAATCAAAGCTATACATGTATAAACACCGTATAGGCAGGCACACATATGGCAGGCACACATATACATAATCATAAATCACATAACCACAATAAGGTAATTATTCTGAGTAATTATTCTACTGCCCTTAAGACGAGCAGGTATGATAGGACTACTGTAAAACAAAGCGCATCAATAACGCCATTTATATAGCGCGGCTACCAGGCATGTTTGTTTAAGTGTAGCCAAGTGGCTCGCAGTTACTGTAAAGCCGGATGGGCCGAAGCGTTGCCGTGTAATTAAATGTTACACATACGTTGCTAAGTTAATGCCACGAAGAGTCAACACATCGTGAAATTGACCCAACATACCATACTACCAAATTGAACATAAACAAAAAGGCAGACAGACACTAATCTTATGCAACGTTGTCTAAAAATCACTCGAAGGCTTTTACTTTGGAGGTTGTCACCGGAAGTGTCCATATTTTTACTAGCCAGCTTTATGTCAGACATTAGCTAGCCACGCGTGTTTAATAACAGAGTTTGGAATGTTGGCAAACATTACATTAATGCTTAAATGTTATCCGATGACTAGTGGCATAAACTCATTTGTCTTTCTTATTCAAAAGACAATATCGTGTTTATTATCCTACACGTATATCGTAAATGGATGTTTACGCTAATGTGTTGTGGACATTATGTGTTAAAACAAGTTTATCGAGTGAAATGTTCATGCAGAAACACCTGAGAGATTGTGCAGTAGATGATCGTAGCCTTGGTAATGTCCAACAGTCCTTACCCTTATGTTAGTAGTTGGGAGCTCCTAGTAACCAAGTGGTATCCGTGGTGGCTATACAAGCAGTACTGCAAGCGCTCAGCTACAAATCCCTCCAGTTTACTTTGAACGTGGTGTGTCCTCTCTCGAGACTTCGGTTAACGGTCCGTCTTCGTCTTCTTCTTGTTCTGCTTCGTCTTCTTCTGTTGCTTTCCGGTAGTCTGGATGACTTGCGGCACATTGCTGCCTCTCCCAGGTCAGGCTTAGATTGCAGTTTATAGTTCTACCTCCTATTTGCAATCCGGTCGCTGCAAAGACTGCTAGTTGTCGGAGAGATTCGAAAGGCTCTTCAATGCTGCCACTGGTCCTCTCAATGGTCCTCCACTGGTCCTCTCACTGGTCCTCCACTGGTCCTCTCACTGGTCCTCTCACTGGTCCTCCACTGGTCCTCTCACTGGTCCTCCACTGGTCCTCCCACTGGTCCTCCACTGGTCCTCTCACTGGTCCTCTCACTGGTCCTCCCACTGGTCCTCCCACTGGTCCTCTCACTGGTCCTCCACTGGTCCTCTCACTGGTCCTCCCACTGGTCCTCTCACTGGTCCTCTCACTGGTCCTCCACTGGTCCTCTCACTGGTCCTCCACTGGTCCTCTCACTGGTCCTCCCACTGGTCCTCCCACTGGTCCTCTCACTGGTCCTCTCACTGGTCCTCTCACTGGTCCTCCCACTGGTCCTCTCACTGGTCCTCCACTGGTCCTCTCACTGGTCCTCCACTGGTCCTCCACTGGTCCTCTCACTGGTCCTCCCACTGGTCCTCTCACTGGTCCTCCACTGGTCCTCTCACTGGTCCTCTCACTGGTCCTCCACTGGTCCTCCACTGGTCCTCTCACTGGTCCTCTCACTGGTCCTCCACTGGTCCTCCACTGGTCCTCTCACTGGTCCTCCACTGGTCCTCCACTGGTCCTTCCACTGGTCCTCTCACTGGTCCTCCCACTGGTCCTCTCACTGGTCCTCTCACTGGTCCTCTCACAGCAGTTATGTGATGTTCACATGATTTCACACTGTTTCTTTCGGGTAAAGTCTGTTTACAACATTAGCATATTAAATAAGAAAGTTACTGCTGGACTGCTGTTAAACATTTTATCAGACAAAGAAAAGGACTCATGACTTATTCAATATATACGTGTGATAATGCAGTATTTTGTTTCATTTTGGTATTTTTTCAATATTTCATGTTGGTTTTTAGGAAGAGCTGAATAACATTAAGGATGTCTGGAATGCACACCGATTCCGACCGTAGTCCAACCCAAATGTGCCAAGCGGAATCCCAAATGTGATGTACTCCACCCCAGAGTCATGGGACACTGAGGACTGTGTTCCTTGCGATGAAGGTATATTTGATCTTTGTATGACACTTGTGGAGGAACTGGGCTTACCGTTCCCCTGTAAAAGCCCACTGGAAGCTGTTGATTTATATGTAACACTAAGGAATGCCATCAACATACAACTAAGTGGTGACTAGATATTATTGTAGTTAGATTCCTCTCATTCGTGTGTCATCAGTAGCAAAGAATGTACAAAGTGATTTATTTTTTATTAGAAATATCAATAATGGATGCTTGTATATAAAAGCAATAATCAATCGATTATTGCTGGATGTTAAGCAGGAAAAACAGGAGATTTAAAGTGCTTTACACAGCCACTGCTTGCATAGATATTGTATGATGTGAATGACAAAAAGCTATAACTATTGTTAGCATTGCTGGATTACATGAAAGACACACTCATAATCATATATGTTGAACTGTATCAAGAACAGAGTCTAGAGCAGTGGTGTCAAACTAATTATAGTTAAGGGGCCAGATACTGCCCACGTTGATCTCAAGTGGGCCAGACCAGTAAAATCATAGCTTAATAACACATACATAACGACACTATTTACTGATTTATGTTTAAATCATTGGTGAAGGTTTTTGGATGATACACCCTATTTGAAGGTCTTTCTACAATAAACTAGAATCATAAAGACCAGAAACTCAGACATCAGCCCCCTGTTTATCTGCCGGGGCTCTCCTCTGCAGATGACCTCGTTTAGTGACGCGTTTGACGTCAAACGCGTCACTAAACGAGCAGCGCTGCTGCCTGTGGCAATGAGCGCTTCAGACTCCGGAGCAAACATCGCTGTTATTGAATCAGTTACTGGACCGATTAAAACAATTACGAGACGTGTTTACTCCTAAACCTCCATATTCTGAAGAGAAGTTCTGATTCACAGCCCTTGAAATGTATTATGAAAAATAAGTGTAATTTCAACAATTTTATAATTTACACATGTGCATTACAACTTGAGATCACAGTTGATCTACAAAGCAAAACATTTAGACACAGGTATTTGGAACTGAACAATATTGTATTTAACTTTATAACAAAATAAACTTCTCAAGATCTAAAACATTTTAAATATACTAATAAAGACGCACCACAAAACACAAACAAATGTGGGCACTATTAAGTAGGGAGGATAAGTTACCTTGCCTTACTTCCCTTGAACATCATTTATACATTGTATAGTTCTGGTTCTCAGTGTAAATCGCTACTCTTACTCTTTACTTGTTTTACAGTCTTCCTCTTACTGAGACAGTGCGACCCCTAGTGGACTGATTAGAAATAGCAGGTACCTTTATAGAAATGCAATTTAGGTTTTTCTGTAATTTTCACACTTTCATCGGGCGGGCCGGGCCGGATCTGGCCCGCGGGCCATATGTTTGACACCCCTCGTCTACCCCTCGTTTCTGCTTTAACAATGCAGTTATTTAGCTGTTTTTGTGAATGATTGGACAGGTTTACGTTTCCAAAATGAATTCACTAGAATGCTTAGCCAAGCCTCACTTATTCACAGTTGGTTTTGATGTTAATGAGAAATAGTGCAGGCCACTTAACATCAAATGACTATGTACTTCACTTCTTAATAGCTGTAGTATCGAAATCAAACTCTATGGAAAAGAAGATATGCATCAAGACTCAATTTTTACTAAAATTTAAATTATCCTTAACGGTACAAAGCAATTATTCCAGAGTCTATTTAGAATTTATTTTACTGTCTAAAGCACACTGTGTGTTATATGGTGCCTTTTTGTAAAATGACATTTGATTTAAAAAATAAGTGGATTTTAAAACCTCAGAAATCCTTCACACCTACTGAGTAATTTGAGGTTTATACCATATCCATCACCCAAACGGCACTGTTTAGAATGGCATTGAAGTCACTGCGGAGATCTGGATAGTTATATATCATTTACAGGTATGAGATAGCATCCACATGTGTTTGCTTGAGGACGACACTGGAATTTGCTGGTTTTGATGAAGGTGACAGTGATGTTCTTTCCAAACAAATGATGAGCCCTAGTAGAGAAGCGTAAGCCGTTCTCATCCAGTTCCCCAACATACCTTTTCAGGTGTTTGGCCAAGTAGCTCTGTGCTGCATTCAGTGGAAACTTCAACATGTCTTTCACCCGCTTTGGTGTTGGGACACGCTGTTGGACAATTTATACAACATCTCTGGTGTCAAAGATACAGCAAGACTCTTTAAAATAGGTCTCCAACACTCAATTACAAGTTTACAAGTTTGTATAAGGGCTTTGTGACCGAGCTATGCCACAAGTGCACAGATGTAATCTTCAGTAGGAATTTGATGGCAGTCGTGTGAGTCTAAAACATCAATTAGGGTGTCCTGATCAACAGATCCAAAGTTTTCTAGTGCCTGCTCTAAGATTGCCCTCTCTGGTTTCGTTATGTAGGACATAAACAATTATCTGATGCTGCTGTAGGTGACACCATACAAGGCTTCCTCCAAGAATGGAAGGGGAGGTGTATCGGAAAATATTCTGCTGCAAGCCAGCCTTTAACAGCTATTCTTCCAATGGCACTCATGAGTCTGGCACTCATGTCTAAGGCAGGGGGTCTTAACATTGGCACCCACCGTGCATCTGCTGTAGAACTCAGTCCAAAACTCAGATAAACGGTCTCTGAATACCCCAGAGCCTACTCCCTGTTCATAACATCCATTGGGGAGTTTCATTTGGATTGACACAGTTTTGTCCTTAATTGCTGGATCACTGAATGCCTTCATAAGGTCAGTGAGACAAAACCCTCTTCTAACTTCAACAACCACAGCAGAATTTAACAGAATCGTGTCATCGAGACTAAATTCATTGTCAACAAGCCCTGCCCCTATGATACCTTCACTGTCCACACATCCTCTGTGATAACATATATTTGGTTCATCAGGTCTTGCTCATCTGAAAGCACCAGGTCTGCATCATCTTCGTTGCTCAGTTCAACATCATCTGGAGGGTGTTGTGCATCTTCTGATGACATGCTAATTGGGTCATCTCTTTCATCAGGAGAACTCTGTACCTTTTCCAGCTTCTTAGTGCAAAGGTATAGCCTCAGTAGTCTCACCTTATTTTCTTCATATAACGGTAAGCTCATCATCAATTGGTCTGTGACTGATATCCCGCATGTCAGAGTGAAGACTTTTGAGCTCCAAATACTTCGATTTTCCTTCTGGGAAAAACAAGCTCTCTGCTATAGTTTTGATCTCTCCTACTTGTGTATGTCTCTTTATGCTAACATGCCTTGTCCCTCCTCCTTTTGCAGTTTGAACTTGTTTAAACTCACCCTCTTCCTGGTTGTAGTTTATCCAGCCTAATTCCATTCTCCTGGGGGTTTTTTTGGCATGAGATTCCCATATGTTTCTCTGAACGTTCTCTGCGTTTATTCTTTGTGGAAGGGTTGCAGAGTCTTGATCTTACTTTCTCTAAGTTATGTTTTCGGTGCATCTTGTCTCCGTCTGATGACTGATGTTCATGGCAAAAGGCCACAACTGCTACTCTGTCACCATAACGGGGAATGTACTTTTGTCAAGATCATGATCAGACAAAAGCGGAATCACAGTCGTATCAATCTGAAACAAGGAGACATTAAGAGGGGTTAGTGAAAAGACAGTAACGGAACATCATTTGATAATCATATTAATACTGGAATAGACAAAATAGCCCCTATAGAAACCAAAATATAATATATAATTGGGTTTAGTGGTAGCCAATAACATTCAGAGAACAGTATAGCTAGAGGGTTTTTATTGAAGGCTGCTTTTTATTCAATGTTGAAACAGCTGTCTTAAAAATGATAAATATAATGAGCAACAACAGCTAAAAGGGAATTGGGCATTTTAAAAAGTTAATACATATGATAAATACACATTACCACACATGACATTTACACTCCTTAATTTGTAACCTTTTCTCCAAAGTGCTCTTATATAGTTCTTTATTTGAAGAGTTCTTACTTATTGATTTGAACCAAACTTACATTGTCTTCAACTATTTTCAAGATGATGATCTCCTCAATCGTCCTTTTTCTAAGAAAATTCAAAAGGGTAGAAGACTCCATCTCCCTAAGAGTGAAAGAGTAAACAGATCAATGTTGTAGAACACATTTAGTTCACTCATTTAGGCGATTGTGGCAGGCCCCATGACCAAAACATAAAAATATATGATATATACAAGATACAAGATATTTTTATTTGTAACAAGTACATTGGAATGCTTCCTCCCCATTCCCTCCCGCAGTTTACATTTACAAAACAATACCATAAAAATAATATATACAATAAAAATTAACAAAAAAGTGCAGGAAATTAACTGTTAAATGATATGTACATGTGTTGAATGTACGTATATATTTGTTAAATATTTTTTACAAAAATCTTTAAAAGCCTTTTAAAGTGCCAGTAGTGCAGCAGCATTATGAATACAGTGCATTGCAGTGCAGTAACTGTGATGAGTCCAGAAATTCCAGCAAAGTATGTAAGTGTAATTGTAATGACAATGTTATGAAAGTGAAAGTGGCCAACTCGGCCCACCCGATGAATTTTCTAAGTGTGAAAATTACAGAAAAACATAAATTGCATTTCTATAAAAGTACCTGCTATTTATATTCAGTCCACTAGGGTTCGCACTGTCTCAGTAAGAGGAAGACTGTAAAACAAGTAAAGAGTAAGAGTAGCGATTTACACTGAGAACCAGAACTATACAATGTATAAATTATATATGTTCAAGGGAAGTAAGGCAAGGTAACTTATCCTCCTTACTTAATAGTGCCCACGTTTGTTTGTGTTTTGCGGTGCGTCTTTATTAGTATATTTAAAATATGCTTTAGATCTTGAGAGGTTTATTTTGTTATAAAGTTAAATACAATATTGTTCAGTTCCAAATACCTGTGTCTAAATGTTTTGCTTTGTAGATCAACTGTGATCTCAAGTTGTAATGCACATACAATTGTTGAAATTGCCCTTGTTTTTCATAATACATTTCAAGGGCTGTGAATCAGAACTTCTCTTCAGAATATGGAGGTTTAGGAGTAAACACGTCTCGTAATTGTTTTAATCGGTCCAGTAACTGATTCAATAACAGCGATGTTTGCTCCGGAGTCTGAAGCGCTCATTGCCACAGGCAGCAGCGCTGCTCGTTTAGTGACGCGTTTGACGTCAAACGCGTCACTAAACGAGGTCATCTGCAGAGGAGAGCCCCGGCAGATAAACAGGGGGCTGATGTCTGAGTTTCTGGTCTTTATGATTCTAGTTTATTGTAGAAAGACCTTCAAATAGGGTGTATCATCCAAAAACCTTCACCAATGATTTAAACATAAATCAGTAAATAGTGTCGTTATGTATGTGTTATTATGCTATGATTTTACTGGTCTGGCCCACTTGAGATCAACGTGGGCAGTATCTGACACCCCTGAGATATAGCCTACAATGAACCACCTAATTGACCAAAAAGCATCGAGAATAAAACCAACGGAAGATGACTATCACATATGCTATTAGCCTACACAGAAAGCCAATGCAAGCAGTAAACCCCACCTGACAAGCAGGGGCGTCGCAACGGGGTGTAGGCAAAGTAGGCAATTGCCTGGGGCCCCGAGCTGGAAGGGCCCCCCGATGACGACAGATTATATGTATCCACTGCGACGACCTCCTCCCCCTCCCCGTGCGCTTCATGATGTTCGTCTACACCCCCCCCCCCCCCCCCAGTCCGTCCATCCGTCCGTCCGTCCGCGATGTTCGATTACCGCTCTGTCATTTCGAAGTTCTATAATAAACGCTCTATAATGATTTATAATTGTGCCTAGGGCCCCCAGACTCCCTAGAAACGCTCCTTCTGATAAGGCACAGTGTTTCAGCAACAAGTACAACGCATATAAGGCAAACGTCACCTGCACCGTGCCTGGTGAATGGTTTGGAACTGACACAACAAACAAGAGCCTCCTACCACAATTAAACCATTAAAACATAGAAAAGGACACAGAGCTTCAACAGGGAAACGTGAGGATAGAGATTTATTAGGGATGTTTCATCCAGTCCAGGATGTGTGTTCAAATCGGTGAATGGCCTCAAGGCGAACCTTAGGCGAACGTGTTTTACTTTAATATCTTAAGACGACCATCACGTGCTATAAACCATAAAGCTAATGCAAGCAGTAAACCACTTCTGACAATCCGAATGACTCACCACCACAATGAATCGTCTATTACAGGGGTACTCAACTTCAGAGTCCAAGAGGGCCACATTTAAACCACAACAGGTGCAAAGGGCCACAAATTATTATTAACATATATTTGTACCATTTTATTCGCTGTATTTACTACTGCTGTTTAATATGCTGTCTTGCTTGCCATTTTTAATGCATTCCAAAGCATCATGGAATATTTAACAAATATTCTCAATTTGAATAACAAATGTAGTGTAGCGACTGCGTTTCCAAGGATGACAAGTGTTGGTCAAGCTGATGTTTTATTAACACTGGAGTGAATAGCTTTGCATTGATGACATTGATAACGTTTGCAATTGCATTCCTAGTGAGAGCTCTGAGTCTGCATTCTTTTCAGATCAGTACTTTCAGATCTGGTTGTTGCTCAGTTGTAGCTGCTCTGAGATAGTCTGCCAAATGTCTGTCAATTAGACGGGAACGCTGCTTTGATTTTATTATTCCCATGGCAGAGAAGGAGCTTTCACACACATAAGTAGATTCAAAGCAGGTCAGGATTTTCTGAGCACACAGGATTAATGCAGGGTATGTGTTCTTCAGAACACAGGATATCCAGAATGTGTCAATGCTCTCATCCTTGTGTCTTTCTTTGAGGATGTTGTTGTGCTGCAGCTCTATGAGTTGTTCCTCAAACGCAGCCCTTTCGACTCCAAATTGCACAGATGTGACTGAGACTGAAGTAGCCTGTACGTCACAAGCAAATGGATTCTCTGTGAATGCCAGCACGGGTTCCAACGACTTAACGTCCGCGAACCGGGAGGAAAACTCCTCTTTCAATTCCGTGAGGTAGGCGCAGTAAGGGGTGGGTGAAAATGAACCTGGTTGTGACACTTGGGTCTGTAGAACAGGAAAGTGTGTGAAATTCCCTACCTCAAGCTGCTGCGCAAACAGGCTGTTTTGTTTCAAATGCAGCCACGTCATTCATCATCATCGGCAGAACCTTTTGTTTCCCTTGAAGCTTAAGATTGAGTGAATTCAAGTGACGCGTTATATCAGTCAGAAAAGCGGTGTTGTGCATGAATGTGTCATCTTCCAGAGGTGCCAGTAACGTCGGCCCTTCTCTTCCAAAAATATGCGCACAGCTGGTAGCAGCTCCATGAAGCGATCGAGGACCTTTCCGCGACTTAGCCACCTGACCTCCGCATGCATCGCCAAGTCAGTGTATGCACTTTCAAACTCTTGGACCAAGGAACGGAACTGTCTGTGTTTCAATGCGTGTGCAAGAATAAAATTGACTGTTCGTGTCACAGAGTCCATTGTCACTTTGAGCTCTCCACCTCTCAGCTTGCTGCACAATTGCTCTTGATGCAAAATGCAGTGATATGAGAAGAAGTCCGGTGTTTCAGGATCTTTCCTGAGCAAAGCAATTAATCCTTTCTCCTTTCCTACCATGGAAGGAGCCCCATCAGTAGTCAGAGAAACCAGCTTTTTTAAGTTGATGTTTTTTCCTGGTCCGTGAAAAAAGCTCATCATTGCAGAATAAATGTCCTCTCCCCGTGTTTGCCCTGTTAGCGGTAGCAAAGCCAGCATTTCCTCGGCAAATGTGTCCCCTTTGAGAAAGCGCACCCAGACTATAAGCTGCGCGATGTCTGTGCGGTCGGTGGATTCATCCAATGCTAGACTAAAGTACCCGGCACTTGCAATGTCTTTTAGCAACTGTGATAAAAGATCGTCTGAAATGACTTCCACTCTCCTGGTCACGGTTGAATCAGACAACTGCAGCTTTGAGATTTGTCTGATGATGTCGTCCTTGTTCTTAAATTCCGAAAACAGTGATTCCGCACAGTCTGCAAATGTATTTTTAAGAAATTCTCCCTCTGTAGCTGGCTTCTTGGCTTTTGCAATATTCCAGGTGATTTTAAACGAGGCCTCTGCTTGCTGTGAGGATTCCTGACTTAGCTTGATTGCCCAATACCCTGATCATCCAGGATGCTGAAGTACTTTGCCCCAGCTAACTTGGATGTCACATCCTCCAGTGTGGGTAGGCGGTAGTATGGCCTCATTATTGCCTTGTTTAGGGGTCTTGGGTCGAGGCATACTCTGAGTTTGTGTGTCTTTGGCTTTTCACACACTACTAGGGCATTAACCCACTGGGTAGGCTCAGTCACCTTGCATATTATGCAGTCCCTTTCCATGTTGTCTAACTCTGTCTTTAGACGATCTCTAAGGGCGAATGGTACCCTCCGTGGTGGGCAGACAACTGGTGCTACACTGGGATCTATTCAAAAACTGCACTCGCCTGGGAATGTGCCGATGCCTTTGAAAACATCTGAGTACTCACCAAGGCCAAAGAGGACAAGAAAGATCCATACCTCAGCCTTCTGGAGTATAGGAACACACCAGTCGACGGACTCAAATCCCCAGCCCAAATCCTGATGAGCCGCAGACTGCGTTCTATCCTGCCCACGACGACTCAACAACTACGACCTCAGGTGACCCCCCAGGACACTGTACGTGCAAGGAGAGAGAACTGCCAGCAGCGCCAGAAACAGCACTACAACAGATCTTCTAGACCTCTGTCAACGCTGCACGCCGGAGCGCCCATCCGTTTCCAGCAGGGAGATGGCACGTGGAAACCAGCGACAGTCATCCGACCAGCTGAGACCCCACGGAGCTACCACATCCAGACCGGTGATGGACAGTCATACAGGCGCAACCGACGGCATCTGCTGGACAACCATGCACCCATCACACAGCAACCAGAGATCAGCGAGGACGACCCGGTCACTGCACGAGAGGACCCACCCCACCCTGGTTTTGTCAGTGAACCTGTTCACACTGACCCTTGTCAACGCACAAGATATGGACGTGTCATTAAGCCGAGGCAAGTCCTCGACTTATGATTGATTGTAAAGGGTGTAGGCGGATCGCTGCCCTTAAAAAAAATAAAACAAATAAAAATAAAGACAATTGTGATTTAATGTGTTTATAAGAAAAGAAAATAAACAGATTTGTGATACTGTACTGTATTCATATACTTACCTGTCATGAGATGTTCACCAGCTTAATACTGTCATTACAGTGTGATTCCCTTATGAAGTTACTGCTAACATTCACAGGAGTATTTCAGGATTTGTTGATCTGTTGGAACTACTTGTTCGCTGCTATTATTGTTGTTCCAGAAGAAGCACTTTTCAGTATACTGAAGCTATATTTGTGCACTGAAGTTATTTGCACTGCCAAGGTTTTTACAGTATACTGTGACTTGAATATTGTGGCATAAGATTGTCATTTGGTTTAAGTGCCTTATTTTTCTGCATGTCATTTGATGCTCTGCATAGGCACATCTTATTTTCTTGTTAAAGGGAGATGTAATGTTTGGTACTGTTTATATTACCACTGCTAGAAGCAGGATGTTTTATTGTGACAAGCACTGGACCGGAAGGAGTAGGAAAAACCCCGTACTGAGACAGAGACGGTGAATAAACTGAAGGCTCCCGTGCTAAGCTAAGAACTTGAAGTGTACCTGTGTCCATTGTTATATAGATTAGGCTATAATAAATATTGTGTATAGTCTATCACAACATACACCTTCAATATATTAAAATGCATGTAGTGGAATAATAATTGATACAATGGTTGGTTTGCATGGGCATGTGTACTACAAAAAAAGCATCTGTTTGCCTTTTATATTTGGATATAGTTATTTGTTTCTGAATTATATAACCTTCAGTTCAGGTCTGATGGTGTCGTCAGTTAACTAGAAACCAGTTACTGCTAACTCCTACATCAGAGTAGGTAAACCAATCAGCTGAGATTAGATTAGATTAGATTAGATTCAAATGTATTGTCATTGCACAGCACGTACAGTACAACGAAAATCATTTGTCATCTTACCAGAGTGCAAATGTTACAGTAAAGTGCATGGTAATATATAATGTACAGTGGTTAAATAGGATGTCTACCAAAAAAACTACTACTAAAAACAGGTATAAAATAACTTATAGAATAGGTATGAGATATGTGCTGAATTATATGTATATATATATATATATATATATATATATCACAGCTGAGGGGAAGAAGCTGTTCCTGTATTTGTTCTTTATTGCAGCGAGCGGTAATCCCAACGATGCGTTGGGTGGTTTTCACCACCCTCTGCAGCACCTTCCGGTCTGAGACAGTGCAGTTGCCATACCACACTGTGATGCAGTTGGTGAGGATGCTTTCGATGGCACACCGCTAAAAGTTCACCAGAATCTGAGGTGAGAGGTGGGCTTTCCTCAGTCTCCTCAGGAAGAAGAGACGCTGGTGAGCTTTCTTGACCAGTGAGGCAGTTTTGAGGGTCCAAGAGAGTTCATCGGAGGTGTGGACCCCCAGGAATTTGAAAGCTGGAGACACCCTTAACCTCTGACCCGTTGAGGAGGATAGGGGCGTGTGCGCCAGCTCTGGTCTTTCTGAAGTCCACGATGAGCTCCTTGCCATGTCCATCATAAAGGACTGCAACCACCCTGGACACCATCTCTTCTCCCCCCTACCGTCTGGTCGCCGGTTGCGCAGCATCCGTACAAGGACTACCAGGTTTAAGGATAGTTTTTATCCACAGGCAGTGACCTACTGAACTGCTAGGAGTGCTGCCACTTTCACTTTCATAACATGTCATTAACATTACACTTACAAACTTTGCTGTACTTTCTGGACTCATCAGTTACTGCGCTGTACTGCACTGTATTCATGATGCTGCTGCACTACTGGCACTTTAAATGCTTTTAAAAGATTTTTGTAAAAAATATATTTAAAAAACATGTACATATAAGTTAAGTCACTTTGCTGCTCTTTTTTTGTTTATTTTAATGTATATATTATTACAATTTTTAGGGTGTTTTTGAGATTTATGCTGCGGGAGGGAATGGGGAGTAAGCATTCCTGTGTACTTGTTACAAATGGCCAATAAAAATCTTGTATCTTGGTCTTCTTGGTGTTAAAGGCCAGGTGCTGGACCCCCTCCCTGTAGGCTGCCTCACTGTGGTTCTTGATGAAGCCCACCACCATTGTGCTGTCTGCAAACTTGATGATGGTGTTTGTACCATGTACAGAAGTGCAGTTGTGGATGAAGAGGGAGTAGAGGAGAGGCCTCAGGACACAGCCCTGCGGAATGCCGGTGTTTAGGGTGAGGGTGGAGGAGGTGAGATTTTCTAACCTGACTGACTGGGGTCTGTTGGTTTGGAAGATCAATAACCAGTTACAGACAGGGGTTTATTTTTTTTTTAACTACTTATTTTATCCCGAGGGAAATTACTTCTCTGCATTTTGACCCATCCTAGTGTTAGGAGCAGTGGGCAGCCATTAGTACAGCACCCGGGGAGCAGTGTAGGGGGTGCCTTGCTCAAGGGCTGTAACCTGGTGTTTCCGGGTCTTGAACCGGTGACCTTGCCGCTCCCAAGCCATGTCCTTATCCACTGAGCTACTGCCCCCCCAATAATTTATGTCAAGATTCTTGGTTTTCAAGTTTGAAGATGAGTTTGAAGGGGATGATAGTGTGTAATGCTGAGCTGAAGTCGATGAACAGCATTCTCAAGTGGGTGTTGCTCTCATCCAGGTGGGAGAGAGCAGAGTGAAGGGCTGAGGAGATGGCGTCCTCCGTGCTCCTGTTCTCACGGTAGGCAAATTGGTGTTTATTCAGTGAGGGTGACAGGCCAGATTTGAGGTGAGCCAGGACCAACCTCTCAAAGCACTTCATGATGATGGGGGTGAGTGCAACAGGGCGGAAGTTGTTAAGACTCACTGCAGAGGAATGTTTTGGCACTGGCACAATGGAGGTGGTTATTAAAGTACACAGGGACAACTGCCTGAGCTAGTGACATGTATAAAATGTCAGTTAGGACCTCAGTCAGCTGCTCAGTGCAGTTCCGGAGCACGCGACCGGAGATGCCATCAGAACCAGCTGCATATGCTTATGTCACTACTACTAGTAACAAAGGCTGCCAGTAAGAAGCGCACGGAGCATTTAGGTATCTGTAATAGAAAAAATATGGTCAACAATACAATTTCATGAAAACTCATTACTTTTATTCTGGGTATTTACTTGGACCCCTTCAGTATAAAAAAATAATCAAGAAATAAATAATTAACAAATTCCGGGGATATTTAAGTGTTGGAATAAAACTAGTTGAAGGACTATACAATGATGAAATAACATTTAAAAAATGATAATAAAAAAATAATAAAATCAAATCAGGTGAATATTAAAGAGGATGACCAGGGATGTTATTCTGACTCGCAGCAGCTTTCGGACCACTGTGAGTCAGAGGGAGCCTTGCCGTACATTTGCATGATTAAAAATTGCAATGATACCAATGGAGCTCTTCATGCTTGTATTAACAAAGGTGCATGGAGCATTAGTTATTTGTAATTGAAAAAATACAGGTCAACCATACAATTTCATGAAAACTCATTACTTTCATTCTGGGTACATGGGCCCCTTCAGTACAAAAATACAATCAAGAAAAATAAATAATTTCCTTTAAGTGGTGGAATATAAATATCATGTCCTCGATAAAGAACATGATGACAACGATGAAACCACATAAAAATAATATTTATATATATAAAAGGAAAGCGGGCCGATAAAGATTTGAAGATTAGAGATCATATCAGGTGAATATTACCGAGGATGACCAGGGATGTTATTCTGACCTAGGATGATCTGTACAATGGGGATTTTATACTCTTCTGACAACAGAGTCAATACCCGTTTAGAGCTTCCTTTGGTTTTGGTACCTTTGGTACACTTCCACACAGAGACAACATACTCTAGAGAAGTGTATAATCCATACAACAAGATTTCACAGGACATTTTAAATTCTTGTTAAATTTATGCCTCAACACAGCGAAGTATGGGCACCAAAATAGAACATATCCGCAAGAGAATAGTGACATAGGAGGCCTACCAATGACATAAAATCGAACTAATAAAGGTGATACGCAGCTTGGATGCAAAGGCCAAGAACAAGTCCTTTGTGTGCAACATCATAAAATGCAACTAAATCAGCTTTCGACTATGGTCAGACAAATGTCACCTCATGCACTATGACAGTTGGAAAAAATCGGATGATCATAAATTACATGATGAAATCTGTGGATCTCTTTTTCTGGCTTGTGTCAAGTCAAGTCAAGTTTATTGTCACTTCACAGTTTACACGTATAAGTATAAAGCAGTGGGTGAAAATATTATGTGCAATACCCGACGACAGACAGCAGTTATAAAAATAAGATAACAATTGATACCAATAGAATAAAAATAGAATAAAACAGAATAGAATAAAGAAGTTAAAAAATAAAAATAAAAATGCAATTTATAAAATGCAATATATCAGCACAGAAAAAGAACAGCATATGTATATATAAATCAATGTAATCAAATCTACATTGTTATGCTATACGTCCTTGTTCAGCAGCAGGGGCGGCGCCAGGGGGGAGCTAGGGGGTGTGAAGCACCCCCCAGGATTGCCAAAGCACCCCCTAAGCACCCCCAATAAATATGTGTTTTAAAAAATATATATATATATAAATTATTATTATTTTTATTAAATAAAATTAGAAAAATTATTGATTACATCAATGCAAATGTGAAACAAACACATTTTTGACCAGAAACATAAAGCCAACACAGGTGATATGATTAGGCCAATGGCCAGCACTAGGGATGGGACGATCACGTTTTTTGCCACCGATCACCGATCACAATGAGAAATACACCCCCCCTTTATAGTGTGTCCCTCACGTTTCCTCTTCCCTTTTTGTTTTTGTAAATGTTTCCACGTGAGAGGAGTCACTGTGAGGGATACTAAATGTTATACTGATTTGTTATATCTCTTATCAGCTTGTCAGTGATTAAAAGGAAATCATCTAAACTGTATGCTGGCTCGGGTCTCATCCATCCATGAACAACGCAAAACACAACGCAGAGACCGCTTAATGTTGCTCTCAAAGTGCACCAATTGATGCTTTTAACTTCAATATTTAAAAAGAAATCTTCACGGGGGAGCATGGCCCCGGGCCCTCCTAGAGGAGGGGAGGACCCTCCTCTAGGAGGTTACGTCCACTCCCCAAAATAACACTTTACCCCTGCTTACACCTATATGCTGTGAGCTGATTATCGAGCCTTCATTGTAACAGTCGCGGGTGTACTGCGTGTGTGCGTGTGGGGAGTGTTGCAGTAGAAAATTCCACTGTAGTGCCGGTGCATTAATGGGAAACACTAAATGTTTCAGCACCCTCTATGAAACGTCACGCTACCCCACAGCACCCCCGAGAGAAAATCTCTGGCGCCGCCACTGTTCAGCAGCCTGATGTGTGGAAGCTATCTCTGAGTCTATTTGTATGGCACTTGATACTGCGGTATCGCCTGCCTGACGGTAACAGTGAATACAGTTCGTGGCTGGGGTGGGCATTGTCTTTTATGATGTGTTTGGCCTTGCCCCGCACCGCTGGTTGTATATATCCAGGAGGGAGGGGAGCTCACCTCCAACGATATACTGGGCCGTCCGCACCACCCTTTGAAGCGCTCTGCGCTCGAGTGCGGTGCAGTTCCCGTACCAGGCGGTGATACACCCTGTAAGAACACTCTCCATGGTGCCGGTGTAGAATGTTCTCAGGATGCGGGGGCCCATGCTGAATTTCCTCAGACGCCTGAGGAAATACAGGCGTTGTTGGGCCCTTTTCACCACGTGTGTTTTCACCAGTGGTGAAGTGTCAGGGCCTTCAAGGTATTCAGAGAAGACCCTGGAACTCTCAGATGAAACAAAAAAAATCGAATTAATTGTATTAATAAAATGTAATACAATTTAATCAAATTTAAACAAATTGAAATAAAATGAATAAATGAGAATCGTATCTGTGTTGTTATCTGTTATATTACAGTGTTACGTTGATTTGTTTGTCTTTCTCGGTCTATGCACTACGCATTTGAGTGGTTTTGTGTTGGAAAAACAATGCAACCAATCAGATATTTTTCTGGGTTGCTGGGAAGAATATCCTTCAACCAAAGTAGGCCCTTACACTGAATGAGAGCGTACGTTTGGATTGACAATTTGATCAACCAATCATATAGTGATTTGTGGAGGAGAAGACGACAGCCTCCACGCGGCCTCCTCTGCAAGTAACGAGAGATGGTGAAAGACCAACTCGTGAAACCAATGTCGCCACCCAATCATCGTCAAGCTGACAGACCAAGGCGTAAAAAGTCGGGGGGATGCAAGTCCACGCCAGGACGGGTATCCATCCCGACGGTCGACCACCAAGGTCTGGCAGTGCTCCAGCTAAACGTAGAGGGCCTCACCAACGCCAAACTCGAGATCATAAGTCACCTCGCCGACTCCCACAAGGTTGCAGCTGTCCTCCTACAGGAAACCCACTGTATGGTTGAAGACACCCTCAAGCTGCCCGGGTTCCACCTAGCTGGTTCCATCCTCAGCAGACATCACGGTATTGCGACCTTTGTGAGGTCTGATCTGGGGTGGACAGCCACTGGCCAATCTCCACCAAGTGCCAGCGTTGAGTGGCTGTCCATCAAGATACAGGCAACAACTGTTGTAAATGTGTACAAGCCTCCACCATCTACACTGACCGTGTCGGCCCTCCCGCTTGCCCAGGCACCCGCCATCTATGCAGGGGACTTTAACTGCCAGCACACTGACTGGGGATACTCCCACACTACACCAGACGGAGAGACGCTGTGTGAGTGGGCCTCCAACGCCAATGCTCAGCTCCTGTTCGACCCCAAAGAGCCACCAAGTTTCCACTCTTCAAGATGGAACACCTTCACCAACCCAGACCTCGCATTTGCTGTATGCCACAACAGCGACCCAATTCCGGAGAGACAGGTCATCGATAGGTTCCCCCGGTCACACCACCGACCGTCTGTCATCAAAGCCCCCTCACTGGTGCAGCCGGTAGAGGGTAAACCTGTCCGTAGGTGGAACTTCCGGAAGGCCAACTGGCAGGCATTCACCACGGAGACAGAGAGAACATCAGCCTGTCTCCCGGACCCAGACATTGCTGATGTGGACTCAGCATATGCAGCCTACTGCGAAGTTCTCCTAAGTGCAGCAAAGAAGACGATCCCTCGCGGCTACAATGTGAGCTACATCCCGGGCTGGGACGAAGAGTGCAACCACCTACTGCGTGAACATCAGCAGGCTGGCTCAAGGGAGGATGTGGAAGCGACTGCAACGGCACTACTCCACAAGCTGGACGCCACCCGAAGGGCCAGATGGACTGAAACCGTTGAGTCAATCGATTTCACTCATTCCAGCCGTAAGGCGTGGCAGACCATCAACCAGCTCACTGGCAGGAAAACAACACCCCCCAAGTGCCCTGTGACAGCAGATGCCATTGCAGCCCAGCTCCTGAAGAACAGCCAATTCCAAGGTTCAGATAAGAACTTCGCCCGCTCTACACTGTGCGAGATATCTTCCCTCTCTAGGGCATCCAGTGTCGATGTTGACATGTCCGGACAGTTTTCAACAGCTGAACTTAGGGCGGCCATCGGCAACCTTAGGCAAGGCAAGTCCCCGGGGCATGACAACATCCACCCAGAGTTCGTGACCCACCAGAGTGAGACAACATCTGCCTGGCTGTGCTCTTTTTTCTCATCCTGCTTCCAGAGGTCCAAACTGCCGAAGACCTGGCGCCGTGCTGCTGTTATTGCCCTGCTGAAACCAGGCAAAACTGCGGAAGACCCTAAGGCCTACAGACCCATCTCGCTGCTCTGCGTCCCATTCAAGATACTGGAGAGGATGATCCTCAGCCGCATAGAGCCAGTAGTGGACCCACAGCTTCCAAGGGAACAGGCTGGTTTCCGGCGGGGCAGGTCAACAGTAGATCAGGTAACCCTGCTCACCCAGGACATCGAGGACAGCTTTCAGGCCAAAGAGAAAGTTGGGGTTGTGTTGCTTGACCTAACAGCCGCATATGACACCGTCTGGCACCGTGGACTTCACCTGAAGCTGCTGAGGACTATCCCAGACCGGCATATGGTGAAGTTCATAATGGAGATGCTGTCCAACCGCAGCTTCATCCTCCGAACCAGCGATGGCCAGCGAAGCAGACTGAGGAGATTGAGAAACGGGGTGCCACAGGGGTCTGTCCTCTCACCACTGCTGTTCAATATTTACATCCACGACCTCCCGGAGACAACATCCAGACAATATGGTTACGCGGATGATCTGGCCATCATGTTGCGTCGAACAACATGGTCAGCGGTGGAACAGGGTCTCAACCAGGACATGAGCATCTTGGCTGCCTACCTGCGCAAGTGGCGTCTGCAGCTCAGTACTGGGAAGACTGTGTCGGCCGCATACCACCTGTGCAACGGAGAGGCCAAAAGGGAACTGTCGGTGTCCGTCGACAACAAGCGTCTGGAGCACCAACTAGCCCCCAAGTACCTCGGTGTTCGGCTGGACAGGACACTGTCCTACAAACGGCACCTTGAGGAAGTGAGAGCCAAAGTGACAGCAAGGGTCTCGCTTATCCGCCGCCTTGCTGGCACAACCTGGGGTGCCTCCGCCAGGACACTACGAATCTCCACACAAGCCCTGGTGTTCTCTGCTGCCGAATACTGCGCCCCAGTCTGGAGTAGAAGCCCACATGTGAAGAAGGTTGATCCTATCATCAACAATGCCCTTCGGATCATAACCGGTTGCCTAAAGCCCACCCCCGTGTCCTACCTGCCAGTCCTAGCGGGAATTGCCCCGGCCGGTCTCCGACGAGAGGCCGCTATCCTCGCACTTGCAAGGAAAGCCCAAGAACATGACTGGCATATCCTGCATGAAACAACAACAAAGGCAGCGCCCCCAAGCAGACTCAAGTCCCGTCACCCCTACAACAGGACAGCACAAGAGATGCTTGGTTCCATCCCTGAGGACCTGTCTACAAGGGCATGGCTAGCAACTTCCTGGAAGCAGGAATGGGAGTCGGCTGAGCCCACACGTCTGCACCATCACATCCAAGATCCGGGAGATGGAGTCGAAGGAGAACATCTACCACGCCGGCATTGGACCCTGCTGAACCGCCTCCGTACTGGGGTTGGTCGCTTCAAAGCGTCCATGAAGGAGTGGGGCCTGGCAGACAGCGCAGTATGTGAGTGTGGCGAGCCTGAGCAGACTGCCGACCACATAATCACCACCTGTCCTCTGTACAGACCTCCTTCAGAGGCTGGCCTCTTCCATGTGGGACCAGAGACGAGAGCGTGGCTTTGTGACACTGAGCTGGACATATGATGATGATACACGAAAGAAGAAGAAGATAGTGATTTGTAGCCAATGGGCGTATTCTTTCAGATTTCCCCACAGCTCAATAGGGAGCTAGAAGGTATACTGGCTGGAGCGAGAGTGGAGAGTGGCGAAGGCGAAAATTATGGGCTGTTACTTCACTACATGGACACTGCTTTACCAACTATGGTACACTTGGAAATTGGCTGCGACAATCTTATCTGCCTAAATGAGATAAGGCAGTCTGTGACGTCAGTCTGACTGGAAACACATAATTTTCGAATGAGGGTGGTCTACATCAGGGGTTCCCAAAGCAGTGGCGGCTGGTGCATTTTTCACCAGGGGGGGCTATACCATTTTTTTTTATTTACAATTACATATTGTTAATTACATTATATACAATTAATTTTTGTATTGAAATGTCGCCCTTCTGTCCATCACTTTCATCATGGCCACGCAAGGCCAGCTCAAAGGCACCACAGAACTTCACACAGTCTATTCTTTTAGACAGGATGTGTTTTTGTCCACCTCCTCATTGTGTTGACAGATCCCTATCCTGTAGCCTTCATCAAGTTGAAGAGCTACACTGTTACAAATGATTTGTTGACTCAACTTGACTAAGTCAAGTCATCTTGTTGCTTTGACTGAGTTAAGTTTAGTCAAGTTGATTCAACATTTAGTGTCAAGTTGATTACACTTCAATAAATTAGTTGATACAACTTGTAGTCTGTTGACACAACTTCATGTGTCAAGTTATTTGGACTAGAAAATATTAGTTAAGATAACTTAAAGAGATGTTGGTTAAACTTATTTTATCAAGTTTTTACAAATGTCTATCAAGTTGGCTCAACATGTAAAACTTTTTTTGTTCAACTTCTATTACCAAGTTAGCTTACCAGGACAAGCAAACCAATACCAAGCAAACCAAAGCTATACTATAAATCTAAATGAGAATTAGCTTAACCTAAATATTAACACATGTAAAGAATTGCTGAAAAGACATTTCAATCAGGACTTTTATTACAATATCAAGAACTGTATTCCAACTCCAACCCACACACTCATTAACTGTTCAGTGTTGGTTTTTAAATTCAAATAAGTGTGTCAATGGATGTCAACATATAAAGACCTTCCTTGGGACATTTACACAAAAAAAAAACACCCGCCTGATGCTGTTTGATAACAATATCAGGTTGATCTGGGCCCAGATCTTTCACCTTAAGTTTGTCCGCCAAACTTCTTCTCTCAAACGGCTCTTGAATGAGAGATTTCACCGAGTTAGGGACCGGGTTGAGTCTTGGGGTAGTGCTCACGCTCCATTGTTGAACTTGTTGCCCGCAGAGACAGAGCATAATATGCTTTTCCTAATAGTACACTGTGACGCACACAAATGACGATGCTGGATGCTCGATGCTCCAAAGTCTTCAGCCGTTTTGAGGACGCTGATTGGCTACATTTTATGTCACTCGTTTATATCTTGAATCAGCAATTGGCTAAACTGCTACAGAGACAAGCCTCCGTGGGGCTATTTCTCTACAGCCCCCCCAGCATCGTCATTCAAATGCGCCCTTAAGGCTGCAGACCCTGAAATGGAACACGGCCACAGTGTACTAGGCATATGTGTACTAGGAAAAGCATATTATGTTGCGCAAATTATTTTAAAATCATATGTTACTCATATTTCTGGGTGCATTCCATATTTTAAACACACACATATTGACAATTTATATATATATATATATATTTTTTTTCATTTTTTATTTTATTTGTTTGTGCGTGTGGTTTAGGGGGGCCGGCGCCCCAGCCGCCACTGTAAAGTGGGGGTCGCGGGACCCCGAGGGGGGGGGGGGGGGTCGCGAGATGATTTCAGAATCCTCTTGATGTGACCCATGAGGTTTATTAATTTTTTATCATTTGTATTATTATTATTATTGTTAATAATAACGTGAGTGACAAATAAAGGAATTCTGATTCCCACAGATTCACGACAGTATCATCATTGAAAAAAAAGCCACACACAATGTTCGCGATAGCGATCACGACATACCCCCCCCCCATCAAATCGATCAAATTGTCAATCCAAACGTACGCTCTCATTCAGTCTAAGGGCCAGTAGCGTGGCGTGGGGAAAAATGTAGGGGAAGCCAGTTTTTTTGGGTCGGGGGGGTGGTCAATAACGTAACCAGATGAGTGATTACAGCGCCCGGTATCATTTTACACAGTTGTATCATACAGATGCAGGACTTGCACGCGCCAGTTATCTAACCGACAAGTCCGCACGCACTCTCCAGCCAAAACTCTCTCGTCTTATTAATTTAAGCATTCCCCCCCCCCCCCCCAAATGCATAACCAGCCGCTCAATGCGCAGTGCAGATTCGGTAATGAATAAAAAAGAAGCATTCATTCACAAACTAAATCAGGAGACCTTTAAAGTTTAAAGTTAAAGTTTTACGTTCACATCAAAGTATCAGTAGGCGTGTATGAAACACATGAATTCAAAAACGAAAAACGAAGTTTAGTAAAGTTATGTTTGATTAAGTACGCCAAATCTCCACCCTCCATAATGCTTAATTTGCGTGATACTTTCTAACGGCGATGATGACAGTTACAGTACTACGTACTACAAACTGATGTTGATGTGATTTGATTGGATTGTGAGGCAAGGGATTCCCTTGCCTCACAATCCAATCAAATCGCAATCAAATCGCATCAACTGGCTTCCCTTGGCATGGCCCTGACCAATCACAGGTTGGCAGGGGCATGACGTGGGCCTCATCTGATTGGTCAATCCGGGACAATCCCTCCATTTTTTTTCACCAAGGGAAGCCCGATTCGGCTGGCCTCCTCTCGCAACAGTGAATGCAATTTACTGTTTCACCATAACATCTAGAGGGGCGCTGTTTGTTTCACTCTTTGTAAAATACTCAATGAGAATGGGGGAGAGACGGTCCGGCAGCAACACACAGCAAAGGAGAATTACAGAAAAAAAACAAAGTGTTTTTATTTATTTATTAAAATGATAACTACAATCCGAAAAAACAGGGGAAGCCTGGCTTCCCTTGGCCTCCGGGAGAAAACGCCACTGCTAAGGGCCAAAGTCATCGGGAATACTTTGGTTGAAGGATATTCTTCCCAGCAACCTAGAAAAATATCTGATTGGTTGCATTGTTTTTCCAACACAAAACCACTCAAATGCGTCGTGCATGGACCAAGAAAGACAAACAAATCAACGTAACACTGTAATATAACAGATAACAACACAGATACGATTCTAATTTATTCGTTTTATTAAAATTTGATTAAATTGTATTAAATTGTATTGCATTTTATTAATACAATTAATTTGATTTTATTTGTTTCATCTGAGAGTTCCAGGGTCTTCTCTGAATACCTTGAAGGCCCTGACACTTCACCACTGGTATATTGTGTTCAATTGTAGGAAATGCCTACTGCGGGAGGGAATGGGGAGAAAGCATTCCATTGTACTTGTTGCAAATGGCAATACAAATCTTGAAACTTGAATCTTGAAGATAGACACCTTGATCACATATTGATTTCAAAGTAATATGTTTTTGATCTTGACTAAATATATATATTAACTATTATCCAAGTCCTCTCATGAGTGGAGGGACACAAGATTGGTAGCCGGTGATTCATGTGGCATCACACAGGAAATGAATCTTTTCTCTCTGTGACCTTTACAAGTCTGGTAGAATTGACTGGTAAAGTGCAAGACAGATCGAGACAGAGGCGAGGGCTGATAACTGAGGAAATATAGGCAGCAACCACCTGCTGCTAGTGATTAAAAGCCTCAGTTCTCAAGTTCTTCATAATCAAGTCAAGTTAAGTTTATTGTCACTTCACAGTTTACACAAGTATAAAGCAGTGATGTGAAAATCTTGTGTGCAATACCTGACGACAGACAGCAGTTATAAAATAAGATAAAAATAGATAAAAATAGAATAAAGTTAAAAATTTGAAATAAAAAATAAAAATGCAATTTATAAAATGCAAAAATCAGCACAGAAAAGAGCAATATGTATATATAAATCAATGTAATAAAATATACATTGTTATATGTTATACGCCCTTTTTCAGCAGCCTGATGGCCAGTAATCATTGACTTACTGGGCTCTGCTTGGTCAAAGTAGGGGAAAGTACGTCGCACAGCCGTGGGTGCATGAAGATGGAAGCAAAGTGAATAAAATGAACCACTCGACACCTCCCTTGTTAAATCATATAATGATATTTATAAATATATATGATCTCTTCTGATCATAAAATTGCACCAGTGGTGCAATTATATGATATATGACTCTGCCGAAAATAGTGCCAAATCCATCAGTGTGTTTGTAGACAAACTACAACGTTGTTGTGCTGGCACTGGCACTCGTTTTGAATAAGCTTTAGTTTTCTAGTCTTAATGCCATACTTCTGCAGAATAACAATGTAAGTATGTCCATCATTCAGACTGGAGTAGCATGCCTTACCAGTAATCACTTTATTGTCTATTATGACCAGTTAAAGCTACAGGTAAAGTCGAAATACTTAATACTACCTTGATAATACCTATGGTATTATCTAGGACAGTGGTTAGGGGTACGTTTGAGTACTGC
Source organism: Muraenolepis orangiensis (assembly GCA_027704905.1). Taxonomy (NCBI): domain Eukaryota; kingdom Metazoa; phylum Chordata; class Actinopteri; order Gadiformes; family Muraenolepididae; genus Muraenolepis; species Muraenolepis orangiensis. The sequence continues at coordinate 31,597,410 of CM051003.1, forward strand.
AGGGGGTACGTGAGATTTTTTTAAAATGTTAATTAAAAAAAACATCAGTCGTGCATAATTCCTAAAATAATGATACTACAATACATTCAATTAAAATGTAAATGAAAATTCGGTAAAAAACATTTGATATTCAATATTTCTGTTTTTAATGGAATCGTTACTACCGTAAACTGTGCTAACGACATAAGGTTAGGCTACGCAATCACGTTCAATTGTGAGTGGGAAGACAGTTTTGAAAATGGATTTGTGGTTGAAAAAACGTAGCAGCGATACAGCTGAAAACACTGAGAAAGAAGTCAAAAAGAAAGCGAAAACAGAGCCAACAAAATACCGTCAGTATCAGGATGAATATGTTTGAATGGGATTTACCTCAACTAGCTGCAACCCTCCCAAGGCACTGTGCTTTTTTTGCGGGGAGAAATGATCCAACAGTTCCATGAAGCCAGCGCACCTTCAATGACATCTCGGCACAAAATATCCATGTCATGTTGGTAAGCCACCAGAGTTAAAAAAAAAAAAAATTCGGACTTCAGATCATCTCAAGAAACGATCCAAAAAGTCTCCACAACATCAGCCAAAGCACTCCAGGCGTCTTATGCGGTGTCTTTGCTCATAGCTAAAGTTCATTCGCGAACACATACTTTTCTGCAAGAGTTTGGAGGGGAAAACAACTGGGGAGGACATTTTTAATGTTGTTAATGCGTTTTTTGGTGAAAATGGTCTGAACTGGAAATCCTGCACCAGTGTCTGTACTGATGCAGCTGCTTCTATGACGCGTGAAAGGGCTCATGGCGCGAATTCTAAATGAAAACCCTGAAGTGCAGTGTCCTGTGTCATACACAAGGAAGCACTGGCGTCCAAGAAAATGAGTCCTGTGTTGCATGACGTTTTGAACGAGAGTGTAAAAGTAATCAACTTTATTAAGTCAAGGCCACTTAATGCGCGACTGTGTCGCCGCCTGTGTGAAAACATGGGAGCGGAACACACACAACTACTATTACTCACAGAAGTGCGCTGGCTCTCTCTCGAGGGAGAATACTCAACAGGCTGTTGGAATTACGATCTGAAGTGCGCACCTTTCTGTCAGAGCACGGATCTCCCCATGCCATCTTGTTTGAGGACACAGACTGACTTGCAAAGCTTAGCTATCTGGCAGATATATTCAGCAAACTTAACAAACTGAATGTGTGTCTGCAGGGCAAGGACACCAACATTCTGAACCTGTATGACAAGGTGGGCGGTTTTCTGAAGAAATTAGAGCTGTGGAAAAGGGCATGTGCAGAGGGGGATTTCACCTGCTTTCCTCAGGTGGATGCTTTCCTTTCCAGTGAGGATGACATTTGACCAACTTGATTGCTAGTTTTCATTCTTACTTCCCTGACATGGAGGATAAATCTTCACAGTCGGATGCAAATAGCAGAAAGCTTTCTGTCAGTCATCAGGAAACTCTCTTGGATGTGTCATCTGACTGTGGCCTACAGATGAAGTTTGACACATCTACTCTCACACAGTTTTGGGTGTGAAGAAGGAGCACCCTGAGCTGGGAAAGAAAGCTTTGGAGCTGCTTTTACCATTTGGTTCCACATATTTATGTGAGGCCTCCTTTTCTGCAATGACATTGATAAAAAACAAGCAAAGAAACAGACTGGGCCTGGAAAAAAGTTGAATAACTGCAGTTGCCTCCCTGTCACCGAGAATGACAAAGATCCTCAGTGAGGCACAAGCCCATGTTTCTCAGTAAATTACTTAAATTAAATTACTTATTAAAAGGATCAGTTCAATGCAACTAATTTCGTCTTAGTGTTATTGCATGATGTCAAAATTGGTTTACCATGAATTTAGTGATGGATTTAAAACATTTGAAATGTAGCATTAAAGTGTTTCTCAGTTACAAGGTTGTTGTTTTAATAAATCAGACACTGATGGTGCAGCGCTGTACTAGAATTGTTTTTGCGCTGATCAGGGGGTACTTGGCTGACACTTTTTTTCAAAGGGGGTACATAATTGAAAAAAGTTTGAGAACCACTGATCTAGGAGAATGGCGCCGTATGAGATGGCTGCCGTGTTGCGAGCTCCCGCATGACGACACAGTTTTTTGTTATTTATTATTTTTATCGCGACTATCTTTGTACAGAAAGCTAGCAGCACGTTCATTTATGGATGTGGACCGCACCTTCAAGCGGTTCCCAAGGCGTAAGGCGGCAGGCCCCGACGACATCCCGGGCCGGGTCCTCAGAGCATGCGCAGACCAGTTGGCAGGAGTCTTTGTAGACATCAACCTCTCCCTGGCTTACCTGCCACACTGGACCCATGTCAATTTGCATATCGTCAAAACAGATCCACAGACGACGCAATTTCCATGGCTCTCCACACTGCCCTTTCCCACCTGGAGGGAAATAACTGTTATGTGCAAATGCTGTTTGTGGACTACAGCTCAGCGTTCAACACGATAGTTCCTGCCAAGCTCGACACCAAGCTTAGAGGTCTAGGCGTGCCCCCATCCACGTGCAGCTGGATACTGGACCTCCTGTCAAACCGCCACCAGGTGGTGAGGATGGGCAGCACCACCTCAGAGCCACTGACCCTCAACGAGGTAGCCCCCCAGGGATGCGTGCTGAGCCCTCTCCTCTACTCCCTTTACACCCACGACTGCATGGCTATGCACAGCTCCAACGTCGACAACATCGTCAAGTTTGCTGACGACACGACAGTGATGAGCCTGATCGCCGGCGATGACGAGACAGCCAACAGGGAGGAGGTTGGATCGCTGGAGCAGTGGTGCCAGGTGAACAGCCTCGCCCTCAACATCATGAAGACCAAGGAGCTGATTGTGGACTACAGGAAGCAGAGAGGAGAGCACGGCCCTATCTCCATCAACGGTGTTGCAGTAGAGAGGGTCAGCAGCTTCAAGTTCCTCGGTGTGCACTCTCCAAGGACCTCACATGGTCCACGCACACCACACACGTGGTGAAAAGGGCCCAACAACGCCTGTATTTTCTCAGGCGTCTGAGGAAATTTAGCATGGGCCCCCGCATCCTGAGAACATTCTATACCGGCACCATCGAGAGTGTTCTTACAGGGTGTATCACCGCACCACACGACACACCACACGGTGGTGCGGACGGCCCAGTATATCGTTGGAGGTGAGCTCCCCTCCCTCCTGGATATATACAACCAGCGGTGCGTGGCCAAGGTCAAACGCATCATAAAAGACAATGCCCACCCCAGCCACGAACAGTATTCACTTTTACCGTCAGGCAGGCGATACCGCAGTATCAAGTGCCGCACAAATAGGCTAAGAGAGCTTCCACAGTCAGGCCATCAGGCTGCTGAACAAGGGCGTATAGCATATAACAATGTATTACATTGATTTATATATACATATTGCTCTTTTTCTGTGCTGATATATTGCATTTTAACTTTAATATATTTAACTTTATACAGTTTTATACAAAAGTTGATACAACTTTTTTTACTTATTTTATTCTATTCTGTTTTTATTCTATCTTATTTTTATAACTGCTGTCTGTCGTTGGGTATTGCACATAATATTTTCACTCACTGCTTTATACTGTGAAGTGACAATAAACTTGACTTGACTTGACTATGATTTTATTTATTGAGCATTTAGAGTATGTTTTTGGCGAAAACATTACTATTAGGAAATGTTCATCGTTCAGTTGTTCATCATCAAAACGTTGTGTCAAATTTGTCTCAATTTCTGTTGTAACCCGTTAACCCAATCTAATTATTTTTGAAGGGAGTCTGGAAGCTGGTCTGTCCATGGTCTGTCCATGGTCTGTCCATGGTCTGTCCATGGTCTGTCCATGGTCTGTCTAATCAGCATTTCTTAGCTGATTGGACAGGTTTAGCCTCATCAATGCTAAACCTGGAATTTTACATTTCAAAACACATTTGGTATTTCATTGTCTGTAATGTGATCATTGTTGTGTATATCGGGGGACAGGATAGTGTATTGGCCAAGCCGAAAGGTACTGAGTTTGATCCCCCAATGTCTGCTGTCCACCAATAGGCGTCCTTGAACCTTGAATAAGATGCCCTAATATAACCCCTACCTGCTTCTTAATGACTTCATGTATACTGTAAGTCACTTTGTAAAAGAGCATCTGCTAATTGACTAAGTAATACATTTGGATCTGGATCTGCGCCAAAATCGAATGCAATGTTCCTTGGTCCATGAATCAGAATAAGAAAGTTGTTTATTGCCATTTATCGTTGTAAAAACACGCATTGGAATTTGACATGGGTCCGGAGCAACACAGAGTAAAGTACAAGACAAAACAGTACAATACAAGGCAAAACAAAAGAAGGCAAAACAATATGTACAAAAATGTTCAGTAAGTGATCTAGTGCAAGGCGCAGGTGGCAGTTTGTAGTGCAAAAAGTATGTAACAGTCCAGTGCAAATTTTGCATTTTAATCTAAATCTAAATCTAAATCTAAGTATAAATATTGTCTATGAATGATTGTGTGGGTGTGTGTGAGGGCTGGGTCTAGTGGGGGGGGGGGGTCTTCAGAGGGGGATGCGGGCCTCGTTGACATTCACGACATTCACATTATGGGAGAGGGTGGGGCGGAGAATGCCATTAAGCCAATGGCCTGATCATGGACTGTGGCTACATATAGGTGCAATTAGCTTTTTGCGTCAGTGTTTTCTAATTAAGTGATAAACACGCCACTCTATTTGAGGGTAAACATGTGTGCATGCTTCCTTGGTGGTCAGTCCATCCATATGTGTCTCCTGTTGGTAGTCCTCTGTTAGTCTCTGTTGGTCTCTGTTCATCAACAATAGATGTTGGCACTGATTGTAAATGGCACAAAGTTCTGTTTATTTTGTAGTCTGTATGTGATGTCAAAGGTTTGGAGCGTGACTCACAGTGGGCTCCAGTCTGGCTCATGTAGAAGAAGGAATACATTTGTTTATATTTGTGTTATTAAAGAGCATGGATCATTTTGATGTATGACAAATCAGTAAGTCATTTATCCTTTTAACTTATTATTATGTTCATGTAGGACAGCACAATGTCAATGTACGAGAAAAACCCAGAAAAATGTACAAAAGTAAAAATACCTAAATTAATATGCCTTGGGATAAAGCATCTTTCTGAATTGTGGCATTGTCAACCGTGTGTGTGTGTGTGTGTGTGTGTGTGTGTGTGTGTGTGTGTGTGTGTGTGTGTGTGTGTATGTGGGGGAGGAGGGGGGTTGACCCAAGATAAAAAACACCCCGGAAAACACTATGTATCCAAAAAAAGAACATACGACAATGATGACGCACAGTTTTCCTCTGAAAATTGATTTCCATATCGTTATATTTATAGCTCCTTCTCAAGGATCCTTGAGATAATGATGGGAGGTTTGCCAAGCCCTTCTGGGGGCTAGGGAAAGGGGTGTCATAAAGATATGGCCTGTAAAGCCCTTTGAGACTGTGATTAAGGGCTTTGAATAAAATTGACTTGACTTGAATTGACTCATTACCAGCTGGATCCACAGGCTATATAGAGTATCTTTATCTTAAAATATAAAAGCAGCAACTACTGAGCCACCTTTGGACATAGATGGCAAGCTCTCTCTCTCCAACCCCTCCTGAATCCCTTCTATTCATTTTAATTCACATGCTATTTGCATGTGACGAAAATGCACTAATTGCAAATTGCTCTTTGAAGTCAACTCACAAATTACAGTAACATACGCAGGATAGCATAAGAATAGCAATAAGACAACATTTAACACAAATAAAACTCACCATCTAAACACCGCTGAGGGTCTGTCTGCAGTTTGCGGCTACAACTCTGTTAGGGCAAGTGAGGTCATCATGTGACAGCTCAATGCTTATTAATAATTTTTTCTCATTTTCTTTTTGATTTGGGGAAGACCTTCACACTCCAAAAAAAGTAATAAATAAATAAAGCAAAATATATATTTGTGGTGAGAGAACGCACGAATAGGACATAATTCACCATAACCGTCACGTTTATTTTAAGACGGTAGTTACGTGATGTGTGTGTGTGTGTCAATCATTAATTTTGTTTTGAAGGGCAAGCATTGAATAATCACAACAGGATTGCAATACAACCTCCTTCGTCTGTATTACCTTTATTAAACCGCACCCGCTTCATTGGTGACCCCGACACTTGGACGACTTTTAAAAAAAAATCATGGCGGCTCCTGATATTAACGCAGTCGCAATGAAGTTTTGGGAACATAACTGCATCGTGTGGTTCGCACAAGCTGAGGCCCAGTCGAGATCCGGAAGATTTCTGCGTATGACACAAGGTACTACTATGCAGTGGCGAAGCGTGTCTATCCCAACTGGACCTTCTGTTGACCAGGGGTTCCCAAGTCCAAGTGGGGGGGTGTATTCGCGATCGTGATCGCGAAAATTGTGTGTGGCTTTTTTTCAGCTGCAAATGATAGTCATGAATCTGTCGGAATCAGAATTCCTTTATTCGTCACCCTTACATATTAAACAGACTTACATGGTACATCATCTCGCGAACACCCCCCCCCCTCGGGGTCCCGCGAACTTTGGGAACCCCTGCTGTAGACCAACCCCCCCCCCCCCCCCCTCCCCATTCGAACATTTGATTGTTCTAGTCAGACTGACGTCACGGAGGAGTCACTTTATGCCTTATCTCATTTAGAAAGATAAGATTGTCGCAGCCAATTCCCAAGTTGACCATAGTTGTCAAAGCAGTGTCCATGTAGTGAAGTAACAGCCCAACACAGACCACCACACACAGGCTATCGGTTAAAGGGCCGGTCTAACACGCTTCACGTGAAAAGGCTTAACGTAACTTTGGAACTTTTCCAAAATAGCGATCAATAATCACCAAATGTCTCTGGCATGTGTCTTGTCATTAGCACTTTCACCTGTCAAAATGAAAGTGAAAAGGTGAAAGTGCTAATGACTTGCTAATGATTATTGATCGCGGTTTTGTAACTCTTAGTTACGTTAAGTCTTTTCACGTTAAGCGATGCAAAGAAAGATCAAGTCAAAACTCTCAATTCAAATGCACAACAATGCTTAACAAACCCAAGACAGCCATTAACTAATCATTCAACAAGTGTGTGGAAACAAAATGCAACAAACAGCTCAACAAGACGCAACACTGAGACAAAACCAGCAAAGACAAATGAGTCTCACTCACCAATGATGTTCACTTAAAGACCAAATCCATTCTCCTGTCCTTCTGGATTCATTGTTCGACCACCATCAGGTCATAAAGCTGATCGCTTTTCAGATCCTAAATAAGTTGCCTTTCCAATTCCATGCCCTCTGGTAGGTCCCAAATAGCAACACTCCCAGCAGTAGAGCCTCTTGTGGCTAGTAGAGCCCGTTAGCCACGGGTATCTTTCCCAGTTGCTAGCCTGAAAATGGTGAACATAGCCTACTTTAACAACTTGATTCAGCTCAAGATTGTCAGGCGTTGGACGGCCTTTTTTAATAATATCCATCTTTACTGATTTTATTGAATGGTCGTCTTGAAAATGGTTCCGACAATAAATCCGCAACGACATCATCTTCGCCTGTTGCCATTTTGACGTAAAAAAACCTACGTACAAACAATGTAGCACTATGCTAGATCCACTCTCGCTCCAGCCAGTATACCTTCTAGCTCCCTATTGAGCTGTGGGGAAATCTGAAAGAATACGCCCATTGGCTACAAATCACTATATGATTGGTTGATCAAATTGTCAATCCAAACGTACGCCCTCATTCAGTCTAAGGGCCAAAGTCATCGGGAATACTTTGGTTGAAGGATATTCTTCCCAGCAACCTAGAAAAATATCTGATTGGTTGCATTGTTTTTCCAACATAAAACCACTCAAATGCGTCGTGCATGGACCGAGAAAAACTGTAAGAAAACTGTAATATAACAGATAACAACACAGATACCATTCTCATTTATTCATTTGATTTAAATTGTATTACATTTTATTAAATTGTATTACATTTTATTAATACAATTAATTCGATTTTTTTGGTTTCATCTGAGAGTTCCAGGGTCTTCTCTGAATACCTTGAAGGCCCTGACGCTTCACCACTGCTACTATGTCATCGCAGCACTGGGAAACTCCACCGCAGCACAGATTGGGAGTTTATTAGAGAACCCTCCGGACACAGAGAAGTACATCGATTTCGTACCTCCTGGAGACGTTCGGTTAAACTGAGTCCGAGTGCCCGTCGGCTCCTGTCACTACCAGGACTCAGTGAGTCAAAGCCATTGAGTTACGACGTGTTGTTGCTGTTGGGCAACCATAAGCCTTGTTTAAATTTTTAACAAACTTTTCTTACAGCAACTGTCTACATCAGTCAGTTGTGATCTAGGTCTTAAATTTGTGCCCTTGGCGTGCACAGATTTAATGGATCTGCAGGCCTTGGCTAGAGAGACTGATCGGGCTCACTCCACTATGCACGGGGCCCTGCCACTACTTTGTTTGTTGCTGTGGGTGGTCCGATAGACAGCATCAACGCCCCCCAAAAGGCTATTCTTTCATGTGCGGACCGCCATCAAGCCTTGCAGAGCTGTGTTTTTTTCCACACCCAGTTCTAGACGAAAGCCCGGAAGTGCCGCCCACCACGCATCTTTGGCGTGTCGGGCAGCCTCCTTTTCATCACTGACACCCTGTCTGGACAGCGTACCTGTGCGACACAGGTGCCCAGGTGAGCATTCTGCCTTCCTCGCCCATCGACATATGTGGGGGAGGGTGCGGGTTGTCGCTGTGCAGCAGAATTCAGACTTTCGGGGACTGGCGCGTCGAGCTGTGCCTCAATGGGCGACGGTTCACCTGGGATTTTGTTGTGATGAAAGAAGCATCTGCTCGGCGCAAATTTCCGCTGTGCCAAAGGTCTCCTGGTGGATGTACAGAACTTCCGCCTTGTTGAAGCCAAGGACTTGGGTTCTCTCCGCTGTGTCCTCAGCACTTTCCACAACAACCTTGGCCAGCGCGCTCGCAACCTGCGAGGAGTTTACCCGCCTGCTGGGTGAATTCCCGGACCTGACATTGCCCACTATTTCCAGAGCTGTGACCAAACATGGGGTGGAACACCACATTCTCACAACCTGTCCGCTAGCCCGTGCCCGTAGACACAACCCTGCAAAACTCACAATTGCAAAGGCTGAGTTTAGTTACGTGGAGCGGCTGGGGATCTTACACCAGGTCAAACAGCTCATGGTCTTCCCCTTTGCATGTGGTGCCAATAGCCATTTGGCAGCTATTATTCATCAGGGACATCCTTTCTGGGCGTGAATGCCTCTGTGACACCCGTGCTCATAGAAGGGTCCTGCCGGCTACACTGGGCGACACCTTCAATGGGGAATGTGGCCCCCGCTTGATGTCCACCAACGTAACCCATATCCGCACCTATGGCACAAGAACTGTAAACGTGTGTTTCAGGGTCAGTGGTTTACATGAGACTTCGTCAAGGCCGACATCACCTTCCCCCTCCTCAGTACAGATCTACCTATGCGCACACTGACTACTCGTGGACGTCAACAACTGCAGGCCTGGTGGATGCACTGACGTTTTCCTCATTTGCATGTGTCCACAATGAGGCAACATACGGCAAGTATCAGCGCCTTCTTGGTGAGTACATTGTCCCAAAAGCTAACATTGTCCCAAACGGGGACTGCAGCCGCCTCAATGATGCTACTACACCCGACCTCTACCCGGTCCCCCACATTCAGGACTTCTCTGTGCATCTGGCGGGCAAAGTGATCTCCCACCACCCACCCCCTATCAGGGCACCCTTGTATACGCCATTGCCCCACGATGTCTGGGAAAGCGCAGCCGGGCCTGTTACATCTCCTGCTTCACCCACGGATCTATGGGTTGGGATAATGTTGCCGCACGGACAGTTAAGTGTGACACCTAGTTAGGCTTCCTGTTCCAATCTTTTCCAGATGCTGCACTTGTGTTCTGTATTATGAAGCAATGTATTAAATGTCCAGCATTAGCTTTAAATACACTGCCTCGGACTCCCGTCTCTACTGCTTGTAGCTTGTCTTTCATGTTATTTTTTTCTGTGGACATACTGTGTCTAATAGCATTGTGTAATTGGTGGTACCCCTTTTTGTTGTATAATTTCAGTTTTACAACTTTGTCTTTGAGAGAAAGGAGAGTAAAGACTGTTCAGCTATTCACTGCCTCTGTTCTTCTCTTGAAGCCTGTTGTTGGCTGCATGTCAATTTGGCTGTTCAGGACACACATTGAGGACAGAACTACAGACAGCTGGAGCCCCACTTGAAAGTGACAAATTTGCTCTCTCGCTCCTCTCTATATATTTATTTCAGGTCAGGGTCATCACAGGCGGGAACCTGCCCTGTCACACTGGATAAAGGACCGGGTGGCACTGCAAGAGGAGAATGGAGAGTGGATTTAAAGATTGAAGGTTCCCACTTAGCCCGCCCTCAATAATACAAAAGTGGGAATATGGCGCCCCTAAAATGACAGCTATAAACAGTTGCATAAAGTGCATGGGGTTATTGGTGGTTGGAGAAAAGCAGGGCACCCAAACATTGATTTATCACCTAATATTATGCAGTAGAGCCCCATTACCCAATGCACACATGTAGTTCCTACCCTAATTCATGCTTATAACAACCTCCTCAATGTTACCGGATGTATTGTTCCATGCAGCTAGAGTAAAGGACAAGGAAATAGATGGCAAGAACCAACCTTTCTCAGTTGATGACATTCTAGGACACAAAGAAGCATGGATTGTTTGACTGCTTACAGGAAATGCAGAAAGGATAGGAAAGAGATCTTGCAAACCGACAGCTTCCAGTCATTACAGTCATTTTCTACAAAACCTCCATTGAAATCCCTTTAACATGCAAGAAAAACGTAGCACTCACAGGTGAACCCGCTGCTTGGTTGCCTTCCGAAACACAAACAACTTTCTGAACCCATTATCGCCAGGTGTGTGACCTGCACACACCTTACAGGATCGAACACCATTTATGTGAAAATGTCGATCCTAAAACAGCACGGAACTATAACACCAAGAGAGAGAGAGAGAAAAAGGGGAAGAAGAAAAAAAGGATGAAACCATAACACCCTGAGGAACTTCAGACAATAGAGAGATATAGGACAGAAGAAACCGAATATCAGAGCAATACAACCTGAGTAGATGGAAAGATGGACACACGGTGACAGAATAAAATTAATTAGAATAGCCATGATGTCAGCCTAAGCCATTACAAAGCTCTCTCAAAGCTCATCATTTGTTTATTTTACATAATGCTTCATACTTTATAGTGACCTAGCGAGCTTGCACTGAGGTGCAGCAGTTAACCCTACAAATGCAATTATATAATTTATATTTATATATATATATATATTTGATTTAATTTAAAAAAAATCACAGAATAGCTAAGGAAATTGTTAAATGATTTTCGAATTCCTCAGGTCTTCTCCAAAAATGTTCAATCCCATACATGAATATATGAATACACAACACAATACAAGAATAGGAAAAATTGCCGTTGCCTTGGCATATAAATAAGCACATGAGCAGCACATTACACGTAAACAGAGACATTTCCAAATATTATATATATATATATATATATATATATATATATATATATATATATATATATATATATATATATATATATATATTCAAAAGCAGCAGCTTCCTGACTACACACTGTGACATAAGTTGGCTGTACATGGAGGCTTTCAGAATACATGTAGTCAATAACCTTTCAAATGGAGTTAAACATGTCAAATCTGGGCTCCAGATGTCAGAAGCACACAGGTGCTTCTATAAGCTTCACTTTAGGGAGGCGAGACAAGCTCAGCAGGAGATGTCACAGGATGAAGCCCAGTGATGTGGACCAAAATAGACGGTACAGGCGGTTGCCATAAGAGACACAGAGAATCCAATTAGGTTTTTAAAAGTTCAGCTCCACAAGTGTACCGTCTAGCTTCATTGCATTCCCCTGCTTGGTAAACGGTGAATATATCGCCGTATTACTGCGAGACAATGTCAGTTTGACATTGACATTTTTCATATGTAACACATTTTTCAATTTTCAATTATATCACCACATAATCCCATAATGCACACGTCCTTGTTTACAGTAAAGAATTATTTTGTATTATTATAGTTTAGTATTGTATAGTTTAGTATAGTATTTCAGTAATTCATACTGCGGGAGGGAATGGGGAGTGAGCATTCCATTGTACTTAAAATAAACAATAATAATATACAAATAAACATCTTGAATCTTGAATCTTGAATCTTGAAGTAAAGCAAAAACAAATTCTAATTCTAAAAGTTAATCTCGTTATTCAGTCAATTTGGGATAAAAACTATTGATTCCACTGTGGGAGTGCGTAGAAACGAGGAGACAGGTTGTAGAATCGAAACATTTACTCCCCAACATGAACAGTGATACAGCAGCAGTACTGAGGCTTGCAACAGTAACAGTAAGGACATGCGAACAAATCAGAACCGGTACATTCAAAACTCCCGCTCAAACATTACCCAGAAAGCTTCTCGGTTGAATTGTCTTAAAGGAGCCGTAGCTCCATCTCACAGTATCCAGTGATTTCCTCAGGCGTCTGAGGTAATTCAGCATGGGCCCCCGCATCCTGAGAACATTCTATAACGGCACTATCGAGAGTGTTCTTACAGGGTGTATCACCGCCTGGTACGGGAACTGCACCGCACTCGAGCGCAGAGCGCTTCAGAGGGTGGTGCGGACGGCCCAGTATATCGTTGGAGGTGAGCTCCCCTCCCTCCTGGATATATACAACCAGCGGTGCGTGGCCAAGGCCAAACGCATCATAAAAGACAATGCCCACCCCAGCCACAAACTATACTCACTGTTACCGTCAGGCAGGCGATACCGCAGTATCAAGTGCCATACAAAAAGACTCAGAGACAGCTTCTACAGTCAGGCCATCAGGCTGCTGAACAAGGGTGTATAGCATATAACAATGTATATTACATTGATTTATATATATATATATATATATTGCTCTTTTTCTGTGCTAATATATTGCATTTTATATATGCACTTTTATATTTTTATATATTTAACTTTATACAGTTAGTACTTTTTACTTATTTTTTATTCTATTATTTTTATTTTTATAACTGCTGTCTGTCGTCGGGTATTGCACATAAGATTTTCACCCATTGCTTATACTTGTATAACTTTGATGTGACAATAAACTTGACTTGACTTGACTTGAATGTCTGTGTCCCAAGTGGGTCACCACACAGGCCCCCCCAGAATTCACTAGAACTGAAAACACGAAAACTAAACAGGTCAAAACTGAAATGGTCCACAGGGTGGGGGTCGGACCGGGCGTCCAAAACGACTGCGCTTCACGTGTGAAGGGGCAGGGATGGGAGACAGGGCCCGTCCTACAGGGGCTAGTGCAGGGTTTGGGGTGCGCACAGGTGGGTCAGAGGGCAGGGGCCTGGCAGGGGGGCGACCACACCGCGGGGGCACGGCCAGCTAAACCGGCCTATCCAGGTCCAAATGGGCAGGTTTGAGACGGTCCACCGAGACCCGCTCCAACTTCCTCCCCCTTGTCCACCAAATGTTTTTCGGCCCTGCCTCCAGTATGTGAAAGGGGCCGTGGTAGGGAGGCTGCAAGGGAGTATGGTGGCCATCGTGGCAAATGAAGACAAAGGTGGCCGACTGAAGGTCCTTGGGGATGTAGGACGGAGGGAGGCAGTGGTGAGAAGTGGGGATAGGAGCAAAGTCGCCAGCGCAGTCCCGGAGCACAGTTCGATGTGAGGCAGCAGACCAGGGGGCCACGGCAACCATGAGAAACTCACCCGGGACCCGCACCGGTTGGCCATAAACTAGCTCCGCCAGACGAGGCCTGGAGGTCCTCCTTGGGGGCACAGCGGAGGCCGAGCATGACCCATGGGAGTCGGTCGACCCAGCCGCCGTCCGTGAGGCTGGCCCGCAGAGAGGCTCATTCATGGCGCGATGAAAGCGCTCGCAAAGCCCGTTGGCCTGTGGGTTGTATGCCGTGGTGAGGTGGAGTTTCACCCCCAAGCGATTCGATTGTCAGCGAATGCTTCGAGAGGTTGGTCAAGGACTTTATTTGCTCCGTGTTACCTGCCATGCTGTACCCATGGCAATTTGCATATCGTCAAAACAGATCCATGGACGACGCAATTGCCATGGCCCTCCACACTGCCCTTTCCCACCTGGAGGGAAATAACTGTTATGTGCGAATGCTGTTTGTGGACTACAGCTCAGTGTTCAACATGAACACGATAGTTCCTGCCAAGCTCGACACCAAGTTTAGAGTGCACGTGCAGCTGGATACTGGACCTCCTGTCGGACCGCCGCCAGGTGGTGAGGATGGGCAGCACCAACTCAGAGCCACTGACCCTCAACACAGGAGCCCCCCAGGGATGCGTGCTGAGCCCTCTCCTCTACTCCCTCTACACCCACGACTGCATGGCTATGCACAGCTCCAACGTCATCATCAAGTTTGCTGACGACGCGACAGTGATGGGCCTGATCGCCGGCGACGACGAGACAGCCTACAGGGAGGAGGTTGGATCACTGGAGCAGTGGTGCCAGGAGAACAGCCTCGCCCTCAACGTCAAGAAGACCAAGGAGCTGATTGTGAACTACAGGAAACAGAGAAGAGAGCACGCCCCTATCTCCATCGACAGTGTTGCAGTAGAGAGGGTCAGCAGCTTCAACTTCCTCGCGTGGACAATGTGACAATGGTCACATTGTCCACGCACACCACACACGTGGTGAAAAGGGCCCAACAACGCCTGTATTTCCTCAGGCATCTGAGGAAATTCAGCCTGGGCCCCTGCATCCTGAGAACATTCTACACCGGCACCATCGAGAGTGTTCTTACAGGGTGTATCACCGCCTGGTACGGGAACTGCACCGCACTCGAACGCAGAGTGCTTCAAAGGGTGGTGCGGACGGCCCAGTATATCGTTGGAGGTGAGCTCCCCATCCTCCTGGATATATACAACCAGTGGTGCGTGGCCAAGGCCAAACGCATCATAAAAGACAATGCCCACCCCAGCCACGAACTGTATTCACTTTTACCATCAGGCAGGTGATACCGCACTTGATAGTGCGGTATCACCTGCCTGATGGTAAAAGTGAATACAGTTCGTGGCTGGGGTGGGCATTGTCTTTTATGATGCGTTTGCAAGGGTGTATAGCGTCTAACAATGTAATATTTTATTACATTGATTTATACATACATATTGCTCTTTTTCTGTGCTGATATATTGCATTTTATAAATTGCATTTTTATTTTTATATATTTAACTTTATACAGTTTTGTACTTTTTAAACTTATTTAATTCTATTCTGTTTTTATTCTATCTTATTTTTATAACTGCTGTCTGTCGTTGGGTATTGCACATAAGATTTTCACTCACTGCTTTATACATGACGAGGTACAGACAGGAGCAAATATAACTATCTCGTAGGAACGGATCTATAATGTCAGATTGTAGAGGTACGGACAAAATGTCAGGTTAATATATATTTTTTAAATGCTATTAAAATAAGAAGTACTCTGTCAATCAATTATTCTTCAGGTATAGGCAGCTGTTAGTACTTAACTACAAATGGAAAAGGTGATTTTTATTAAGCAAAAGTTATTATAACGATTATTCACTTAATAAAGCAAGAGTTATTTGTCCTTATTTGCTAAAGTCTGGTTCATGGTGTATGCTCGTGGGTATTACGCGCATCTCCCTGTGTCTGTATCTTTAGCAGTGGTGGCTGGCCCATAGGGGCGATGGGGCGCCGCCCCCCCTAAACCACACGCACAAACAAAATATAAAAAAATAAAATAAATTTAAAAAATTTAAAATATATATAAATTTTCAATATGTGTGTGTTTAAAATATGGAATGCACCCAGAAATATGTGTAAAATATGATTTTAAAATAATTTGCGCAACATAATGCATAATGCTTTTCCTAGTACACATATGCCTAGTACACTGCAGCCTTAAGGGCCATTTGTATGACGATGCTGGTGGGGCGCTTTTCAAATAGCCCCACGGAGGTGGGTCTCTGTAGCAGTTTAGCCAATTGCTGATTCAAGATATAAACAAGTGACATAAAATGTAGCCAATCAGCGTCCTCAAAACGTCTTCCGGGAGGGCGCTTTTCAAACAGCCCTCCCGGAAGACTTTGGAGCATCGAGCATCGTCATTTGTGTGTGTCACATATTATGCTCTGTCTCTGCGGGCGCCATTTTAACTACAAAGTTCAACAATGGCGAGCGTGAGCACTACCCCAAGACTCAACCCGGTCCCTAACTCGGTGAGTACTACCCCAAGACTCAACCCGGTCCCTAACTCGGTGAGCACTACCCCAAGACTCAACCCGGTCCCTAACTTGGTGACATCTCTCATTCAAGAGCCGTTTGAGAGAAGAAGTTTGGCGGACAAACTTAAGGTGAAAGATCTGGGCCCAGATCAACCTGATCTTGTGTTTTCATGTTTTCATTTTCTGACTGACATTTGAGTTAAGTTTCTCAATTAGAGAGATACAATTTTCTATGTTTTACTGCATTTTACTGCAGCAACCCTGCACACTTGTTGTGGTGTGTTGGAGGGTGTTGTTTTGACATGTCCCAAGGAAGGTCTTTATATGTTGACATCCATTGACACACTTATTTGAATTTAAAAACCAATACTGAACAGTTAATGAGTGTGTGGGTTGGAGTTGGAATACAGTTCTTGATATTGTAATAAAAGTCCTGATTGAAATGTCTTTTCAGCAATTCTTTACATGTGTTCATATTTAGGTTAAGCTAATTCTCATTTAGATGTATAGTATAGCTTTGGTTTGCTTGGTATTGGTTTGCTTGTCCTGGTAAGCTAACTTGGTAATAGAAGTTGAAACATCTTTTTAAGTTATCTTAACTAATATGTTCTAGTCCAAATAACTTGACACATGAAGTTGTCAACAGACTACAAGTTGTATAAACAACAATTTATTGAAGTGTAATCAACTTGACACTAAATGTTGAATCAAATTGACTAAACTTAACTCAGTCAAAGCAACAAGATGACTTGACTTAGTCAAGTTGAGTCAACAAATCATTTTTAACAGTGTAGCTCTTCAACTTGATGAAGGCTACAGGATAGGGATCTGTCAACACAATGAGGAGGTGGACAAAAACACATCCTGTCTAAAATAATAGACTGTGTGAAGTTCTGTGGTGCCTTTGAGCTGGCCTTGCGTGGCCATGATGAAAGTGATGGACAGAAGGGCGACATTTCAATACAAAAAGTAATTGTATATACTGTAATTAACAATATGTAATTGTAAATAAAAAAAATGGTATAGCCCCCCCTGGTGAAAAATGCACCAGCCGCCACTGATCTTTAGACAGCCAAAACAAGATACGGATGTACATACCCATAGCCACTTTTTTAATAATTGCTATGGAACAAATGAGACGTACTGGGTTTGAACTGTCCATGGGAAGAAGGAAGATGGAGGAGTTTGTGTCACGGTTACGGTGGTTGATAGGGGGCGTGGCCAAGCCACGTGCACTGGCGGCACACACACACACAACTATTACCGTGGCAGCCTTTAATATTGCAGGTGATTTCAATCATGCCAACTTAAAGACTGTGCTCCCCAAATTGTACCAGCATGTCTCCTGCTCCACAAGAGGAGAGAAAACATTAGACCATGTTTACACAAACATGGCGGGTGCTTACAAAGCCTTCCCCCTCCCCCACCTTGGACAGAGTGATCATGTCTCTTTGTTCATGCTGCCGAAGTACACACCACTCATCAAGCGTGTGAAGCCCACCATTAGGACAGTCAAAGTGTGGCCTGAGGGAGAAGACTAAGTTGCAGAACCGGTTTATACACACGGATTGGAGCCTGTTTGCCTCCCAGTCTACCCTAGACTCCCACACCAACATCGACTCATGTTCCTCTGTTTTGGATTACATCAACTCCAGCATTGACACAGTCACCACCCTCAAACTGATCACAACATTCCCCAACCAGAAGCCGTGGATGAACGGAGAGGTCCGCCTACTCCTAAAGGCACGTGACGCTGCTTTTAGGCGATGCCTACTGTTTAGCCAGGGCTAATCTGAAAAAGGGCATCAAGCAGGCCAAGCTCAAACACAAGTGAAGGGTTGAAGACAACTTCAACAACTCTTGTCCCCGACTTATGTGGCAGGGCATCAAGGACATCACGGATTATAAACCCTCCAACAACTCCCACCCTCAACCACCAACTCATCCCTCCCTGATCATTTTTTTGCTCGCTACGATTGGAACAACCCCGAACAGCCCACCAGGGCTACTCTCCCCGTTGACCACCAACCCCTCACCCTATCCCCCACAGACGTGCGTGCTGCACTGAGCAGAACAAATGCGCATAAGGCAGCTGGTCCTGATGGCATCCCCGGTCGCGTGCTCAGGAACTGCACTGAGCAGCTGACCGAGGTCCTTACTGACATTTTCAACTTGTCACTAGCTCAGGCAGTTGTCCCAGTGTGCTTTAAAACCACCTCCATTTTGCCAGTGCCAAAACACTCCTCTGCAGCGAGCCTCAATGACTTTCGCCCTGTTGCACTCACCCCCATCATCATGAAGTGCTTCGAGAGGCTGGGCCTGGCTCACCTCAAATCTGGCCTGTCACCCTGTCACAATCTGGCCTGTCATCAACACCAATTTGCCTACCGTGAGAACAGGAGCACGGAGGACGCCATTTCCTCAGCTCTTCACTCCGCTCTCTCCCACCTGGATGAGAGCAACACCCACATGAGAATGCTGTTCATCGACTTCAGCTCAGCGTTCAACACCATCATCCCCTCCAAACTCATCCTCAAACTTGGTGACCTCATGATAAGCAAGAACCTTGACATCAACCCCTCAGTTTGTAACTGGTTATTAGACTTCCTAACCAACAGACCCCAGTCAGTCAGATTAGACAATCTCACCTCCTCCACCCTCACCCTAAACACCGGCGTTCCACAAGGCTGTGTGCTGAGCCCTCTCCTCTACTCCCTCTTCACCAACACAACAACACAACGGTGGTGGGCCTCATCAAAAACAACGATTTGGCAGCCTACAGGGAGGAGGTCCAGCACCTGGTGGCGTGGTGCACTGACAACAACGTGGCCCTCAACACCAAGAAGACCAAGGAGCTCATCGTCAACTTCAGGAAGACCAGAGCTGGCGCACACTTGGATTGATCCTCATCAACGGAGCGGAGGTTGAGCATTTCTCCAGCTTCAAATTCCTGGGGGTCCACATCTCTGAGAATCTCTCCTGGTCCCTCAATACTGCTTCACTGGTAAAGAAGGCTCACCAGCGTCTCTTCTTCCTGAGGAGACTGAGGAAAGCCCACCTGTCACATCAGATTCTGGTGAACTTTTACCGGTGTGCTATTGAAAGCATGGTCCGAAAATAAAGTTTTGAACATAAACAAAAGTTCTCATGGAGACCAGCGTTCTCCATGTTTAACGTTAAACGCTGGAGAACGCTGGAGAACGTTCATGGAACGTTGTACTAACGTTCGCCGAACGTTGCACACGTTCGGCTATTGTTAGTCAGTCGTTACCCTAGCGTTACTTGGTTGTTATTAATCGTTCACAATCTTTGCTTTGCAGTGAAGAACTCACTGGTACACATCTGACATTGTGTGCCTCTGTCTGGATGAGAGATGGAGTGTGTGTGGGTGTCAGGACCAGTGCTTTTAGTCATACACACATCCGACATTGTGTGCCTATTTTCGGATTGGAGATGGAGTGTGTGTGGGGGGGTCAGGACCAGTGCTCAGTCATATACTCATCCGACATTGTGTGCCTATTGACGGATTGGAGATGGAGTAGCAGTAGCAGTAGCCCCCCTCACACGCTTTTTTCCTCTTGGCGGCATGATGTGCACTGTTTAATATCCAGAAGAACTGTCACTGATTGACAGGGGGCGTGGCCAAGCCACGTGCGCTGGCGGCGCACACACACACCTGTCAACAATTGTCACGGTTACGGTGGTTGACAGGGGGCGTGGCCAAGCCACGTGCGCTGGCAGCGCACACACACACCTGTCAGCAATTGCCGTGGCTGATTGCTAATCCCCTCACCTGGGGTATATAGACCCTGGCTTCCCGTTACCCCGGCGTTAGGTCGTACGTCATACTTTGTTCATGTTACATCGTACATTCTGGACGGAATCGCCACGCTGATGTCTTTGTACAATCCACTCGTGACAAGAACAACTGAATCCATTGTGATTTCCCCGCGTTTTATACCCGTTTGAACATGTAACCCACACGCCAGCAACACGCTAGTCTGTCGTTGGTCACACGTTAGTCACACGCTCAACACGCTCGTCTAACGTTGACTAATCGTAGTCGCGCGCCAGTGACACGTCAGCACACGCTAATCATTTTCAGGGGTGTCTTACTTGGTCGCTGGTACACGCTCCTCATGCATTTAGTCACACGCTAGTCATGCGTTAGTCACACGTTAGTCATGCGTTAGTCACACGTTAGTCACACGCCAGATGTGTCCACCTCCCCTAGAACGCTCGAAAATTGAACGATTACAACGTTCATAGAACGCAGACCAGAACGTTATGGTGTGACGGGGCCTTTAGGAACAGCATCTTACCCTCAGCTGTCATCTCCCTGAACTCTGCACCACAAAGAAATCACCACCAATGTCTCTGACAAACAAAGACAAAAGAAAAAGAAAAAAAAACTTTAAAAAAACTGTATCACGACTACCTACCTCTCAATAGTTTACATATTTATTACTAAGATACCTGTTTACTGTACCTGCCATATATATTTAAATCTGTTGATAGAACTGCTCCTACTCCTGTATATACATTTATATAAGCCATACATTTATATGTGCTCACTTGTATATACATTTACATTTATATATTTTTATCCTGCTTTCAATAATAGCATACCACTACGTTAAATTATCACTTACCTGTTATTATGCTCATATCACATTTATACCTAGACTGTCTTTTAACCTGTACATTTAAACTGTCAATTATATTATATTACCATGCACTTTACTGCAACATTTGCACTCTGGTTAGATGCTAAATTATTTTCGCTGTACTGTACTTGTCCTGTGCAATGACAATAAATGTGAATCTAATCTAATGTAATCTAATCAAGTTTCATAGCAGGGGCCATTTGTTGTAGTGGAACAGGTCAGTCCTTGAATGTGCTGAGTTTCACTTCATCATCTGTGACTTTGATTTGACAATGGAGAATTCCACAGGACTTTGAAAAAAAAAAAAGAATATCTATAGACGGGGACCATTTGCGCCAATCAAACAAGCATATTGTGTTCATTACTCCCACCCATGTTTGGTTCAATAGAAACTCTGATGTGATTGTGACACATCACGTCAATCATGAATTATTCACTTAACTCAACAAATCGTTTCTGATGCTGCCTAGCTCTGCTTATTAGCCATCCTGCTATCTTGGGAGCTAAATACGGATCAATATTTGGTGTTTGTTTCAACTACTGGAGGGACTGTATGTTGTGCCCCCCCCCCACGCTCTAATCGATCCCAGGTGTTGCCCATCGTAATCTACTGGGATCTACCGTTCTTTAGGCTGCCGAGGACCGACGTCGGGCGCTTGGCTATTGAGAACCACTGTCACGAGAGACTGCGTTTTCCAGCTCCGACCTCGCCAAGTAACCAGTCCAGCCCTGCCTAGTTTGTGTTTTTGATGTTGGATATATTTTTAGTAAAGACATTTTTTCCATTGTTTTGAGTGTCCGTGTCTCTCTACTTCTGGGTTCTTTGGCACCTTTGGCTCGTCGGTCTCGTTGGGGCGTAACAGAATAACCAAGCCAAAAATGAGCCAAGCCGAGAACCCAGAAGCGGGGCACGGGACACCGTCCGAGTTACGCAAGATAGTAACGGAACAAGCCATCAAACTTACCCAACTGTAGGCCGAACTGGGAAAGGCTTTTCCCTCGGTCCAGTCCCAGATTGCGGTGCTAGAGAACACGTCGCACACTACCGTCAGTACGGTCACCAGCCTCACCGCCAAGGTGGACGCTATGTCCAGAGCCCTAGCATCCATCCAGCAATCTCTGGACGCGTTAGCCGTCCGCACCTATCCAGCCCCAGGTTCCGGTCCGGGAACCGGTTTGTCGTACATCCCAGCTGGCCCCGATGTCCCTGCAGGGTCAGTCGTTTGCGCCGAGCCCAGCTTGGTTATCCCCAGATTGTTCGGAGGCGAATTGAACCAGTGCCGTGGGTTCATAGCTCAGTGCGAGTTGCTGTTCACACATTAGCCGTCAAAGTATTCCTCTGGTGGGGCCAGGATTGCTTTTGTGATGTCCCTCCTTGCCGACAGAGCTCTTAGCTGGGCGATAGCCGCGGTGAACAGCGACGGGGGTTATGCCACCGATTACCCCCTGTTCAAGCGAGAATTTTGCGCGGTCTTTGACCATCCGTTGGACGGGCTGGATTCTGCAAACCGGCTGTTAGTTTGCCATCAGGGGTCTCGCTCGATGGCCGATTTCACGGTGGAGTTCCGGATCCTAGCAATAGAGAGTGGTTGGGACGATAGAACTCTTCTCTGTCTCTATCGCAAGGGTTTGAGCGACGCCGTCAATTAATCACCCTGGCGCTCCCAATGGACTCACGGCTGCGTGAACGCCGTTTGGACCGAGCCCAGCGTTTGTTCCTTCGCCCGGCTCCCGGTTGCTCCTCGGCGACCGCCAGACACACAGTCCACGGCGGGCTTGGCCACGCCCCCTTTTCAGCATGCGCTGTTTGTTGACAGGTCGACGTCCGGGCCCGGAGAGCCCATGGAGATTGGCCGATCCCACCTTTCGGCAGGACTAAGAGAGTACAGGATGTCCCACCAACAGTGCCTCTACTGTGGGAAGGAGGGACATTATGTCAGAGCCTGCCCAACCCGCCCAAATGACCAAGCTCACCAGAAAGGGGCATACGGGTGAGCAAGACATCCCTTTCCCCGCCCCGTAGTACATTAAATCGTCTCTTTCCGGTCACCTTAGCCTGGGGTACGGAGACCTTGTCGGTTGGCGCTCTCATAGACTCGGGTGCAGACGAGTCTACTTGATGTTACTCTAGCCCGCGGGAGTCCCTTTGGTGGCTTTGGATCGCACCCTCTCTCCTCGGGCCATTGACGGGCATTCTTTGGGTACTATTACGCACGCTACTGACCTTCTCACACTCACACTTTCGGGAAATCACTCAGTCCATTTGTTTCTTTGTTTTGCACGCCCCCACGGCGCCTCTAGTGTTGGGTAGACCCTGGCTGGAGAGGCACGACCCTCACATCTCCTGGGCGTCTGGGCGGGTCTTGGGGTGGAGTACAGCTTGTCACGCTACCTGTCTGCGTTCCGCCCTGTCTCAGGCCAGCGGTTCCAGGCCTGTGTCCTCTCCACCAGATATCACTGGGGTGCCTCACATTTATCACGACCTCTCTCTGGTGTTTAGTAAGGACAGAGCCCTCTCACTCCCCCCTCACCGGCCATATGATTGTCCCATCGACCTCCTTCCTTGGGCCGCCCTTCCTAAGAGGCGGCTCTACAACATCTCCCAGCCGGAGAGGGAGGCGATGCGCAACTATATCGCTGAGTCCCTAGCCTCAGGCCTTATAAAGCCGTCGTCTTCGCCCCTCGCAGCGGGCTTCTTCTTCGTGGCTAAGAAGGACGGTGGCCTGAGGCCCTGTATAGACTATCGGGCACTGAACGACATCACGGTGAAGAATAGGTACCCCCTGCCACTTCTTAGTTCCACTTTCGAGCCACTCACGCACGCCCCAAGTTGGACCTTCGGAACGCGTACCACTTAGTCAGGATCAGGGAGGGTGACGAGTGGAAGACTGCCTTCAACACCCATCTCGGCCACTGTGAGTACCGCGTCATGCCGTTCGGTCTGTCCAATGCCCCCGGAGTTTTCCAAGGCCTGGTGAATGACGTGCTGAGGGACATGCTAAACCTCTTTGTGGTGGTGTACCTGGACGACATCCTGATTTTCTCTTGGTCCATGGAGGAACACCACCAGCACGTCCGCCTGGTGCTACAACGGCTGTTGGAGAACAGGCTCTACGTTAAGGCTAAGAAGTGCGTCTTCCACACCAACTTGTGACGTATCTCGGCAATGTGGTGGAGGATGGACAGATGCGTGCAGACCCCGCCAAGATCAAGGCGGTGGAGGAATGGCCGCGCCCTACTGACCGCACGCAGCTCAGGCGCTTCCTGGGTTTTGCAGGCTTTGTGCGGCGGTTCATCAAGGGGTTCAGCCAGGTGGCTGCCCCCCTCAACGCCCTCACCTCCTCCTCTCGACCGTTCGTGTGGACACCTGAGGCGGAGTCGGCCTTCCTCCGACTCAAGAGCTTGTTCACCACAGCCCCGGTTCTCGTCCACCCCGACCCGGTGAGGCAGTACATCGTCGAGGTAGATGCGTCTGACACAGGCATCGGAGCCGTTCTCTCACAGCGGTCGGAGGAGGACCACAGGGTCCACCCGTGTGCCTATTTCTCTCGCCGTTTCGAACCCGCTGAGAGGAACTATGACGTTGGCAACAAGGAACTGTTGGCGGTTCACACCGCCCTGGAGGAGTGGAGACACTGGTTGGAGGGAGCAGAGCTACCGCTCATCGTGTGGTCGGATCACAAGAACCTGGCCTACATGAGGACGGCGATGAGGCTGAACTCCAGGCAGGCCCGCTGGGCCCTTTTCTTCAGCCGGTTCAATTTCACCCTCACCTACCGTCCGGGCCCCAAGAACGTTAGAGCTGACGCCCTCTCCCGTCAGTTCCCGGGGGAGGGTCCTGCCGTCAAGGAGAACCCCGACACCATCCTTCCCTCAGCCCGGGTGGTGGGTGTAGTCACCTGGGCCATCGAGCCGCTGGTGAGACAGGCCCAGCGGGCCGAGCCAGACACATGTGCCCCCCCCCACGCTCTAAGCGATCCCAGGTTTTGCCCATCGTAATCAGGCCTACTGAGGCTAATGAACACCTGGGATCTACCCTTCTTTAGGCTGCCGAGGACCGAGGTCGGGCGCTTGGTTATTGAGAACCACTGTCACGAGAGACTGCGTTTTCCAGCTCCGACCACGCCAAGTAACCAGTCCAACCCTGACTAGTTTGTGTTTTTTGATGATATTTTTAGAAAATACATTTTTTACATTGTTTTTAGTGTCCATGTCTCTCTACTTCTGGGTTCTTTGGCACCTTTGGCTCGTCGGTCTCGTTGAGGCGTAACACTGTAAACTTCTTGACTCAACTGGAGTAGTATATGTATTGTTGCTTATCAGGTTGATACTAACTGTAAATAGAGTGTTGCAAGTAAGTTGTACTTTAATCATTAGTCCATTGTTAGCCAAGTGTTGAAGTGGAGTATATTTTGTTTCTTATTAAGAAGATACCAACTGTAACTACAGTTGGTATCTACTTGATAGTAAGTTGTGCTTCACTCATTGGTCTTTTGTAAGTCAGTTTGTGCTTTTGTGTTGTGGCCCATTGAAGACGGTTTCACCCGTTTTAGGTCAACTGCCTTGTTAGTTTTTTGGCAGACCCTAGCAGACCCTGAGACAATTAGCAACCAGTGGTATTTAGCCACTTCCTGAAATCTGTGGCAGGAAAACAAAAGCGAATTAAGGCTACAGTCGCTTTTTTCAAGAAGTAGTGCACACTTCTTCGCAGAGGTCACACAGACGCCGGGTCCCACCCAGGCGTCGCCGTGATCCCACAAACCTCATCAACCCTACTCTGTCTACCCATGTTGAGCTAGTGGTAATTGGGGGACTTTGGAATTGCCAGTCGGCAGTGCAGAAAACTGAGTTCATCTCAGGCTATGCATCCTTGTTTTCCCCAAACTTCCTTGCTCTTAACAAGACTTGGATCAGCCCATAAAACACTGTCTCACCCACTGCTTTGTCAGATTTGTACTCTTTTTCTCACACTCCAGGAGCCGCAAGACGAGGTGGTGGTACTAGTCTGCTGATTTCCTGCGACTGGAAATACTCCGCTGTTATCATTCCACAGTTCTCCCCTCCCTCATCTGAATTTCATGCTGTCACTGTTTCATCTCCAGTCAAGCTCATGATTGCAGTTGTTTATCGTCCACCCGGCCCTGCTGGGGACTTCCTGGAGGGGCTTGATATGCTTGTCTCCCACTTCCCTGATGATGGTTCCAGACTCATCTTCCTTGGCGACTTCAACATCTTGACTGAGAAGTTGGACCCTCTTATCTTCTTTCTTGCCTCCTTCGACCTTTCCCGCCACCCGTCTCCTCCGACCCACAAGGCCAGCAACCAGCTGGACCTGATCTTCACTAGACACTGCGATACAGTAAACCTTTCAGTTACTCCTCTCCACCTTTCTGACCACTACTTCATGTTATTCTCCCTCTCCTTCCCTTCCCCCCCTCCTACTCTCCCCATACCCAGATGGTGACGTCCCGTTACAATCTCTGCACACTCACCCCTCTTCACACACCCCTCCTCATACCTCACGTCCAACTCCACGTGCCCCCTGGTTGTCGGACTCAGTGCGTACGCAGAGACAGAGCCTCAGAGAGGAAGAAAGGCAAAACCCCAGAGGACCTTCTTCACCGACCTTCAAGGGCTCATGTCTAACTTCTCCTCATCTCTTTCAGCTGCCAAAGCTGCATTTTAGTGTTCCCAAAATTCTAAGCGCATCATCTTACCCTAAAAAACTGTTCGAAACTTTTTCCTCCCTCCTCCACCTCTCAACCCCTCCGCACACCTCCTCCCTGCCCGTGGACCATTTTCCAAACTGCTTTGACAAGAGGGTCAATAATATCCAATCCTCCTTCCCTAACCCATCGGCTGATGCTCTTCGCATTACCCAACCATGTCTTCCCCCCACCACTCCTCTCCACTCCACTCCACTACTCCCTCCCTTACCCGTTTTTCTCCCCACTCCACAGATTGTTGATGTTTTAGATCGTGTCACATCCAGCCGCCCTACCACATGCTCTCTTTATCTAGTCCCCTCCCCTCTGCTTCAGTCTACTGCGCATGAACTCCTGCCCTTCCTAACACATGTCATCAACGCATCTCTGACGTCTGGATGCTTTCCTGCTGCTTTCAACTGCCAGTCACCCTCTCCTGAAGAAACCAACAAATAACCCCTCTGAACTCAAGAACTACAGACCGGTATCCCTTTTGCACTTCTTATCCAAAACATTTGAAAGTGTTGAACAATTACAATTAAACAATTAAACCTCCACCAGAACTGCCTCTTGGACCCCCATCAATCTAGTTTCAAGGCGGGTCACAGAAACTGCCCTTCTGACAGTGACAGAGTCGCCATGTTGCTAGAGCGAATGCTTTCTCCTCAGTCCTGCAGGATTCGACACTGTGAACCACTTCTTGAGGGGATGGGTGTCTCGGGCTCTGCTTGGGCTCTGCTCTCTCCTTGTTTTCATCCTACCTGACAGGTCACTCCTACCTGACCAGGTGGCACTGAGAGGGTCTGTGTTAGAACCACGCAGTCTGACCACTGGGGTTCCACAAGGATCAGTCCTAGGTCCTCTTCTCTTCTCTCTCTACACAACATTCCTTGGTTCTGTTATCCACTCCCATGACTTATCCTACCACTGCTATGCTGACGAGACCCAACTGGTCTTGTCATTCCCCCCTTCTGACATGCGCGTGCTTAGCAGACCTTAGCAAACACCAGACTGAGTTAGTGTTCTTCCCGGCAAAGGGCTGGATGCACTGAGACCTGGCTGTCACCATTGATGATGCTGTGGTGACACCTACTCTTTTGCAAGGAATTGCAAGGAATCTGTGTACGACCATGGACGACCAACTGTCGTTCTCGGCAAACATTGCATCAGTGACAGGCTCCTGCAGATAACTCCTCTACAACATTAGGAGGATTCGGCCTTTTCTCACTGAAAAGGCTGTGCAGGTGCTCATCCAGGCTCTTGTCATCCCCCTGTCTGGACTACTGCAACTCCCTCCTTGCTGGTGCCCCGGCATCTACTATCAGGCCCCTGGAGCTCATTCAGAAAGCTGTAGTTCATATGGTGTTCAACTGACCCAAGTTATCCCACACATCTACCCTTCTTTGATCTCTACACTGGCTACCTGTAGCTGCTTGCATCCAGTTCAAGACCTTTGTGCTAGCCTACCATGCAGTAAATGGAACAGCTCTATCCTACCTCCAGGCAATGGTCAAGCCCTACATCCCTGCCCATCCACTTTGCTCTGCTTCTTCGGGCTTTCCCCCTCGCTTAGGGGACCTACGCTGTCACGGCTCTTCTCTGTCCTGGCCCCAATTTGGTGGAATGAAATTCCCACCGATGTCAGGACTGCAGAGACACTGCCCATCTTCCGCCGCAGGCTGAAAACCCACCTCTTCAGGAAACCCTACCCGGATCCTTTCTTCTTGCGCATCCTCTTATCACTTTTTACTAGCATACTAGCGTCCTTCTAAGTAGATTGTTAGGTAGATATTGTTCCATTGTTTACCAATTTATTGTACTTTGACCATATTATACTTTTACCTGAACTTATTGTACTTCTACCTGAGCACTGGTTCAGTTATTGGAGACTTGTTAGGAATGAAATGCACTTTTGAATTCTTGTGACGAGTTGTTCTCTTACCTTCCTTTGTTGAAACACACTATTGTAAGTCTCTTTGGATAAAAGTGTCTGCTAAATGACTGTAATGTAAAATTGAGAAAAATCGACGACAATTATGTAGAGGTTTTGTTCTTTATAACAGCGACAGGAGTCCGAAGTGTGTCACGGGCATGGGCTTTACTATGATGTGTTCTGTATGATCTGTTATGATTTGTTTAAGGAGCAATACATTCATTATTTGAAAGTTGAAGCACTTATGAAAGTCAGCCTTAGACTAGTCATTTTAAATGTCTGGGTTTATTGGGACTATGCCATATTGTTAATGTGCATAGTCAAAGGGTCATGTCTTGTTATTGTTGTTACTCTTCATCTTGTTACTGTTCATAGTCATAAGACTATGTATTGTTACTGTTGATACTGTTCATCATGTTACTGTGCATAGGACTAGGTCTTGTTACTGTTCATAGTCATAGGACTGTCTTGTTACTGTTGATGTTACAGTTCATAGTCATAGGACTTTGTCTTGTTACTGTTGATGTTGTTACAGTTCATAGTCATAGGACTTTGTCTTGTTACTGTTGATGTTACAGTTCATAGTCATAGGACTTTGTCTTGTTACTGTTGATGTTGTTACAGTTCATAGTCATAGGACTTTGTCTTGTTACTGTTGATGTTGTTACAGTTCATAGTCATAGGACTATGTCTGGTTACTGTTCATAGTCATAGGACTATGTCTTGTTACTTTTACTGTTCATCTAGTTACTATTCAGTCATAGGATTATGTGTTGTTACTGTTTATCTTTTTACTGTTAACTGTTCTGAAATCTTTAAGGATCGATTAGTTGAACAGTATAAATGCTGTCAAGATGAGTCTAAATGCAATTAGAATAAAATTACCCTCTGTTTAAAAGTGTATTAGTGGTATTAACATGATTACAATAAAATTGTGTTGTTTATTACTATGAAACAGGTCGGAAGTATTTAGGTTAAAAAGTTTTAGAATACATATAGTTCCAATGAAAGTCAGCCTTAGACTTGTTCATGGTCATAGGACTATGTCTTGTTACTGTGATAGACATTTTCCCCCCTGTAAGGGGTCCCTGGCCCCAACAAGTTTGAGGACCCCTGTGTTAGGGTATATATTAAAAACAGGTGAAGGCAGAGTGGTTGGCATGTTTCCAGCCAGTAGAGACATTCTACAATCCTGAACAAGCTATAAAATTAAATACACTTGAAAGACGTTTAGAAAATACTTAAAATATGTTTATTTCTATGATATGATGCACATCCCAGTATATAAGTAGGATATACGAATGTTCTGGGATGATGAGTGAATCAAGGAGTTCATTCAGTATTACATTTGGGATAACAGGATAGATGCATACAATCAATTGTATGCATGAGGACCACACAGACTAGGGTGCCAGGATCACAAAAACATGAATATAGCTATCAAACTAGTAATGATCGTAGACCGCAATGAGCTCTGGGCCGTGATAATTAACCAAAATAAATACTGTATTTTCTATTATCGGATCACAAGTTGACAACTCATCTGCCTGTTCAGTGTGTAGGTACGTTTTCATAAAATGCTAAATATGAATAATAGTATATTCCATAAAGCATTTTATGTTAAAATATTGTGTTCCATAAATGCAGTAAAAAAAAAAAGTATAGCAATTATTAAAAAAAACCTTAGGTTTAATATCATACAATTAGCATAATTTCATGTTATGTTCAAATTAAATGAGAAGAATATCCACATCCCTTGATCATGACATTTATCTCCTACATCTTATAAATGGAGGACCGGGGTGGCATGGAAGCAGATTTGGCGGTTTAATTTTGTGTGCAAATGTCAACTGTAATAAACTCTTCAACACACATTGAGCACAGAGAACACCACTAGGTAATAGGTAGTATATAGTGTTGTTTAGAGTATAGTATATAGAAGGTAGTATATAGTGTTGTTTATAGTATAGTATTGTATCGCATAGAATTGCATAGTTAATTATAGCATAGTATAGTATTGTTATTATGCTATAGTATGCTTCTTCTTTTTATACTAGATCAAAAAGGAAACCCCATTTGAAACATCTTGATGGAAAATGAGACAGAGATATCCATCAATTTTCCCCAGGATAGGTGTTGGAGTAATGTGGTTATTGTAGCCCATGTGAACACGAATGGAATTGATTATCAGGGCTCACATTTTGTGTGAAAAAAATACCAAAGTACAGAAAGAGGCAAGGGGGGGGGGGGGTGTGAGGAGGGACACGTGAGGATAAGTGACACGATGCAAGGCAATGACTGCCATGCCCTGGACGGCGCCCGCGGAGACGCGCCTGTGCCGACGGCCCGCCAGCCGGCGAGATCTGTCCCCTGGTGTATGCCGTCGAGTCATAGTCAAGTCACAATCAGACACGCGCACCTGCAAAAAACAAGAATGAAAAAAAGGTCTTCGCTTAGTGTCTTTGTCTGCAGTTATGAATACTTCCAAGACGTCCAACCAGCCCACATGACAATAACAACTTTTGGTTATTTGGACATTTTATAAATCTCTGTTTTCATTCATCTTAAAAAGTCGAATTATGGCGCGAATACCAGGGGTGCGTTTCCCGATAACGTTGTCTCTTAGCGTGTTAC
Organism: Muraenolepis orangiensis; assembly: GCA_027704905.1. NCBI lineage: Eukaryota > Metazoa > Chordata > Actinopteri > Gadiformes > Muraenolepididae > Muraenolepis > Muraenolepis orangiensis. The sequence goes on from CM051003.1 coordinate 31,628,678, forward strand.
GAAGACTTGAAAGGTATACCTTACTAAAGTTGTTTACTGTTCTACGTGTGTTCCCCGAACTATCCCTTAGGAGGTTGCTTAAGGTATACCTTCTAACGTCCGACGTTGGTAGAAATGGTGCTAAAATCGATGGCTCGAGAATCGACTATTCACTCCATGTAGCGACTGCTTCACCGCGTTATGAGAGGATGTGCAGTGGCGTTGCGCAATATTTCGGGGCCCCCCCGCAGGTCGTGAAGTCCAAGGGGGGGGGGTTGTCGCGATCGTGAAGTCCAACGGGGGGGGGGTTGTCGCGATCGTGAAGTCCAAGGGGGGGGGGGGGTTGTCGCGATCGTGAAGTCCAACGGGGGGGGGGGTTGTCGCGATCGTGAAGGGGGGTGGGGGGGTTGTCGCGATCGTGAAGTCCGATAGTAGGGTGGTGGTCCGGGCCGGCAGGTATGCCAGATGGCCAGTCAAGCCCTGGTGCCTAGCAACTTGGCAGGGAGGGGGGGGGCCCTGGGGGTGGGGGCCTCCTACGCTCCGGGGCTCCCCCGCGGGGTGCGGGGGCCTCCGCTACGCCACTGAGGATGTGGTGTTCTTTATCAATAAAACACTGCAGGAATACTAAATTATATTGCATTTATCATGACTGAGAACATATTCATAGAATTTAAAACTTACAAACTCAATTATCAAACCGTAAATCTAATGATTGCCTAAAGGTGGCACGAGCCCGCCACCTCAGATTGTGATATCAAGCCTCTTCCCGCTACACCACCTCAGCAAATTACGCCACCTACCAGTACACCTTATTTGGCAAGAAAAGGTTGATTTAAATATTTTTTATATCATTGTCATGGTGCCTTAAATAACTTTGCAATTAGGGTTGATTAACCAGCAGCCCCATCACATAACTGGTGTAGTTCACAATTCTCTCTGATTGGCTGACAATTTCAATAAAAGCGCACCAACATGAAATGAACATTAGATATGTAACATGAGATATGTAACATTAGATATGTAACATGAGATATGTAACATGAGATATGTAACATTAGATATGTCAGGGCAAAAACATCGCAAAAAGCGGTCCGCCAGCTTCACCAATGTGGAGATGGAGGTCATGCTGGATGAGGTGGCGCTGAATCGTGAAGCACTGTTTTCGAGTTTTAGGAGTTTAAGAGGCGATTTCATGTTCAATAAAGTGCTAAATGTATCCACCGTAATGTACAATTTCGGCATGAAAACATTCCCATAAATGTGGTATTTTTGTTGTATATTATTACCGTTATGAACTACAACTGTAGAATTATAAGTGTACATATTGATTCACAGATTGAAATGAAACTAGGTCAGATTTCAGCTGATTTCAGAGGCTTGCGGGTCGGAACAGTGGTGGCCACTAGCGGAGTGAGCTGACAACATCGATAAGGTATAGTTAAGAGAGGTCCAGACCTACCTTACGAAAGTGTCACTTACGGAAGGTATACTTAGCTAAGAACGTTTCGGGAAACACGGCGAAACGTTACAGCTTAAGGTGGAACTTACGAACGACGTAGCGTTAAGAAGGCTTCGGGAAACGCACCCCAGTCCATTAGGAGTGCAAGTGGTGTGTGTACATCTTGGCAAAAACGTATCTTTTGCTTAATGAAAGTGATGTCACAGGGGCTTGGGGAGGATTAAACACCAGGTCCATGTTACCTGAAGCCTTCTTCATGTCATCCGCTGTCATCCGCATTGTCGGGCAGCAGTAGTCTGTTGGGACATGGCTCCACTGCTCCTAAAATTAGGATGGGTTAAATACAGAGAAACACACAGTGCACACAGTAAAACCGATTTTACTGTGTGTGTGTGTGTGTGTGTGTGACCAATAAAGAGGATTCAAATAATCCAGATTGTGACACTTGTGGGGTATTACGCACCTCCATATCTTGTTTACGCCTGGGGGGGGGGGCTGAAGATGAAAAGGCTGGTTCTCCTCTCCAGAACAGGAAACCACTCTGGGTGGAAATCATCAGTCTTAGTTAGTTCATTGTCAGGAGGACTGCAGCCTCTACTGAATCAGGAAAGACATCTTCACAGCTTCTTACCTCTCTTCTCTTTTTTTTCTTCCTCTTTTTGTGTTATTATTTTGGCGCCATGTCAGTTGGCCTTATGTCTCCGGCCAAATGTGTTCCAGCTTGCAGCTATTGGAAATCAATGATGGGACAGGGAATATACAAATGACAAAGGCCAGTTCTTAATAGCTTTCAAAAATGTAAAAGGGTTGTCATGGACAACCTGACATACAGCTTGTAAACAGGAAACAGCACGTTATGACACATAACACATTGAATAAGCAATGCGAATAAATAACATAAACACAATACCTGATCATGGTGATGTTCATCTTAAACGTCACCTGTGCAGAAGAGCTCAGAACAGTGGCTTAATTGTTCATCAATTTGTTTGGGTTGCCGTTAAGAAGAAGTTGATAAAGACATAAAAAGCAGAAAGAAAGAAAGAAATTCAAGAAAGAAACAAAGAAACAAAGGGAAATAAATAAATATGTTTGTTTGATGTTATAAGTGACAGTTTGTATAGCCACAGTTGAGGGGCGTGCACCATGATCTTATCGTTTCGTTTTAGAAAGACGTATTAGCAGAGTAAGACGTGTTAGTGTGGGTAGATGCAAATATACAATATATATGTACTGTATATAAATATATAAATATATTACAATACACACACTGACCTAATTACCTAAACATATAGGTGAAGCCTATATGTTTGCTTATGTTATGTTGAAAGAACACAATTTATATTTTTGGAAAATAAATCAAACACAAAAGCAAAACCATACAGTCAAAAACCCAGCCCCAACTTTAATTCACAGTTGAAGAAACTAGACGATGATTCAAAGCATTCGCACTTCTTCTCCACCATTATATATGGTAAATGATAAATGGAAAATGGACTGCATTTATAAAGCGCTTTTCTTACCAGCGAGGCCACTCAAAGCAATTTACAAGTCAAGCCTAACACTCATGCAGCCATGCAAGGAGACAGCCAGCACACCAGGAGCAGTTAGGGTAAGGGTGTCTTGCTCAGGGACACCACCACACTTGGCTAGGAGGAGCCGGGGGATTGAACCGGCAACCGTCTGGTTATCAGACAACCCGCTGTACCTCCTGAGCTACTCCGGGGTGGGACATGTGATATGAATTTATAGCATTACATTTATCTTTTGACGTTCATACATTCAGAGCGTTACCTGTATTAAAGGACCCTTGAACTGAAACCCATCTGTCCCCCCCTGTCCCCTCAAAAAAAAGAAAATAAATAAAATAAAATGAAGAGAAAAAATGTCGAGGTGGTGGTGTTGGTTGGGTAGGTGTGTAAACAAAAATAGCCTATTGTTAGCACCATCTTCTCACACTGATGCAACGGTGTCGCAGGGGGCAGTGAAATGGGGAGGGGGGGGGTTGAATGTGTGTGTGAGTGTGTGAGTGTGTGTGTGGACTAGGTACATACGGATGACACAGACAAGGCAGCAGACCGGCTGGATGAGAGGGGGTGGGGGGGATTGGGCGAGAATCAAAACAGAGATAGAACCAAAATATATTTTTGGATTAGGACGGGAGACGGGCCGGCTAACGCAGTTCAAGTGAATGATTATTGATTGGAAAAGAGCGTGGCCACCGGCCGATTTGAAACGACTCAAAACTGTACCCGGGATTTGTGATTTGCTATTTTGAATGTAAATTCAACGACAGGTTGCATCACGGCTAAGAACGTCACGTGTCTGTATCCGGCCTGTTTGTGTCCTACAAGCTCTTCCCAACCTCAAGGAAAAAGCTGTTAAGCGTGCAACAAAGTGTGACATGTGTGCTGGGGGGGGGGGATTGTGAAATAATTCAATATTGCTAATACAATTTAACCGTACATTAAACGAAAAGGGAGAGGGGCGGCACTCTCCAACACTTCATGTTGACACGGTTAGAAAAAAAAGCATAACAAATGAACACATCTTCCCGGCACATCAAGACCAGAAACACCTGCCAACTAGGACATCAACACAGCACCACAGAAAGCAGGTCAAAGGCCTGCTTTCACCAGGCAAACAGTATTTAGTGACGCAGTGCAATTCATAGACAGAGAAAAAGGCGTCGAAGAAAGAATGCGACGGAGGGAATGAGGCGGGAGAACAGATCAGAGCCAGGCAGTGAGACAGAGCACACACACATACAATGGTGATCGTTACATTAGTGCTCAGTGTGAGGGGACTCAGGGTGATGTTAACACTGGCTGATGCCAAAGCCTTTCCCCTCTCACACTACTTGACCTTCTGTTGTTAGGAGAACCAACATGTGTGTGTGTGAGCATGTGTGTGTGTGTTTGTGCGTGTGTGGATGTATCATGTGCTTAATTTCACAGTAGTTCATACTACACGTTTATCTTCTGCATCGCTGTAGTCGTCCTGTGTGTGTGTGTGTGTGTGTGTGTGTGTGTGTGTGTGTGTGTGTGTGTGTGTGTGTGTGTGTGTGTGTGTGTGTGTGTGTGTGTGTGTGTGTGTGTGTGTGTGTGTGTGTTATGTATCTATCTACGTGTGTGTGTGTGTGTGTGTGTGTGTGTGTGTGTGTGTGTGTGTGTGTGTGTGTGTGTGTGTGTGTGTGTGTGTGTGTGTGTGTGTGTGTGTGTGTGTGTGTGTGTGTGTGTGTGTGTGTGTGTGTGTGTGTGTGTGTGTGTGTGTGTGTGTGTGTGTGTGTGTGTGTGTGTGTGTGTGTTATGTATCTATCTATGTGTGTGTGTGTGTGTGTGTGTGTGTGTGTGTGTGTGTGTGTGTGTGTGTGTGTGTGTGTGTGTGTGTGTGTGTGTGTGTGTCTACTTTGTGCCTATCCGTTGTACTTGTAATCGCTGGATTTAGACGGCACATTAATGAGGTGAAATTGAAAACAAAACAGGGAAATGGCTGTTATTTAATTTGTCTGAAACTGGAAATTGTGTATGAGAGTGCAAAAAGTGGTATGAGTCAGAAGCTATCAGAACTATACACTTGGAGATGATTTCAGACCTATTTTTATAATGTCTACCACCATGTCTGAATGTACTTCTAAAGCCATTAAGTTAGTCCTGCAGAAAACTCAGGTTCTGAACTGAACTGCAGCACAGGCCTGTCAATGTCCCATCCGTTTTAAACCAGGACTATTTTAGATTATCTCTCTAACGAAGAACAAAAAAGATATGTGAACACATTTTGGGCGATCCATAAACAGAACCCGCCGCAGTATTTCAATAACTAGAAACAGCGACGTCCCTGCCAGATGTGTACATATATAATGTGGATAATTTATCCCCCTAAATATTTAGGTGAAAATAATAAGAATGACACAACAATATATCACTAATTGTACAGTATCCGAATACCTTTATTATCATCAAATTACATTACATCATTACATCATACAATACGTCATTTTGCAGACGTTTTTTTTTCAAAGCGACTAACAACAGTGCTTTCAACAAAGGTAGGTAAGAGAAAAACCCATCACCAGAAGTCAAAAATGCATTTAATTCCGAACAAGTTGGTAAAAACTGAGTCGGTGCTCAGGTAGAAGTACAATAAGTTCAGGTATTACGAAACAAGTACAACGTAAGTACTCACGACACTAACAAATCTAAATTATTTAAAGAAATTAACTACCGGTAAGCAAAAGAAAGAGGCAAAAACGAATTGGCATTTACAATTATATATAAACATATTGTGGTGGCGCTAGTATAATTTGAATATAACACGTTTTGAGTACTCCTGATTGGTTAACATATGCCAACATGTAAGAAGTAATTATTGTGATATAATGCAGACTGGTAAACCCCTCTATCCCTCCAGCAACTGCTGTTAACATTACATTACATTACATTACAATCCTTAAGCAGACGCTTTTATCCAAAGTGACTTACAATAGTGCGTTCAACAAAGGTAAGAGAACAACTCGTCACCAGAAGTCAAAAGTGCAATTAATTCCGCAGGAACTGAGCCGGTGCTCAGGTAGAAGTACAATAAGTTCAGGTATTACAACAAAACAAGTACAACGAAATTGTCTAGCAATCCTCATGACGCTCAAAAATATACATTATTTAAAAAAATAAAATAAAAAAAGTAAGCAAAATAAACAGGTAAAAACGAATTGGCATTTACAATTATATATAAACATATTGTGGTGGCGCTAGTATAATTAGAATAGAACACGTTTTGAGTATTCCTGATTGCTAGGTTAACATATGCCAACAAAGTTAGAAGTTAGAGTAATACTTATATGCGTGATATAATGCAGACTGGTAAACCCCTCTATCCCCCCAACAACTGCTGTTAACATTCCATTCCATTTTAATACAATCATTAAGCAGACGCTTTTGTCCAAAGCGACTTACAATAGTGCGTTCAACAAAGGAAGGTAAGAGAACAACTCCTCACCAGAAGTCAAAAGTGCCATTAATTCCTAACAAGTCTGTAAGAACTGAGCCAGTGCTCAGGTTAAAGTACAATAAGTTCAGGTAAAAGAACAATAAGTTGGCAAACAATTGAACACAAGATCCGATTGCACAAAAACTGTCCGGCCTTCTGGCTAAACCTGGCTAAAATACCTCAATACAAAATTAAGCTCCTCAGGGACAAGATCTCAGCAGAAGGGGTACAACCAGACAAAAGGCAAGGTAGAAGCCATTGACGACATGAAGAGGCTTAAGGACAGAAGATTGGTGCAGCAGGCCCGGTAGGGTTAACTACTACTTGCAAATTTACTAATTGCGAATTTACTACTTGCGAATTTAGCAGTGAGTACTGCTAATCTAAGAAAGCTGAAAATGTTCTGCCCCGACAAGAGAACAAAGGTGTCTACAGATGCCTCAAAGGATGATTTAGGGGCTGTCCTCATGCAGGAAGATGAGGGAGCATGGCGACTAGCATGGCGACCAGTGGCGTATGCGTCATGCTCCATGACGACCACAGTGCAGAGTGCAGATACTCACAGATAGAAAAGGAGTCCTTGAAAAATGTCATACTTACATCTATGGACTTTTAAAGTTATCCTGGAAACAGACCAACAGCTGTCTGTCTGTCTGTTACTACAAAGTTAGTGCCAACACGCTACTGTTCCTGTATGTGAGAGTGTGTGTGAGTGAATGCATGAATGAAACGAAGCGTTAAGCAAATCCTACATATTTCCGATAAACAATCCGTTTGTCCAAACACACACACTCACACCGAATTTCTTTTCCCAGGTAGCATAGTGGCATCGTCTCGGCCAGGGAGCTGGCGGGCCTTGAGGTGGCTGTCCAGCAGGAAGCCCATACCGCCGCTCAAGCTGGGGTTGGACTCGTTCCAGTCGAGGACACTGTGATCCGACTTCCGGCAGTCTCTGTTTTTATGGCGGTAGTCCTCGGCCACCGCTGTCATCTCAAACAACTCCAGACTGAGCCCAAGTCCCTGGCGCCGAGGGAGGCCCAGCAGTCCCGGCATGCCTGCCAACGACGTGACTAACGCCATGGCGATGTGGGTGTGGTCCGAGGTGAAGCTGGTACCATCGCTGGCGAAGGTCATAGTGGGCGAGTTGTTTAGCGAGGAAGAGTTGAAAAGGGAGGACACCCTTTGGCCATTCCTTGTCCGTATGACTTTGACGGAGCGGTAGAGGTACCCAATGAAGCAGTAGCAGATGGTGTTGAGGCTGGAGTTGGTGAGGCCCAGCCACTGGAGGAATGGCCGAGTCTGGAGGAGCCAGGATGGGGGGTTCTCCATGCGGTCGATCCAGAGGTCGGCCACGTAGAGGGGCAACCAGGACACGGCAAACAGCAGCACCAGACACACCACCATCTTGCCGATCTTCTCTCGCATCTTGAGGTGAGAGTTGTGCAGCGCTTTGCTTCGGGGATCCAGATCGACTAAGGTTGTCTTCCGGCCCGCCCAGAGCTGCCTGCCTGTGAGGAAGCTAATGATGAGAGTGAACGTGACTGGCAGGCAGTAGAGGGCCACGAACAGCACTACGTTGTACCTGTGGAGAGCAAGGAGAGTGTAAGAGTGAGATGACGCACCGAGGGCCTTTAGTGAAATCACATTAAATAATCATTGATGCCAGGACTCACAATGCCTATAGCCTCACTGCACAGGACAACAAACAAAAAAATGCGAAGATAATATTATGACTAAACCTTTTAGTGATGTTATTTGTGGAGGTGACCCGTGGCTAATACATTCTTATCAACATTATTAAAAAAAGAATGATGATTGATACGGATTGTAATACAGACTAATAAACCAATGGGTACAATTAGATATACATGCACAATAAGATAACAGATATATTGTCTGTCTGTCTGCCCGTCTGTCTGTCTGTCTGTCTGTCTGTTTGTCTGTCTGCTGGTCTGTCTGTCTGTCTGTTGCCTGTCTGTATGTCTGTCACCATCTCTTCTCCCCCCTATGGCCCAGTCGCCAGTTCCGCTGTATATTCTGTGTATAGTACTTTTATAGTTTTGTGTTTCAGATATCCATACTGCGAGAGGGAATGGGGAGTAAGCATTCCATTGTACTTGTTGCACATACAGTTTTTATTTTTTAGATTTGAGTTGCATTTCTGCTTGAAAGAAGAATATATTTTGCGTGTATGTTGTGTGTATGTTGGCTTGTATATATGTCTGTATGGCTGTCTGTCGGTTTGTCTGTCTCTCTGTCACCTGTTTGTCTGTATGTCTGTTTGTCTGTCTGTCTGTCTGTATGTATGAATGCATTTCTGTTTGTCTGTCTGTCTGTCTGTCTGTCTGTCTGTCTGTCTGTCTGTCTGTCTGTCTGTCTGTCTGTCTATCAGTATTTATGTTTCTCTCTCTCTCTGTCGCCTGCCTGTCTGTCTGTCTGTCTGTCTGTCTGTCTGTCTGTCTGTCTGTTATACACAAAAGAAAAAAATATTAGTTTAAGTAAATCGAAGTAAGTCTAAGTAAATCGAAGTAAGTCGAAGTAAGTCGAAGGAAGTCGAAGTAAGTCTAAGGAAGTCTAAGTAAGTCTAAGGAAGTCTAAGTAGGTGCACCTACCTCTGCTTGAGCCTTGGATGGGGCCACTCCTCCTGGCACACCGGGATGGTGAAGGTCCCGAAGCTGACCTCGCGCCGGCGGTTCATGACGGCAAGTGGCACGCACATGGCCGATGACACGGCCCACACCACGCCCACCGTGGCCAGAATGCGGCCGTGGGTGAACAGAGAGAGGGCGCGCAGCGGCGCAAACGCGCTGTAATAGCGGTTCACGCTGATCACCATCATGGTCAGCACGCTGGCCGACACCGACACGGCCTGCGTGAAGGGCACCGCCCGGCACAGCAGGTCGCCGTACACCCACGCCCGGTAGATCTGGCTGCTCAGTGTGACGGGCATGCACACGCACACCACAGCCAGGTTGCACACTGCCAGGTTGACCAGCAGGCTGCGCGTGGCGCTCACGTTGGCCAGGCGCCGACTGCTGCGGCGTCCCATGAGCAGGTGCAGCGACATGATGTTGCCGGCGAAGCCCAGAACAAAGGAGACGCAGTACATGAGGGTGAGAGCCACGGTGGCCGGCTCCCGCAGCGTCCACAGCATCTTGCTCTCCAGGTCCTCCCCGTTGGGTTAGGGTTAGGGTTAGGGTTAGGGTTAGGGTTAGGGTTGGACGGTGGATTTGTTGAACGAGGAGGAGGCGTTGGTGGATAGGAGAAGCATGGGGATGAGCAGCAAGGAGCACGAGGCCGAAGAGGAGGTCTGGTGGCTAGAGGAGAGGGCAGAGCTTGGGCGATGGGGGCAGAGACAAGTGCAGAGGAGATGGGGAGGGCCGGAGTGCTGCCGAAGCCAAAGTTTGGCTCAAGTCCTCTGTGGGAGTCCGAGGTGACTCGGTCTGATGCGTACTGCGTCAACGGGGAGATGGTGGCCTGCACCGCACCGCTGTCCAGGAAAAGATCAGCATTGGAATGAGGCCACGAGTAGGTTAGGGTTAGGGTTAGGGTTAGGGTTAGGGTTAGGGTTAGGGTTAGGGTTAGGGTTAGGGTTAGGGTTAGGGTTAGGGTTAGGGTTAGGGTTAGGGTTGGACGGTGGATTTGTTGAACGAGGAGGAGGCGTTGGTGGATAGGAGAAGCATGGGGATGAGCAGCAAGGAGCACGAGGCCGAAGAGGAGGTCTGGTGGCTAGAGGAGAGGGCAGAGCTTGGGCGATGGGGGCAGAGACAAGTGCAGAGGAGATGGGGAGGGCCGGAGTGCTGCCGAAGCCAAAGTTTGCGGTTGACTACGGCAGGAAAACAAGGATACTTCTAGGATTCACTGTTCACTGTTCAAATAATAAATATTGTTTTTCAGTAACACACAGTCAAGCTCTCTAACTGAAGTAGCTGCTGTACTTAGAATAGTTTGGGCATGCCGTGGATTCTCCACGTCTTAAAACAACATATTTGTTGTAATTCTGTTGTATTATGGTGCCGATTATTTCTTCATTGGATACGTAAAGTGCTGGGAGTGCAGCTCGGTGGTGTGAGGTACCTTTATAAATGCAGTCCTTATATAACCTATATAATTGGATCCCCACCGGGCTCAAATGGCTCACTAAACGCGTTGACGTAAGACCAGACTGTGGTCCAGCTTCCCCTGATTTCTAGCGGGGTGTCTGGTCTCTTCCCCTTTCCTCTTCTTTCCCACCATTCTCCCTGAGCCTCTCTTCCCAGCACTGCTGTTGGTGTTAAACCTGGAGTGGAATCACTCAGGGCATGAGAGGTGGACTCCTGTACTTATTATCATTTTTTGGGTCATACGCTATTATGGTTGTATTGGTTTACATGGGACCTAAAATGCACACACACACACACACACACACACACACACACACACACACACACACACACACACACACACACACACAAACACACACACACACACACACACACACACACACACACACACACATACACACACACACACTCACACACACACACACACTCACACACTCACACACTCACACACACACAGGCACACGCACACTCACACACGCACACTCGCACACACGCACACACTCACACGCACACGCACACTCGCACACTCACACACTCACACGCACACGCACACTCGCACACTCACACGCACACACGCACACTCGCACACACTCACACACTCACACGCACACACGCACACTCGCACACTCGCACACACTCACACACTCACACACTCACACACTCACACACACACACACACACACACACACACACACACACACACACACACACACATATATACAAGCACACACCCATTAACGTGTTGCACGGTTAATGAAACCCTCCAGGATAGACTGAGTTGAGGATACTCTGGGCTGTGACCTGTTGAGATGTTTTTCCAGACACGTCTCTGCTACACTTGTAGCACAAGACGCAGGTGCTGTTTAAGACACGCAGATATCACCAATCTCAGCATCTAATTTCAGAGTTACTCTGGTGGTACCGACGGAAAGTCTGAAGAAATATTGAATGTTGTTCATTAAATGTGCCT
>CM051003.1:31647674-31655174 GCA_027704905.1 Muraenolepis orangiensis
CTCATCTTCAAACTTGGTGTGAAAACCAAGAACCTTGACATTAACCCCTCTGTCTATAACTGGTTATTGGACTTCCTAACCAACAGACCCCAGTCTGTCAGATTAGCCAATCTCACCTCCTCCACCCTCACCCTGAACACTGTGCTGAGCCCTCTCCTCTACTCCCTCTTCACCCACGACTGCACTCCTGTACATGGTACAAACACCATCATCAAGTTTGCCGACGACACAACGGTGGTGGGGCTCATCAAAAACAACGATGAGGCCTACAGGGAGGAGGTCCAGCACCTGGTGGCGTGGTGCGCTGACAACAACCTGGCCCTCAACACCAAGAAGACCTCAAGAGCTCATCGTCGACTTCAGGAAGACCAGAGCTGGCACACGCCCCCATCCTCGTCAACAGAGCGGAGGTTGAGCGTGTCTCCAGCTTCAAATTCCTGGGGGTCCACATCTCCGAGGACCTCTCCTGGTCCCTCAATACTGCCTCACTGGTAAAGAAGGCTCACCAGCGTCTCTTCTTCCTGAGGAGACTGAGGAAAGCCCACCTGTCCCCTCAGATTCTGGTGAACGTTTACCGGTGTGCCATTGAAAGTATCCTCATTGACTGCATCACAGTGTGGTATGGCAACTGCACTGTCTCAGACCGGAAATCGCTGCAGAGGGTGGTGAAAACCGCCCAATGCATCGTTGGATAATAAACACTACCCACCACAAACGGTGTCTGAGGAAGGCACAAACAATAGTGGAAGACCCCTCTCACCCCAACCATGGACTGTTAGCCCTCCTCACCTCCGGGAGGCGCTATAGAAACCTCTGTTCCAAGTCAAGCAGGCTTAGGAACAGCTTCTTCCCCTCAGCTGTCATCTCTCTGAACTCTGCACCACAATGACAGACCCCCACCCCCTGCTTTCTCCCCTACCTACCTCTACCTATAGTTTACATATGTATTGATAACATACCTGTAAATGTGTACATTTTTACTGTACCTGCCGTTTATATTTTAATCTTCTGCTTGATGTAGAACTGTAGAACTGCATACATACTACCTGCTGTAAATACATTTATATATATTTATCCTGTTTTTCATAATTGCATACCCCTGATAACTACCTGTTAAATACTTACATACATATATATATATATACCTAATATTATGCACATATCTCACAATTAAGTCATCTTATAACTGTTTTTTATACCTAGTAGACTGTCTTTTAGCAACTGTAAATGATATATTACCATGCACTTTATTGCAACATTGGCACTCTGGTTAGATGCCAAATTATTTTCACTGCACTGTACTACAATGACAATACATTATAATCTAATCTATGAGGTCAACCTGAACATTTTATGAAGTTAAAAGTTAAAAGTTAAAAGTTAAAATCCAAAACTGAATATGTTGTATAAGTCTTTGGGATAGATATTGGGCTCCTTTGACAGCTCATATTATAGTGTGTTAATAATAGCAACGTAGGATTTCACAAAGTGTGACATTCAATAGCATTACATAGCTCTCGACATAATGTAAGTCACATAAATACATTTGCAATGCAGTCATAATTACATCACAAACACCATTATAAAGTCTAATTAATAATTACAACAAACAGTGCCCCTATGCACCCTCACTCACCCGTACACACACACCCGTACACACACACACGCACACGCACACGCACACACGCACACACACACACACACACACACACACACACACACACACACACACACACACACACACACACACACACACACACACAAACATACACATGCACACGCACACACACACACACAAACATACACACACACACACGCACACACACACACACACACACACACGCACACACACACACACACACACACACAAACATACACACACACGCACACACACACACACAAACAAACATACACACGCACACACACACACAAACATACACACGCACACGCACACGCACGCACACACACACACACACACACACACACACACACACAAACACACACACACGCACACACACACACACACACACACACACACACACACACACATACACACAAACACAAACACACACACACACACACGCACACACACACACACACACACACACACACACAAACACACACACGCACACACTATTACAATCTGATAAAAATCTGAAACACACATAATCACTATGGATTGGTTTAAACTAACCTTATAACTAACCCTTGGATAAATGTTAACTGATCAGAACGGAGTAGAACACCTTTAGAATAGGAGAAATAGAGAGAGATGCATTTGCTTCACTGCTCTGTCCATTACGGCACCATTATGTGTGTGAAGCAGAAACGCAGGCAGCACTGCCGAAAGCTACTGGTCATATCCATCATATTGGGCTCCTACATCGTGTATTTTATTTTTGGGTGAGTATGATTGCTCAAAAGATGTGTGCTTTATCTCATAGTGGAGCTCTCATTCCCGCTTTTAACAGTCACCACAGCAACCCATAAGATGGACTGGGTTGAACTAACCTTGGGAAGAAGAGACCTTTCAGATTTTAGAGCACTCCGTGTGAAATTACTCAGACTGTTTCTCTCTCCGTCTCTGTTCGTTTGTGTGTGTGTGTGTGTGTGTGTGTGTGTGTGTTTGTGTGGGTGTACTGTTTGTTGAAATTATTACTGTAATTATTACTGCATTAGACTGTATTTGTGTGACTTATGTCGAGAGCTGTAATGCTATCAAATGTCACACTTTATGAAATCCTACGTTGCTATAATTAACACACTATAATGTGAGCTGTCAAAGGTTTCAAAAGGGTTCTAATATACGCTTCCCAAGGATTCCAGAACGAGTACCTGGATAAATGTAATTCATAGAAATCACTCCCGACTCTGCGGTTTATACTCAAGATTACAATGGGCTCCTTGCACTAAGCTGTGTGAAGTACTTCCGGCTTCAAATAATGCGGCACAGCCTGTTCCGGTGTATTTGTTTACTTCCAACTAGCTAGTAGCTACAGCTCCTGAGGTAATATTTTGCCATGAATTCCCATAAGAAAATGCGTTTTCACAAATAGGAGAAGAAATACCCTGAACATTGTTGTGTCAGGAAAGACTGGATGACAACCATGAATAGTGTGGCGACTACTGGAGAGTCAGTGACAGCCCGGAGAGACGGCAACCGGGGCAGAAAGGGTTGGCAACCCAATCTGCATCCTCTGAGAGGAGGAACCCAACCAAGCTACGATGAACTTAATGGAAAAATACCCCCAGGGGTGCCCGAGAGGGGGGGAGGATGAGCACCCCAGTCTGACGGACACAACGGTAACAGACCCAGGCAACGGACAAACGACTATGAGCAAGCAGTGTACATGCGGTAAAGTCTGCAAGAACATCCATGGCTTAAAGATCCACCGAGCGAGGATGAAGTGCCCGTTGGGAGCAGAAGCAACACAACGCACAGGTGTTACACCTGGTGAGACGCAGGAGGTGCCAGGCCCGGAGTCACCCCATAGTGCCCAGAACCTCCAAGTGTTGCAGACAACTCCCTCGAGCATCAAGTCTGACAGGAGGCGGATCAAATGGCCTGCAGCTAGCATGACCTCACTCTGGAAGCAGTTCGATGACGATGTCGACCAAATTCTGGAGGCAATGGCGAAGGGAGAGGCCGACAGGAAGCTACAAGCTATGACAACAATCATTGTCAGCATCGCAGCTGAACGGTTCGGCGAGGAGGAGAAGAAAAGCTCCGGAACATCTTACTCAAAGAATCAAAGAGCTGTAAGGATCCACAACATCAGAAAGGAGATGAAAGTGCTGAAGTCCCAGTACAAGGCGGCAGGAGAAGAGGAACGCACTGGCCTAGCCCAGCTAATGTGCATCCTTCGGAAAAACATCAGAGTTCTCCGCCGGGCCGAGTGGCATCGGAGGCGGCGGCGCGAGAGAGCACGTAAACGTGCTGCTTTCATCGCTAACCCCTTCAAGTTCACTAAGGATTTGCTGGGGCAGAAGCGCAGTGGCAAACTGGCCTCCTCGCAGGATGACATAGACCAACATCTGAAGCAGACGTACAGCGACCCCGCAAGAGAGTTGGGAGAGTGTAACAACCTCATAGACCCCCCTGAACCAGAAGTGCAGTTCGACATGTCGGAGCTGCAGCTAAAGGAAGTCAGGGAGGTTGTCCGCAAGCAAGGCAAGCTCTGCTCCAGGACCGAGTGGCACTTCATACAAAGTGTATAAGTACTGTCCCAAACTCCTGCTGCGTCTGTGGTACATCTTGCGAGTCTTCTGGAGAAGGGGGAGGATCCCTGATCAATGGAGAGTGGCTGAAGGGGTATGGATCCCGAAGGAGGAAAACTCCACTCAGCTAGACCAGTTCCGCATCATCTCCCTGCTGTGTGTTGAGGCAAAGGTTTTCTTCAGCGCTGTTTCCAAACGGCTGTGTACCTACCTGGCAGAGAACACCTACATCGATACATCTGTCCAGAAAGGTGGCATTTCAGGAATGCCAGGATGTCTGGAGCATACCGGTGTGGTGACACAGCTTATTCGGGAGGCCAGAGAGAACAAGGGCAACCTGTCAGTGCTGTGGCTTGACCTGGAGAATGCATTCGGCTCCATTCCACACAAGCTGATTCAGTTCACTTTGACAAAACATCATGTCCCAAGCAGGTGTAGAGACCTCATCGCTGATTATTACAGCAATTTCAGGATGAGGGTCACTTCAGGAGCAATAACATCCAGTTGGCACAAGGTGGAGATCGGTATCATCACAGGGTGTACTATCTCTGTGACATTGTTCTCCCTAGCCATGAACATGCTCACTAAGTCTGCTGAGCCAGAGTGCAGAGGACCCCGCACGAATTCCGGACAACGGCAACCACCCATCAGGGCATTCATGGATGACCTCACAGTCATGACAGAATCAGTCCCAGGCTGCCGGTGGATTCTGAAGGGGCTTGAAGAGCTGGTGGAGTGGGCCCGGATGCGTTTCAAACCCGCCAAATCCAGATCAATGGTGCTGAGGAAAGGGAAGGTGGTGGACAAGTTCCGGTTTAACATCGCAGACACAGCCATCCCATCTATCTCAGAGAAGCCAGTCAAGAGCTTGGGAAAAGTTTTTGACTGCTCTCTGAGAGACACAACATCTATCCAGTCGACCTGCACTGAGTTGGATGGCTGACTGAAATCCGTGGACAAGTCAGGCCTACCTGGGAAGTTTAAAGCCTGGGTCTACCAACATGGCATTCTTCCCAGGATTATGTGGCCCCTCCTTGTCTATGCGGTCCCTATCTCAACAGTTGAGACCCTAGAGAGGAGGGTCAGCAACCACCTCCGGAGATGGCTTGGGTTACCAAGGAGCCTGAGCAGCATTGCACTCTACGGGAACACCAACAAGCTGCAACTGCCTTTCAAATCCTTGGAGGAGGAATTCAAGGTAACTAGAGCCAGAGAAGTGGTTCAATACAGGGACTCAAGTGATCCGAAGGTGGCTAAAGCAGGGATCCAAGTGAGGACTGGCAGGAAATGGAGGGCAGAGGAAGCAGTTCAAGAGGCAGAGGCAAGGCTGCGTCACAAGAGCCTGGTGGGAGTGGTCACACGAGGTCGAGCTGGGCTAGGATCCTTTACAACTCCCCAAATGAACACCAGGGGGAAGGAAGGGCACTGTCTTGTTCAGGAGGAGGTGAGAGCAGCAGTGGAGGAGACAAGAACCTGCAAGGCAGTGGGAATGAAGCAACAGGGAGCTTGGACGAGATGGGAGAATGCGGTTGAGAGGAAAGTGACCTGGGCTGAGCTTTGGAAAGCCGAGCCTCACCGCATCAAATTCCTAATCCAGGCAGTGTATGATGTGCTTCCAAGCCCGTCAAATCTGCACACATGGGGCATAGCAGAGACACCAGCATGCCCATTGTGTTCCAAGCGAGGAACCCTGGAACACATCCTCAGTTGCTGTACAAGGGCACTTGGAGATGGACGGTACAGGTGGAGGCATGACCAAGTCCTGAAGACCATTGCTGAAGCCATCAGCGCAGGACTGGCGTGGTCAAAGCAGTTCCGACACTCCAAGGACACCATCGCCTTTGTCAGAGCTGGGGACAAGCCAACTTCTGCCAGAAAAACATCTGCAGGCATCCTGACGTCTGCAAGAGACTGGCAGTTGTTGGTGGACCTTGAACATCAGCTGAAGTTCCCCAGCCATATTGCAGTCCCCACCCTGCGACCAGACATTGTTCTTGTGTCTGAGTCCACCAAGCAAGCTGTGCTGCTGGAGCTGACAGTCCCGTGGGAAGATCGCTTGGAAGAAGCCTTTGAAAGGAAGCTCTCCAAGTACGCAGGACTGGTCAGCGACTGTCAGCAGGCTGGTTGGAGAGCAAGGTGTTTCCCGGTGGAAGTTGGATGCAGAGGATTCGCAGCCCGTTCCTTCAGAGCAGTTTAGGCATCGAGGGAATGAGAAAGAGGAGAGCCATCCGCAGTACCACCGATGCGGCAGAGAGGGCCTCAAGATGGTTGTGGCTCAAAAGAGGGGAGCCATGGAGTCATGGTAGCTAGCTAGCCATCTGGACACAAGCTGGGGTCTGATCAGCCCCGGCTGGGTCACCTGGAGGAGGGCGTATGATGTTGCGAGACCCGAAACGTCCTATGATTCCAGGAACATCACTGAAGATGTGTCCAGACTAGGCATCAGTAGATGTATGTACACAGTGTTCCGCTTTGTTCGGCATCATCAAAATGTATTTAATGTTATTTTGAGTTTCCATGGCTTTCCAACCCGTGCCTACTGCGTGACCACTGCAGCCTGTCATGCATACAAGATGAGACATTGGCTTAGTTGTTACAGCTATTTTGGTGATCGTGTATGATTGTATTTACTTTGTTAATTAATGACTGACATGATGTATGTGTCTTTTTGTAAATAGATGTCCAAGCTATGACCACCTGATGGCATTTTGGGGTTTGATTGAGCCTTCAATTTACTAAATGGTCCGGGTCTCCAGAGCCAAGAGCCTCCAGAGCGTCCATCCACGGTAGGTTATGGTCTAAGCTGCTTTGTAGTAACAGAGGGTGGGATGCCATTGCATTTACAGAAGGCTACACTAAAGGACTCAGCCCCCTTTAAATACACCAGTGCACTACAGCAACTCAGTTTTTCCCCATGATATGGTACACATAACCATTATAAAACTAGTTTGTAACTTAAAGCAGTAACTTTTTGTTTTAACCTTCCAGAGACCGCTGCTCCAGTCAATCGACAAGTTCTTTATTTTCCTCGTCTTCCTGTCGGTTGGTTTGAAGGAGAGGGATCCAGCGCATCGATTCAACATACACCAGTCCACAGTGAGCTGCATTATTGCAACATGGACACGTTTTCTAGCCACTGCACTGGGGTCTCAATGCATCTGGCTCACACCTCCATAAGTGCAAGCTTACCTCCCTGAGGAATTCTGAGATTTCCCAGACACCCAGGTCATCTTGGACTGCACTGAGCTCAAGTGTCAGACACCATCCTTACCACTCTTGCAA
>CM051003.1:31665174-31765174 GCA_027704905.1 Muraenolepis orangiensis
AGAGCTAAATTATTTGCTTCCCTTTTATGTGTATCTGTTGGGCTACATATAAGACCATTAATGAGAATGCCACTCTCTGGTTTGAGCCCCATTGGGGTGGCGTCCCATCTATAAAGATAAATGTTCACTGTGTGGTCTAAGTCTCCTCCTGGCTGTCATTACTGCTCCCCAAAAACAAATAGACTTTGTACAGCGGACTCATTAAGTGAACCCTTGTGGAACCTTGTGATCGCAGATTCCTCGCCTCAGTTCCCCACATTACACACAGTCCAGAGCTGTTCAAGCACACACACACACACACACGCACACACACACACAAACCCACACATGCACAAACACACACATGCACATACACGCTGGGTGGCATGTGAAGCTGTGGTAACTTCTAATGGACTCACATGGTCTGAGCTAATCAGCTTTGTCTAAGTAGCTGCCTGGTAATCCATGATGTATTCCTGCTAGGAAAATAACATAGGATTATGATCTTCTAGTGACTTCAATCATTATTATCCCCATCACCATCACCATCATCACCATCACCACCATCACCATCATTATTATCCCCATCACCATCACCATCACCATCACCACCATCACCATCATTACTATCACCATCACCATCACCATCATCATCACCATCATCACCATCATCACCATCACCATCACCACCATCACCATCATTACTATCACCATCATCACCATCATCACCATCACCATCATCATCACCATCACCATCACCACCATCACCATCATTACTATCACCATCATCACCATCATCACCATCATCACCATCACCATCATCATCACCATCACCATCACCACCATCACCATCATTACTATCACCATCATCACCATCATCACCATCATCACCATCACCATCATCACCATCATCACTATCACCACCATCATCATCATCATCATCACCATCACCATCACCATCATCATCACCATCACCATCATCATCACCATCATCACCATCATCACCATCACCACCATCACCATCATCACCGTCACCATCATCATCATCACCATCACCATCACCATCATCATCATCACCATCATCACCATCATCATCACCATCATCACCATCACCATCATCATTATCACCATCATCACCATCACCATCACCATCATCACCATCATCACCATCACCATCATCAGCCATCATCACCATTACCATCACCACCATCACCACCATCACCATCATCGCCATCACCACCATCACCATCACCACCATCACCATCATCACCATCACCATCATCACCATCATCACCATCACCATCATCACCATCATCACTATCACCACCATCATCATCATCATCATCACCATCACCATCACCATCATCATCACCATCACCATCACCATCATCATCACCATCATCACCATCATCACCATCACCACCATCACCATCATCACCGTCACCATCATCATCATCACCATCACCATCACCATCATCATCATCACCATCATCACCATCATCATCACCATCATCACCATCACCATCATCATTATCACCATCATCACCATCACCATCATCACCATCATCACCATCATCACCATCACCATCATCATCATCATCACCATTACCATCACCACCATCACCACCATCACCATCACCACCATCGCCATCATCACCATTACCATCACCACCATCACCACCATCACCATCATCGCCATCACCACCATCACCATCACCACCATCACCATCATCACCATCACCATCATCACCATCATCACCATCACCATCACCATCATCACCACCATCATTACCATCATCACCATCACCATCATCATCACCATCATCACCATCATCACCATCATCACCATCACCATCATCGCCATCATCACCATTACCATCATCACCATCACAACCATCACACTAGTGTGTAAGAGATGCCCCATGTGAACACACACGCACACACACACACACACACACACACAAAGACATGCACACACACACACACACACACACACACACACACACACACACACACACTCGCACACACACGCACAAACACACACTACACACTAGTGGAGTCAGAATAAGAGATGGATCAAGCTTAATATTGATCTCATCCTCTAGATGTGTCAGCTTCCACACACTATAGTCATTATTTACTGTTTTTAATATTTGTGTGTATGTTTGTGTGTGTGTGTGTGTGTGCGTGCGTGCGTGCATGCGTGTGCGTGCGTGTGTGCATGTATGTGTGGGCAGAAACACGTTAATCAATATCACATTGTGTCTTACCACCGCCTGAAAAGACGTCTGACGCCATTTAAACCACAGTGCTCTGCTCCAGACGATGACCATGGGACTCCTCTTCCAGCTCCCCCGGCAATCCATCTCCTCTCCTCTCCCCTCGTCATCCCGTCTTCCTCTCCACTGATGTGGTGGTACAGCCACCAACCCTCCCCCCCTCCACCCCACTCATCCCCCCCATTACCCCCAGATGAGAAGAAAGACCTTTTGTTTGCTGCTTCTTTCTGTCTGTTTTGTTTACCTCCATGGGAATGCCACAGCATATTTCTCTTCACTGAACCGCCACATTAGGTTGTCGATCATGAATGATTAGTCTGGAAATACAAGAGTCTGTGAAAGTTCATGAATGTGTTTGCAGGCACCTGTGTGTGTGTGTGTGAGTGTGTGTGTGTGTGTGTGTGTGTGTGTGTGTGT
Source organism: Muraenolepis orangiensis (assembly GCA_027704905.1). Classification (NCBI taxonomy): domain Eukaryota; kingdom Metazoa; phylum Chordata; class Actinopteri; order Gadiformes; family Muraenolepididae; genus Muraenolepis; species Muraenolepis orangiensis. Next base: position 31,667,850 of record CM051003.1, read on the forward strand.
GTGTGTGTGTGTGTGTGTGTGTGTGTGTGTGTGTGTGTGTGTGTGTGTGTGTGTGTGTGTGTGTGTGTGTGTGTGTGTGTGTGTGTGTGTGTGTATGTGTGACTGTGTCTATGTGTGTCTATATGTGTCTCTGTCTATGCATGTCTGTGTCTCTATGTGTGTCTGTGTCTATGTGTGCATGTGTCCCTGTCTCTGCATGTGTTTTTCTGTGTGGTCATTTGTTTATGTTCAGCACAAGTGCATGTGAGTGTCGTGCATGTGAGTGTCGTGCATGTGAGTGTCGTGCATGTGAGTGTCGTGCATGTGAGTGTCGTGCATGTGAGTGTCGTGCATGTGAGTGACGTGCATGTGAGTGTCGTGCATGTGACTGTCGTGCATGTGAGTGTCGTGCATGTGAGTGTCGTGCATGTGAGTGTCGTGCATGTGAGTGTCGTGCATGTGCATGCATTTTGGAAGTCCTAATGGGGGAGGAAGCCGGGGGAAAAGTCCCGACTTTAAGTTCGGAAAACGCTGACCTTATACTCTGAATGCTGTCACATGTTGACGATGAGCGGAAGAAAACACAATAACAGAATAGAGATGCAGGTCCTTGACGGCAAGTCCCCTGCACTTGCACATCGAGGACCAATTGCAGAAACAAATGACACTGCATCACAACTTGACACCAGACTACAATGAAAATACAATGAAAGACAGAAAGCAAGAAAGGAAGGAAGAAAGAAAGAAAGATGAAAAGAATGACAGAGAGAGAGAACAAACAAAAAAGCCAGAAAGAAATAAAGATGGCTGCCCAAATAAGGTGGCTGTCCGTGCCTATTAGTATTATATCTTTGAAGGCCACCACACAATGAACCGTTTGTAGAATCTTCAAAGCATGCTTCATTATCTAGCCACCAGAGACAAAAGGAGTCAGGAGGACATGGAAGGAGGAGTCAGAAAGACAGAGAGACAGGGAGGACAGAGACAGGGAGGGAGGAGTCAGGAGGACAGAGAGAAACGGAGAAAGGAGTCAGCAGGACAGAGACAGAGGGGGGGGAGTCAGGAGGACAGAGAGACAGGGAGGGAGGAGTCAGGAGGACAGAGAGACAGGGAGGGAGGAGTCAGGAGGACAGAGAGACAGGGAGGGAGGAGTCAGCAGGACAGAGACAGGGAGGGAGGAGTCAGGAGGACAGAGAGACAGTGAGGGAGGAGTCAGCAGGACAGAGACAGGGAGGGAGGAGTCAGGAGGACAGAGAGACAGTGAGGGAGGAGTCAGCAGGACAGAGACAGGGAGGGAGGAGTCAGGAGGACAAAGAGACAGGGAGGGAGGAGTCAGGAGGACAGAGAGACAGGGAGGGAGGAGTCAGGAAGACAGAGAGATAGGGAGGGAGGAGTCAGGAGGACAGAGAGACAGGGAGGGAGGAGTCAGGAAGACAGAGAGACAGGGAGGGAGGAGTCCGGAGGGCAGAGAGACAGGGAGGGAGGAGTCAGGAGGACAGAGAGACAGGGAGGGAGGAGTCAGGAGGACAGAGAGACAGGGAGGGAGGAGTCAGGAGGACAGAGAGACATGAAAGGAGGAGTCAGGAGGACAGAGAGACAGGGAGGGAGGAGTCAGGAGGACAGAGAGACAGGGAGGGAGGAGTCAGGAGGACAGAGAGACGGGGAGGGAGGAGACAGGAGGACAGAGAGACAGGGAGGGAGGAGTCAGGAGGACAGAGAGACAAGGAGGGAGGAGTCAGGAGGACAGAGAGACAGGGAGGGAGGAGTCAGGAGGACAGAGATAGGGAGGGAGGAGTCAGGAGGACAGAGAAACAAGGAGGGAGGAGTCAGGAGGACAGAGAGACAGGGAGGGAGGAGTCCGGAGGACAAAGAGAGAGGGAGGGAGGAGTCAGGAGGACAGAGAGACACAGGAGGAGGAGTCAGGAGGACAGAGAGACAGGGAGGGAGGAGTCAGGAGGACAGAGAGACACTGGAGGAGGAGTCAGCAGGACAGAGGGACAGGGGAGGAGGAGTCAGGAGGACAGAGAGACAGGGAGGAGCAGTCAGGAGGACAGAGAGACAGGGAGGAGCAGTCAGGAGGACAGAGAGACAGGGAGGAGCAGTCAGGAGGACAGAGAGACAGGGAGGAGAAGTCAGGAGGACAGAGAGACATGAAAGGAGGAGTCAGCAGGACAGAGGGACAGTAGGGTGCACATGCAGGCGTATTCACACACAGCTTCTACACAGATGTGACTCGGTTTATAAATAGAGCTGTCATCCACATTCACGAGCCACCACAATAATCTCCACACTTTAATCTCCACACACACACCATGTGCACATACACATAACACATACACATACACGTAATCATTATATTGACAATGTTAAATAAAACAAAAAGCCACCATCTGAGAAACTTGGAGAGTGGGAGTGAGAAAAATAGTTTTTGAGAGAGAGAGAGAGAGACTGAGGGTGTGTGTGAGAGAGAGAGAGAGAGAGAGAGAGAGAGAGAGAGAGAGAGAGAGAGAGAGAGAGAGAGAGAGAGAGAGAGAGAGAGAGAGAGAGAGAGAGAGAGAGAGAGAGAGATGGGGGGGGTATATCTACAGAGAGAGATACATAGTTTGTGTCCATGCAGCTGTTCCGCTCCAAACCAGGAGGATTAAAAACAGACAGCTCCTCTCTTTCTTCTTCGCTTTTCTTTGAAATACAAGAACAGAGAGAATCCGGCGGCTAAAGAGAGGTTGACGTGAAACTGAATAAAGTAGACCGCAGCTTTTGGGTTTCTCTCCGCTGCCTATGTGATAGTTGCTTTTGAGAAATTAAAGCGGTTGCCATGAATTGAAAAAACACCATGAAGAACAGTGAGAGTGTTGGGGTGAATTGAAGAGAGAAGGGTACCCCCATTGTAAACGCTAAACGAAAATGGTTGTATTCCTAGACTGCTGAAGACTGCAAGAGTTTCAAGTGTATCCTCGTTTGCCCTCCCCCCCCTCTCCACACACACACACACACACACACACACACACACACACACACACACACACACACACACACACACACACACACACACACACACACACACACACACGCACACACACACACACACACACACACACACACACACACACACACACACACACACACACACACACACACACACACACACAGGCCCCGCCCACTGGCAAGTCGCATCTCTTTAAATGCAACGCGCGTGTGAGTTGCGCCGTTGTCGACACAAGATGTGAGGTTTGCAAAGAGACGCCACATTAAGTTTTGAGATGTGCACAAAAAGACAAAATCGCTCTTGTATCTGATTAGGGTCATTTTGGCCTTCCTATTTCTCCACCGAAAATGGTGAAAAACGCCGGGAGACCCAAACACCACACCATCTCATCGGGGATCGTTACGGGAACCTGTTTGCTGTTGGCGCTTCTTCTGCTGGTGGTCGCGCACCCCAGCAACAACGTGCCCCTCACGGACCTGTACCTCGGGGACCTCGGGCAGACCTCGGTACCTAAAAGCGCCGCAGAACCGGACCGACCGCGGGTCAACGTTTTCTCCGCGTACTTCAGTAAGTTGGCGCGGGAGAGAAGAGCGATAGACTCTGCTCCGAGACCGGGCAGAGGGTCTCCATCTCGACCGGTGGAAGACCTGTCTCCGGCGGACCTTTTGATAGCCGTGAAGACCACCCGCCAGTACCACAGACTGCGGCTGGACCTGCTCCTGGAAACGTGGATGTCCCGAAGTCCACAGCAGGTATTACTTGGTCATTCTCGGTTATTCTGTCCCATGACAGCTGATGGTCTTGTCGTGATGTATCTCACCGCAAGAAAATAATCTACATGTCTGCCAAGTCTACCAAAATATGATACCCACACCAATGCCAATACAATCAAATTATTATTAATATTAAATGAACTATTCAATAATAATATATATATTATTTAATGAATTGCACTTGTCAATCCAATAAGCTCCCATATGCCTACATCAATCCACATTCGTCCTCAGGACGTTTTTATGGATGGTCAACTATATCTGAGATGTGTGCTTAAAGTATAACTTATGTTTACTTAGGTTATTATGATAATAATAGGCCATTGACCGTTTATCCTCTTAACTGAAACCCCAAGCAATGTTTTTTCTTTGATCTAAAACAACAGATCAAAACTTTTTTTCCCTCTGGCTCGTAAGGTGAGACTCGTTAAGGAACCGATAGAACATGGTCTACACTGGGATACTGTAGGTAGCGTTTCACGTAGGGCTATAGCCCACGTTGTGAATGTTGACATATAAACACAGACATCTCGTCTCGACTGTGGGGTAGTAAATCAGCTGATCCCTGCTTGTGCGTGCGTCGGTGCGTGCGCGTGCGTGTGGAAGTGACGAGGAGACATTCCTCGTCACTTGCGTCTTTCCTCTCCCACGCTCAGGTGGTGTGTAACACTACCTGCGTTCCCAACACACCCCTATATTGTCATTGTGCTGACTAAAGGCATGCCTTATTTCCACACACACACACACACACACACACACACACACACACACACACACACACACACACACACACACACACACACACACACACACACACACACACACACACACACACACACACACACACACACACACACACACAAACTGCACTGTCAAAACGTGCAAACAAGAAAGAATGCAGTGTTGCTTGTCTATACAGCAGCTAAAGCGGTGGGAATCCACGGTGCTTCTCGTGGGAAATGGCGGCCCGTGTGATCACGAGACAATAATGTCTACAACAGGTCCCGTTTGTTACAGCTCCGGCCATTGTCTGGTTCTTCCAAGGTAGCTCTTGTTGTTAAAACAGCCTTGTCCTCTGTCTCATGGTCAGGGTTATAGAGGTCTGGGTATGTTCTATGTGCGTTATTGATGTGTTATTGTTTTTTTAATGGTGTTTAATTATAATCATAATAAAAGCTTAATAATAAAAGGCAGACCGCCTTTTTAGCCGTTTGGTTTTACAAGCTATGGTGAACACAGCACTTATCACCACACATGAGAAAATATTATTGAATATGGCCAGGCTGCTCTGCTTGGAAATGTATTCCTCTCAAAACTTTCGCATACCACTTATATTATCATGACATTTATGAGTTACAATCTGAGGCTGAATGGGATGTTGACTTAGTTGGTTCTTTTTTTCTTCATGAGAGATCTCTGCGAGTGGAGTTGGTTCATCATAACGGTTTGTCTGGTGGCGTGCACATGTATATGGGGTGTGCACGTGTGTATGGGGCCGTGTACGTGTGTCTGGTGGCGTGCATGTGTGTACGCAGGGTGAACATGTACTTCCTGTGTAAAGCCCCTGGGTCCCCGCTGGCTTCCTGAGTGTTGAATGACCCCTGACCTTGTCACTCACCACATGCATATATGTATATAGTCATGCAAACACACACACACACACACACACACTCTGTTGCGCACACACACATATATTCTCTCGCCAGCCTTTGTGTTGGAGAGTGTGTGGACCATGTGCTGTGGTGCTGATAGACAGCAGGTCTACCTTAGTTTTGGCTCCGGTCCAACATCAACACAGTTAATGTGTTTATTATGGGTACATATATATATGAATGTGTGTGTGTGTGTGTGTGTGTGTGTGTGTGTGTGTGTGTGTGTGTGAGAGAGAGACCTGGGAAACAGGTGGAGCTTCACCTGAAATCAAAACGAGCCCAGGAACAATGATGCTTGAGCATTGTTCTGGCTTTACTACAGAAATAACACACTACTTAATAACAGTGTGTGTGTGTGTGTGTGTGTTATTTTCCAGACATATGTGTTCACTGATGGGGTCGATGACAAACTGAAGAAGAGAATGGGTGAGTTTCACACACACGCACACACACACACACACACACACACACACACACACACACACACACACACACACACACACACACACACACACACACACACACACACACACACACACACACACACACACACACACACACACACACACACACACACACACACACACACACAAGATTAGCAGTGTTATCTGCTGGGCCGTCAGGGAGGTGGAACAGGAAGGCTGCAGCAGAGCTGCACTGGAGTCAGGAACCTGCTGCTGCTGACAGGGCAGAATGTGACTTCCTGTTAACACAGGAAGTCACCCTGGCTCCGTCCACTCAGACTGTGTTCAGCTTAGCCAAGCATGTCGCCATAGTCACATTAGAACAACAAACAAGTGGGTTTTACAAATGGGATCAAATTAGGTCTTTGAGTTATGGATGTATAGGATGTGACAGAAAAACATGGTTGTGTATATTTTGGTTTGTCTTTGTATCTCTGAGGTGTAACTATTATGCACTTATAACTATTTGTGATTCCTATAGTCTGTCCAGTTGTAACGCGGTACATTTTCTCCAGTGGTTACTTGTTAAGTAAGTTACTTGTACTGTACGTCACTTTGGATCCAAGTGTCTAATGTGAATCTGTCTTCCGGTATGTTCCTCTCATCAGGAGGTCACCTCATCAACACAAACTGCTCAGCCAGCCACAGTCGTCAAGCCCTCTCCTGTAAGATGGCTCAGGAGTACAGTGTCTTCTTAAACTCTGGCAAGAAGTAAGACACACACACACACACACACACACACACACACACACACACACACACACACACACACACACACACACACACACACACACACACACACACACACACACACACACACACACACACACACACACACACACACACACACACACACACACACAGTCACTGATGGCAGGTGTGTGTTTTTGTCCGTCCAGGTGGTTCTGTCATGTGGATGATGATAACTATGTGAACGTGGGCTCCCTGGTGAAGCTGCTGTCCCAGTTCAGACACACCCAGGACGTCTACCTGGGCCGGCCCAGTCTGGAGAGACCCATCCAGGCCACGGAGAGGCTGGGCACCACACACCAGGTGAGGGTTGGGTTTAGAGCTGTGGTTGCCCTTTTAGATTAAGACCCTGTTAGACGACCTGCAGGCATTTGGTGGCAGCAATAGATGTAGAATGTAACACATTTTACTGCGTTAAATGTGTTTTAGGAAACAGTATATCTGTGGTTGATCATATTATACACACATTTAATGATGTATTTGGATGAGAGGAAGTGGTGATCGGGAAGGTTATTAAAGAATAACAGACCTAGCCGAGTCAGGGCAGGCAGACTTCTGTTCACACAGCAGCAGACTTTCTGTTTCCTTCAGCCGAGAGCAACCTCGACATTACAAAATAATGAATAATGAATTTGAAGATTTCCCTTAAGGGGAAAAATTCAATAAGCCAGAGAGAGAGAGAGAGATGTTTGAACAGATCAACTATATGTAAATGGTATTTCCATGATTGTGGATTGTGTGTGACAGTGATGTAATGCAGTAAATATCACTCCCGCTTCCTGGCTTCATCTCCCTGCTCCATGCTGTCAGATCCAGCAGGAGTCTGAAGGAGCTCTTTGTGCTGCCTGGGGTCTCTTCTGGGAGCTGCAGGTTTTTTCTTAATGTATATTCCTTGTGTGTTACATTCTGTTTGCTCAGACCCAGAAAGAGGTGCGTTTCTGGTTCGCCACAGGGGGAGCGGGGTTCTGCCTGAGCAGGGGGCTAGCTCTCAAGATGAGTCCATGGGCCAGGTGAGCACTCGTGCTTTGAGCCAGTGGACAGCCATGGTCAATTGTGACAAAAGGTCAATGGTGACAATCAAAGTCACGTGTTTTTGAATCCACTTCCTTCTCTCCTTTGTCTTTACTCTTCTAGCGAGGGCGCCTTTATGGCCACCGCAGAGCAAATCCGTCTCCCTGACGACTGCACGGTGGGATACATCGTGGAGGCCCTGCTGGGTGTCAGCCTCACCCGCTCCCCACTGTTCCACTCTCACCTGGAGAACCTGGGCTTGGTGTCTGAGATCCACCACCAGGTCGGTACACAGGGTTCTATTATGAACCGGCCCTGCATGAACCCATGGGTTGTTGCTTAGTGTTTGTTAAGGCTGGGATGACCACCATGAGTTGTTGAGTAGCCTACTTGATCCTGATTGGTCAGTAACGTTCTAAGGGTGTGTTCCACAATGTGTGACTTGCCTGCATATGGGGGTCATGGGAGATTGCTTATCAACTTTAGGTATCTGATGAGCCAGTTTTAATAAAAAAACGGTTCTGTATATATGATATTACGGGCAGATGTTGATTGGGTTGAAAAAACTGATGTGTTATGGACCAGATGCAGAAACATGTGAGAAGACAGTGGGTGAATGGCTAATCTGGGTATATGTACTGTGTGGCGATGCCAGGTGACTCTCAGCTACAGCACAGTGGAAGGCAGCAGAAACACGGTGAATGTGAGAGGACCCTTCACCACGCACCAGGACCCTACCAGGTACGCCGGGGAATCTTCTTTCCTTCGTGTCTCTGAAGCACGGAGGTTATAGGTTGCAGACAGTCCTTTAAACGTTATGAGGGTCTCTTACTGCTCCAGACTGGGGCAGGGTGCTGTCATTTGTTGAGCTTCTGGACAGCGACAACGTCTTTCTTTCAATTCAGCTTCAGTTTTTGTTAGAATTCGCAGGCTTTGCTTTTTAAAGCCTGAGGGACAAGAAGGCTTCTACCATGATACTGTGATAGGGGGGCATGTTGGGTTTGTTTGGGAAAATCGCGTTTTTTAAGTGGACTATAACAAAAACAAAACAAGGGATATCTATGTCATGTCAGACAATAATGTCTACAAAACAACACTTCCACGAATCCTAAGCGTTGTCGCAACCGTTGAGTCACGAGTGTGATGGGCCTGGCTTCATCATAGGAGTATCTAGTAAGAATTGTGCAAGCCTCATACTATATGTTTCACCACAATAGGGCCAGTATCCTGTCTTTGTTCATTGTATTTATGAGCGTGTGTGTGTGTCCCTGTGTACATTCAGTACACTCTTGCATGGCTTCTTTGAAATCCCCAGTGGGCCACTTCCATGCATTGTGAAACACGTTTCCCTCTGTTGTCTCAGGTTCAAGTCTATCCATTGTCTGCTGTATCCAGACACTCCATGGTGCCCCAGCCCAGAGACACTCTAACCCTAACCCATGCAGAGACAGAGGAGTGGACGGGTTAGTGGTGAAGAGACAGAAAGACAGACAGATGGACAGAGAGAGAGAGAGAGAGGCACGGACAAAGGAAAATATCTGCCTTCAAATGGTTTGGTGGAGAGGTGTGATGCAGGGTCACATGAACACACACACACACACACACACACACACACACACACACACACACACACACACACACACACACACACACACACACACACACACACACACACACACACACACACACACACACACACACACACACACACACACACACACACACACACACACACACACACGTGGACCTAGTTCAAAGCTTTAATCCCATCAGACCATCTCTCGCATTTGAGAGAGGAATGTTTTCCACAAACTGAATGTGAATCACTCGACGAGGATTCGGTCCTGGTTTTCCCGAAACACAAGTTTTCTGTCCAAAGGATGGGGTTAACATTTCCATGCCCTCTGTTCACCTGCAAAGCAGTGAAACCTGTTGCTGGTCAGTGTATGTGTAAATATGTGATATGTGGCCCTTCGCTACTGAAGCTCTGCCACCATTTGGAAACTGTCCTATGTTGTGCTACATACAGTAACCGCTGTATTGCACAAGTGAAGCGAAAAAAAATACAACAATTAAGCCCAGAGTGCCTAGCATTATTCTGGATGAGAAAGCAGGCAAACACTTGGGGTTTTGAATCAACGTATTATATCAATAAAGCTAGGATACATTTTGTATACTGTTTTAAGTTAAGTGTGTGGAAGTGTGTGTCTGTGCATGTACAACCGTGAGTGTCCCGCATGGGTTTCTAAGTCACGGTTCACGGCATGAGAGACGACGCTCTTACGTGAGAAGCAAAAACCAACAGGCTCTGGCTTCATCACTAGAACGTCTTTTAGGCGTCAGTGAGTGAGGTTTACTTCACTGCACCACCGGCTGGCCTCAGTTATACTCACGGAGACCGAGAAAGATCCTTGTGAATGCACACAAACTAAACGCCTCATTAGTACATTTACTGCGTGCTTTTAGCTTTGCAGTTAGCGGTTCATTAAAGAAAACTAAAAACATTCTTTAGAGAGAAGGTTCTGTTTTCTGGGTTTCTTTCATTTATTCGTTAAAATTGTCACATCAGTGGTCACAAACTTAATGGGATGTGTAAAAAAAACGTCAAAGGAAACGACTACTTTTATGGTGCAATAACTGAAATGCATCCATGGGAGTTTTACTGAGAAATGACTCATGTTGGGTTGTACTGGTATTATCCTGCTATATATATTTGTAAGCCCAATGAAGTCAAATGTTTCCATCTACAGGTAGCATGTCATTGTTCACTGTTATAAATACATGGACTCTCACCAGTGTATCTGGGCTATCATCCATGAAGTAATAAAATATTTTTTACAAAATTTGTTATGATGGGATTATTTTTGCATGTTTCATGAGTACCGTTTTGATAAACTGAGTGTATTGGGTACACATGTACTTTGTTCTATAGTAACTGACAAAGCTGGGGTTGACTTGGACACCACACTGACATTTCACCTCTGACCCTTGGTCTAGCACTATAGCGCACACACACACGCGCGCACGCTTTTTGCTTTCTTCCAACCCCTGTAGAGATAAAAAGGCAAATATGTGTGTGTGTGTGTGTCTATATAAACATGTGTCTCTCATGTCCTGCTGTAAACTCTGAGGACCTGGAGTGAACGCACTGCGGGGAGCAGCCAGCCCCACACACACACACACACACACACACACACACACACACACACACACACACACACACACACACACACACACACACACACACACACACACACACACACACACACACACACACACACACACACACACACACACACACACACACACACACACACACACACACACACACACACACACACACACACACACACAGCTTTGTTAGAGTCTGAGCAAATCAGAGAATAAAACGACAGAAGAAAGAATGGCAACTTCTGCTTTAACGTGCGAAAGCCAAACACACACACACTTTCATATTCATAACACCATTAATAAACAATAAATACATAAAATACACTCTGTATCAGTAAAGTTAAAGTGGCTTTAATTGTTTTCGTTTTTTGATTACATTTACTCCAGGCTGAATGATATTATTACCACAGTTTTGACATGAACATCATCATTAATATCTTAAGTTAAAACCTTAAAAAGAACTGCCAGAGAAAACAGAAGACGTCTACCAAGATACCGCTGCTTTTGAAGTCCTGCTCAGCTGTTTTTTATTCCTTCGTTTTTTTTTGTTTTTTTTGAGCTCGTGCCGGCCCACAACACCGTACAATGTAAAAACTGGTCATCATGGGCACTTCTGACTCTCCTCCACGGAGGTTTGAGCCAAACGGGCCCCAGCAAGTTCGCAAAAACCACGTTAAACAGGAAGACAAGGAGCGTTTTGAGTCAGGTGTGCGGACCAACACTGAAACACTGTTTTCGTAAAACATTTGCAATGCAAGACAGAGATTCAGTCGTCACTAATAAGAAAGAGGGAGGGGAAAAAAACTGCTGCTCGTGCCTTTGTTCTCCTACAAAACAGCTAGCTATCGTTTTTATTCTTTACATTTCATTTTTGTACAAGACAGACATAAAAAATAAAAAAAACCTATGCAGTGATATGAGAGAGTGTAGTAAGAGTTTAAAAACGTTATGGAAGGCCATCAGTGACTATACCAATGGATCTTGTCGTAGGTTATCCTCGACGGTGCACAGCGGACACCGTCGAGTTAGGCCTATTAGCGTAGGTAGTGTAGTTACTGTGACACTGAGAACATATCACTGTGAGAGAAATCACAGGCAAGATGATTGTCTCGCTAATACAAGCAGTGGTTCGAAGGATTCAAAGGACAAAGAACAAGGGGTTAAAAAGCCCAGAATAAGGTGTGGGGGGGGGGGGTGGACGAAGGGGGTCGCCGTTAGGTGGTAGGATGACGCTAGCGTGTGTAGGCTACCTACCTCACTACAGTATGTATTCTATAACAAAACCAATTCAAATGTACCATGGCAAATGGTATGGGATGCCACAGTTAGGTTGCGAGCATGGCGGGTACATGTGGTTATACATGGCTCCTACAGTACTAGGTGCGTGCGTAAAGTTGAAACGGGATGACATAAAAAGCAATCAGAGGAACAAGGGAGTGGGCAGTAGTGTGATTGGTAGTATGGGAGCAGTGGTAAGGGGGTACGAGTCTGTGTGTGTGTGTGTGTGGAATCAAACGTGTGGAACTAGAACTGTAACACTTTCTTGTTAGATTGTCCCATTCAGACACACTGTTCACGGGCACTTACACACAGGAACACTGAGATATAGCGAGAGCCTATCGCACGGTATTAGCAAAGTCACACAGACTCACAAGTTCTTATCTATACATTGTACAGGGTTTTCAGAGAGAGAGAGAGAGAGAGAGAGAGAGAGAGAGAGAGAGAGAGAGAGAGAGAGAGAGAGAGAGAGAGAGAGAGAGAGAGAGAGAGAGAGAGAGAGAGAGAGAGAGAGAGAGAGAGAGAGAGAGAGAGAGAGAGAGAGCAGCAGCAGCTCATAGCGCTGCTGCGTCTTTCTGTAACAACTTCTCCATGGTGAGCATTTGTGCTTCTCGTGGAAAACAATAACAACAACTAAATGTACTGGTTGAGAGAGGTCAGTCACCAGAGGAGGAGGGGTCTTGGATCCCTCCGCCTCTGGTCTGAGCACAACGTGGTCTGAACCTCTCAAAATCAAGAGGTCATCGTTTGACGGATAAACAGAAGTACAGCTCATAGGAGAAACGAGAGAAGGTCATTTAGTTTGTCACAGTACCACATCAATATTATCCGTTTGTAAAACAAAAATGAAAACACCACTAATTGTCCTAAATTCTAAAACGGGTCTATATAAGGGTTTAACAAAGTCCGTGTTAATTGAGAGTCATAACATATCCGGATGTTATACTTCAGGAAATTCAATGTAAATCAATCCAAAAAAATAGCTATTAGTATGTCAGGTTTTTTTTTTCTTCCTTCCTTCCGGATCCTTCTCCTGGAGACTTGATTGGCGGGGAGAGAACCCCCCCCCCCCCCCCCCTCTGGAAACCCATTGGAAACCCCCTTGCACCACCAGCCAAGTCCAGTTTCTGACCATATCCTGCTCCGTCACGCGGGGGCACCGTCAGCTCTGCACTCTTTTACATGAATGGAGAAGAAAAACAGTCACTTCCAGGAATGCTTTATCCTCCTCCTCTTCCTCTCTCTTTTGTTTTTGTTTATTTTTTTTGGGACACGTGGAGGCAGTAGGATAGAGGCAAACATCTGGCGTCCCTTTATTATTCAGAGTTATTTGGCACAGGTCGAGCACATCTGCGTCTGTTTCAGTCGCACCTCGATATCTTCCACACGCCCGCGACGTGAAACACCTCCCAGTGGGAATCCATTTGAAGAGCGCTCGCAAGAACACACTTGGAAGTCGGACCAAAACTTGGCTTGGCTCACACTACAACAACAACAACAACCACCACAACAACAACAACAGCAAAATCCTCCTTCCACCTGCTTATGTACACGTCGACCGATCACAATAAAAATAATAATAATTAAAAAAAGACAGAGCTAATGCGCACGTGCCAGAGCTCCGATTTCAAGTGATTAATTCTGGGTTAAAACAACACCGTGGAAAGTAAACCCAGAAGTGTCTGCCATCCCAGACACTAGCTGTTAGCTATAATATTAGCATGGCTTTTCTGATTCACTTGTCGTTTTATCTATACAGATGGTTTCTGAGTGTGTGTGTGTATTTTACATGAGAAGGATACAGCAACAATTCTATGACACACACTAAGCACACCACCATGTTAAACCAGAAAGACTTGGGTTGTGGGTTTTCCCAATGAAAATTAATTTTCCCAATGAATTACTCATTCACTATTTACAGCTATGTACAGATCAGATTGGTGTGTGTGTGTGTGTGTGTATGTGGTTTTTTTTTAACTGTAATTTGCCATGTCAGGGATGTCAAGGACAGTGTGTGGAGTCTCCACTAGAGGTCAGTGTACTGGAGCCAATAGGGGAGGATTATTGTTATGTCAAGGAATGCATTCCTGTGGGAAATGTAGTCTTTTGGTGCGTGTGTTATTGTGAATCCTAAGCACCTTCTGAGATGAACAGGTAATGGAGCTGTGTTCAGAGAGGCTGTGACACAGGAGGAGGTGACCTCTTCTTTTAAATGGGTGAGATATGATCTTGTTAAAAGTGCAATGTCTGTTGAGGCGCTGAGCTGATGAGACCTGCATGACGGGGGGGGGGGGGGGGGGGGGACCTTTGACCTTGGTTTGACCTTGGGAGTCCAGGCGGTTGTTTTTCTGAGCAGCTTGGATGCAGCTGAGTGGGGACCTTGGGATTCTGCTTTCATGAGGCATTGGAATGGAGAGGAGGAGGAGGAGTAGGAGAAGGTGGTGTGGAGCTGCCCTCTAGTGGACGGAAGACTGTGGTCGTGCGGTGGCGTGAGGCCGGCTGGCGGGATCCAGTTGGTCGTTGGGGACAGACCGCCGGTTCTGCTCGGGTCTGCTGGTGGCCAGGTACTTGGCCCTCATACTTGAGGTGTACTGGATGGGGAGACAGAGAGAGGGCCGAGGGCAGTGAGCGAGGAGAGGTGGAAGGCAAAGTAAGGTTAGAAAAATTAAAAGGAAGAAAAGGAAGAAAAGAAAGAAAGAAAGAGAAAGAAAGAAAGAAAGAAAGAAAGAAAGAAAGAAAGAAAGAAAGAAAGAAAAGGAAGAAAACATTTTGAAAAGGCAAGAGTGCCAGATCATGACCCGACACAAAAAAGCACAAAGAAAAAAAACTATTGAAAGGACAGAAAATGTTCAGATTTTAAGAATTTGAAAATGTATATAAAAAAATTTATATGTAATATCAAGCAATGAGAATGGCTGTTTGTGCAGACTGACGGACAGACATACCTTAATAGAGAGAGAGAGAGAGAGAGAGAGCGAGAGCAAGAGAGAGAGAAGAGACAGACAGACAGACAGACCGACAGACAGACAGACATGGCAACATGTGAAGCACATGGAGACATACAGGTGGAGTAGAAATACTTTCACCGGTCATTTGGACAGCCAGGGGAGGGGGGTCAGGTTGATTAAAACAATCACTACATGACAGCTGATTAGATTGGATTAGAATAGTATTATTATCTATGAGGAGCCGTGGTTTGGGTTGGTTTGGTCAGTAGTGTGTAGTTAGTGCTCCAGTTCTGATGTAGGAGGTGGAGTTAGTGGCGGTCTCTGGCGTGAGGAGTTAGCTGGCTACATGGACACAACCCCTGAGGGAGCTTCAGGGACAAGATGGCCAACGGTCATCAGAGATGACCGGGGCAACAGTATGACCACAGACAGACAAGAGGGCAGGGCAGTGGGCGGGGAGTAGGGTTGTTCCTGTGAACGCTGTTTTTAATGACGTGGTCGTCGATGGGCAGAGGTGGTGAGGGGCCACACAGGTAGACAGGGGACACATGCACCTTGAGTAGAGAAATGCACACATAGAGACACACTATGGGGACAGGGGGGGGGGGGGGGGGGTGGTGGGGAGAGGGGGGGGGGTGGGGGGGAGAGGACGCCTCACTAATTGCACAGGGTTTGTGCTGCGTGTCGCAGAGCGAGAGCAATTCTGTCTGCCGGGAAATCGGAAATATTTGGAATCGATTTATATTTATTTTTCTTGCTGAAGGGGATGTAAGTACTGAAGGCGGGCAGCTGATATTGCGGTGAACTGGTCTCAAGTAATCTGATCTAGTCGTATTTTTATGCTTGTGCCGTTGAAATATTGCGAGACCTTGTCTGCCTTTAGGGCTGCCTATTTTATGTGCGGTATATATTAAGGTGCCGTCACAGACAACATATTACAATTCACAGTAGGGCTGCACAATAGATCACATTTATTATTACTTTAGAAAGCTGCCACCCCTTCACACTTCCAGACCGGTGATTCATTTTGACATCAATCTTATTCAAACGTGAAGCCATGAAACAGTGCTATCCTATTTATATTGGTATAATTCTTATTTTGTAGTGAGCCCATGAGGACAATTTGAAAAAAACAAAACAGGAAGTTTCAGGCAGATCAAAAGTAAGTATTTCAAGTATTGCCAAATGGCTTTTGGAACATGTATGAAATATAATCCTGATTATTTTCCTCATTATTTTATACTTATTGTGCAGCCCTTCTTCCCAATCTGCTTCATGCGACTGTTTGTTTTACGAGAGGAATAAGGAAGAGTCCCAAGCCATCCTCCCATCGTCGTGACCAGAGAACAACACGACCCACCACGGTTGTTTCCACATCAGAAATAGAGATCAAATGTGATGACACACACGTTTAAATCTCCTTTCTTGGTTGCAAGTGCAAATTCTGCTATTCCGCGCAATTCTGACATCTGCTGTACCTCTCATATTACTGTTGTCCCGGGCTGCCAAAATGACCTCTATGAAGACATTCCACAATATCCCCCTTTACTCTTAGATGAGCGGCGTGCAGTGGTGTAGGTAGGAAGAGCAGACCAAAGACGTTCCAATAGCCACACTAGCCTGGTACCAGCCCTCACATTATACACACACACACACACACGCACACACGCACGCACACACACACACACACACATTACGTTTCTGTGGTTTATGGGGACCGCAAGGTCCTCATGACACAGAGTGGAGGTGGGCCAATACATAAGGGGTTGGGTCTCCCCCGAATGTGTCCAATCGGAGTGTCCGTAGTGTGGGTATTGGAATGCGGCGGAGGTGGGAGAGGGAGAGCTAGAAAGTGTGCACTTACAGAGGGCGGAGGGGACTCTCTGCCAATCAGAGGGGTGTTCTCACACCGAGGGTTCTGAAAGTTTGCGTTCTGGCTCCTGCGTTGTAGAATAAGAGGTTAACTGACAGGTGGCACCAAGGGTCGGTTCACCTGTGGCCCCGGGGGGCCTTGGATATGAGCATGCTCTGTCTTTTATCGAATTGTCCGGCGCTACAGATGTACGACGTCATACTAGTGTGATCACAAAGGGTCGTGACAAATTAACTTACTTACTATAACTTGTCTTACTATATATATGCATCCTCACAGAAAAAAACGTTTTGACCGGCTATGTTCATGCTGTAGGCTAGTCATCGTTTGACACTGACAAGTATTGTTGTTTACGCGACTATCGGTGAGTGTTTCTCGATCTCTAATGAAATCCAATAGAAAATTTGTCTTCTCAACACTCAGTGTTCCAAACATACAGACTTTCTCCCATTATCGCAAGTAACTGTTGCTGTCCTACCAGTATGTGGGAACTAGCTCAAGTCTTTCTTGACGCTTATTTTCCAACACTGTGGGTTCTTGTGCCGAGGCTTATGTGTCGACATGCTGTATACAGGTAATGGAATTCTAACGAGGGGCGGCTAGCTAGCTAACAATAAGAATGCAAGCAGACACGACAGGGGATCTAGCTAGCTAGCTGCTAGCGGTCCCAATCTTAACACTCTATGTCAGGAAAATCAGCCGGCTAGCTACTTACAGAAGGCAGTGTATCATCCTAGCTACCCCCTAGCTAGCCAGCGGCAGGTGCTAACTCACATGTACTCAGTGACGGGGGCATTGCTGACGGTGTGCGCCGTAGCAGGCAGGCTAGCTTCGCTGCCATAGCTCGAGCCACAGCTGTAGAGGCTGGGCATGTGAACTCGGTACAGGTTATCATGCGCGCCGCCCCGCGAGGCGCCCGACTCATCCTCGCCATCCTCCTCCTCCGTCCTTGGGGTGGGTTCGGGTCGAGGGGGAGCGTGGGGCGGGGGGGCGGGGGTGAGGGTGAGGGTGGGCATGGGGAGGGTCGGGGAGAAGGAGGAGGGGAGAGAGGAAGGGACAATCCAAGAGAGACAACAAGAGTTTAGGTGGTTTGGAGAGGAGGTTAGGAGAGGAGGAGGAGGAGGGGAACACTGGTAAGACTTGAGAGCCTCTTTGGCGGCAGCCCCCCCAGAGGCAGACTGTGAAAGACATTTTTAACATCATGCGTCCGGGAGGATCCTGAAGCAGAGCTGATCTGTGGGGGTCCACCCAGCTGTGGGGGTCCACCCTGTACAACGACACCATGTGTCGGGTTCATACCAAACACAGAGAGACGTTTCTAGATCCAGAGATGTAGAGATATTTTTGGGGAATTATTGTATTATTGAGAGGATAGTTTGAATTAACATATTTGCTAAATTCACTTTAAATGTGTCATGCCATGCATTACTGGGGGGGGAGGGCAGATTCATGATTCATGATCAAAAAAAATCACAAAAAAGGAATAAAGGAAAAAAATCTTTTTAAAGAAAAGCTGGGCTAGGCAAACCATTTTCATTGATAAAATGGTCAAAAATATGAAACAGTCAGCAACATAATAATGAGGTATTAGATAAGAAGTGTGCTGATTTGGAAGTTAGATCTCTGGCTACCGAAATATAATGAATCATATATGGTTAATTACATGTTGGTGGATATACCCCTTGCTTAAACAAAGAAAAACAGTTTTCATCTTGGTTATAAGCACTGTGTCTAATAGTTGTATAATCTAGTCACAAATATTTGATGACCTAATAATAAATTAATAAGCTGTTTGACTGTCTGTAAACCCTTCAAGGAAGCGCATAGAGAAAGGACATCTATAACCCTGTAGTGTTAAAACCATGTAGCCGGAATAGGGCAGTGCCCCAGTCAGTCACTAGGGGGTGCCGTTTGACAAGTCTGAACTAAGCCTTGAGCGGAATACAGCATGTCCTTTGTCTGCATCACAGTAAACACAATACAACCAACCCTCTTCAAGACTAGGGGGCCTCCTTGTATTAATGCAGCAAGAGTGTCATTATGGTCTGTTTGAATATCTTGGCAAGAGGCATACAGTGACACTACTGGTTACGCCCACTCATCAAAGACCCCATCTAAGCTGTGTTTTCATACCAAGTGCCTTCCCTTGGTGCAGCCCGACCGCGGTCGCTGTACATGCTATAACATGCTATTAAGAGCAGATTGTTTGAAATGGCAGCGTAAGCGAGGATAACATTATCGTTTTAATTAGTCATCTAGACAATGGTACTAAAACTAGAGCTGAAGGACAACGCATTCTCTCACCAATGGCTGAAGCCCAATGTGTTTCCAAATCAGGACAAGGAGGGGGGGGGAGGGGAGGGGAAAATGATGGAGAGAGGGAGAGAGGGGGGAGGGAGTGACGCGGGAGAATGAAAAACATGGGAGCTTTGAGTTTTGGTACATTTTAAAGGTGCTCAGAGACAAGCTGGTGGAGACAGTAAATAGTGGCACAGAAAACAAAGAAAAAACAAAAAGACTGAATGAAAAACAGCGAGTGGAAGAAAAAGGGGACAAAATAAATGTGAAGTCCGACCAGGCGGACGGACAGAGGGATGGAGAACAGGATACAGCGCCTCGGATGATAAACACAAAAATGCCAACATGCACTGATGCTGAACGAGGCGGTTCTATAGGGGCCATCCCTGTCTGTTTCTGACCAGGTCGGAGTAGGGAGTAGGGGTAGGGGGGGGTGGGAGGGCAGCATGTCAGTTAGTTACAGTACAGAACAGAAAGAAGTTGGAAGAACCAATGGCAGGTTAGCCAAAAGCTCAGGCTCATTCACAGGAGAAAAAACACGGGATGCATGAACGGATCAGTCATTCATGTTGTGAAAGTGTGTGTGTGTGTGTGTCTGTGTGTATTGAGTGCGCGTGTGTGTCCATGTGTGTATTGAGTGTTTGTGTGTGTGTGTGTGTGTGTGTGTGTGTGTGTGTGTGTGTGTGTGTGTGTGTGTGTGTGTGTGTGTGTGTGTGTGTGTGTGTGTGCGCGCGCGCGCGTGCGTGCGTGTGCACCTCACCTCTTGCTCGGCCAGGTGTGTGGCACGCTGCAGACGATAGAGGAGAACATGAGAGCCGTGACGAAGGAGAAGAGCACCAGGTAGATGAGGCCCTCCACACCGTCGTAACACAGGCCCGTCAGAGCCTGGACGTAGTCCTGGGGGAGGAGGAGCAGATGGAGGAGGAGAATAGAACAGCAGAGGAGGAAAAGGAGAAGAGAGGATAAGGGGAGGAGAGAGGAGGGGATAGGAGAAAGAGGACAAGAGAGGAGAAGAGGACAGCAGCGGACGAGAGAGGAAAAGGAGGAGATGGAGGATGAGGAGAGAGGGGAGGGGCAGAGAGGAGGGTAGGAGGAGAGAGGAGAAGAGACAGCAGAGGAGGTGAGGGGGAGGAAGAGAGAGGAGAGATGAGAAAGGAGAGGAGGAGAAACAAGTTATCAACTACAATCATTTAAAAAGTTTCTCTATTACTCATCACTCTCTCATCATGACACAAACACCTATAAATAAGAGCATTTGATACACACTCTCTCTCTCTCTCTCTCTCTCTCTCTGACTCACCATGTGTAGGCTGCGGCAGTCAACCAGAGCTGTAAGCTGATGAAGGCCAACTTCGGTGGAGTTTAACACAGACTGGATCTGCTCGAGGTTCCCCTATAGACACACGGCAGAGGTCACAGGTCAGCTCACACCCCACTCAGTCAAGGCATCCACACAGAGGTCCTACTTACCATCACACAATGCTGTCCATAATCAGCCATACAGTTTACCATATAGATACTAAGCAACAACAACCACTTTCTGTTGCTGCATGAAGGCTTTTCCAGAGTGCAGTGAGAGCAATTTCTAGACCTGGTTTGGTGAACACGTAGCGACACACACCTTAGTGCTGGGGAAGTCACGGGTGGCAGATCTCAGTAGCTCAGCCACGTCATCCTGCATCTCCACCAGTGCTTTGTGGCTCCCGGAAAGCCTCTGTAACACACACACACACACACACACACACACACACACACACACACACACACACACACACACACACACACACACACACACACACACACACACACACACACACACACACACACACACACACACACACACACACACACACACACACACACACACACACACACACACACAATAAATAAATACATATAATGAATATAAATAACTATAATAATAATAGTATTTATAATAATGAACCAGTAACACACTTCTGATTGTGACTCTCGATTTTCTCTGTTTAAAGGCACGTTGACGCAAAGTGATTTTTTGGACCACTTGTATTGGTAACATTCCATAACTGGTGAATTGGATTCAATGAAGACAGGAAGAGACCGTTACAACGGTGTGATCACCCAGACCGGGTGAGCCTGAAGCAAACTAACACCTAAGCATCTTACTATATTCAATCTGCTTAATGGACTAAAAACACTGTATTTATACAGCGCTGTGACACACAAATACTCTCAAACGTGTTCCCAGCCCACAGAAAGTCAGAGAGCTGGGAAAGCATTAGACGACCATTAGTCGGTACCTAATCAAGTTCCGGAACATCATCGATTCCCCCTCAGTTATCACCTCACGTCTCACATCTAACTTCGATTGACGAGGGTCAGTGTGTATCGACGTTATACTACAATTCAGATTCCAACGCTAGACATTTGCGCTCAATTTAAAATGCACTCCCTTGTCCAGCTCGAAAATTGCCTTGAAAGGATGAGATTCTCTAGGAGAGGAAACCCAAAATCCAAGGCAAACATCACACAATGAAAGAAAAACTGTCCAATGACAGAAGGAACTAAATGAGACACGACTCCATCCAGAACCTACCTGCTGGAAGGGGTTTATCTGGCCAGAGCTGCACCGAAGGTAATACTGCAGTATGTCTGTGGAAACACAAATCAGTATGTGTCAAATACACAATACATAGCCTACCAGCTTTGTACACAGGGGTGCATACATGCATATGGAATGTTTAAGCTGTGTGTGAGTGTTTAAGTGTCTGTGTGTGTGTGTCTGGGGGGGGTGCAAAATGCAAGCATTTTACGGCACTGTACTTTTAATTGTATGTAACAAATAAACTAAAGTCTAAAGACTAAAGTTTGAGTGTGTGTGTGTGTGTGTGTGTGTGTGTGTGTGTGTGTGTGTGTTTAAATGTGTGTGTGTTTCTGTGTGTGTGTTTAAATGTGTGTGTGTTTCTGTGTGTGTGTTTAAATGTGTGTGTGTGTGTATGCATGCATGCATGCGTGCATGTGTGTGTAACATCTGGGCACTGCGTCTGAAAACAGACAGAGCGGAAGCAGATGAAACATAAGGATTAAAACTCATTAGACGAGCACAGGAGGGAATAGAGAGGAAGAGAAAAGAACCGCCTGACAAGGTAGTTTGTCAGGATTGGGAAGAACAAGAACAAGAAGAAAAGAAAGATAGAAGACAGAAAGATAAATATAAAAAATGAAAAAGATGCTCTGAATATTGCATCTGGGGGGGTTCCACACACACACACACACACACACACACACACACACACACACACACACACACACACACACACACACACACACACACACACACACACACACACACACACACACACACACACACACACACACACACACACACACACACACACACACACACACACTTCTTAGAATAGAAAACTGTGGAGGGAATATAGAGAGACCCTATGATTATCACTTCAGCTGTTTCTATAAAAACAAATGAATATTCATGGCCTCCACATATCTGATTCAGGTCTGCATACCTTGGTTAATAACAGAGTTCTCCTCCGTTGCCCGGGTGATGTAAGTATCCGGGGAAACGCAGAAATCGCTCGCTGTCTGTGAAAGTGTAAACACGTTTCAGGTACATTTCTGGAAAGTTACCACAGGAAGTTAAGCTTGGGAATTTGTTTACCTTTTTGGTTTAAAAACATTGGCCAAAAATATTAAAAACATTTTTTAGGGATTTAGGTTTCACTTTCCTTATGGGCTGTCCCACGATTAGGAAACCAAAACCAAAACCTAAAGACTTGTTCATTGGTCAATCACAAATCTACTCACAAATGGACTTTTTTTGCATGCTTATGACAAAACAAAATGTTTATATTTATGTCTGTAAAGGTGCAAGGTAAATGCAGTTGTATAAATAACACCAAATTCCCAGTTTATTCCCATTGATTCCCATCTCTCCGTTAATTCCCATGGAAACTTTCCAACTTTAAAAATTCCTGGAATTTTGCAACCCTATACATACCTATACAAAAAACAAAAGAAACACCAACTGAAGACACTCACACAAAACAGCTCACAGACACACACGTGCACACTTGCACACACACACATCCAAGCGGTGGGAAAGGATTACATCATCCTAGAGAATAAAAATAGTTGCCATGGAAACACTCACTGCAGCGACAGCCAGCTCCATGCCCAGAGAGCCCCATGAGACTACCAGAGTCAGGACGCCCAGCAGACACACGCTGAAACAACACACAAACAAAATACTGCAATACATATATCACACAACGCATCAAGGTGGAAGAGGAAAACCTTAGCTAATGTGTCCACCGAAGCGCTTTGCAGCAGCATGTAAAATGCCAGGGCAACTCTTCTAAAAACGCCCAGCTGGACGTGTTTTGGTTGCTATGATACGGAATATTTGCGGATTATTAATAAGTCCATTTCGAAGAAGTCATATAACAAAGGATACTCCGTACCGTTGTGCAGGTGTAACGGATGCCAGCAGGTGGTGCTGTACAGTGAAGTAAACCTCACTCCCCGACATCTAAAAGACGTTCTAGCAATGAAGCTAGAGCCCGTGGGTTACAGTGACGAGCGCTGCGTTTTACCCAAAGTTTTAACGATTTTCAACTTCACAAAAAACAGTGTGCCGTGTGCAGTGCTTCAGCGCAGAAAATAACACTCAGCGCCTCGTCATGCTGCTGGTGTTTTTAGCATTGCGTAAATACACGGCGCTCCCATTGCTAACAATTGAAAAAAGACGCTTGAAAAAAACGCTTTGGTGGACACAAGGCCTTACCATGACATAACATGTGAGTACCTACCCAATCAGGGTGCCTCTAGAGTTGCGGATCAGGCCGAAGAGCACCAGGAGACAGATGAGCACGTCAAACAGGAGCAGAGCCAAATAGCCCAGCCACCTGTAGGCGACACACACACACACACGTTAACGTGTTACAAACACATGTACAACGGGGGGCGCGGTTTGTGTGGTTCAACATTCAAGATGTTTGATTTGTTATGTGTAACACAGTACAATGGAACGCTTACTCCCCATTCACTCCCGCAGTACGAATTTCTTCAACAATACTATACTATGCTATACTTAACTATGCAATACTATACTATAAACAATGCTAAATACTACCTACTATATGCTATACTATATACAACACTACACTATGACAATTCTCTATGCACAATAAAGAACAATAAAGTGACGGATGGATGATACGGTATATACATATGACAAATGGTGCAAAAAAAGCATTTTAAAGTGCCAGTAGTGCTGCAAAATCATGAATACAGTACACAACAGTGCAGTAACTGTAATGAGTCCATTTAGTCCAGTAAAAATATTAAAATGATGACAGTGGCAGCACTCCTAACAGTTTAGTAGGCGTGGGTCTTGAACCTGCTAGTCCTGGTTCCAATGCTGCAGTACCAGACTAGTGACTTGGGTCACTAGGGTGTTGATGCCCCAACATTCACAGCCTAACCTAACGTATGTGAATATCTGGGACAAAACCATATATATGCATAACCAAAGGTAATGCATTACAAAGTGAATGATGAATTCAACCACACACACACACACACTACACTACAATGCGCGAAGCCATGCTACGCTATTCCACACGGCGCTAAGCTCTGTGATGCTATGAAACGCTATGCGACGCTATAGACCAGGGGTTCCCAACCTCCGGGCCGCAGACCGGTACCGGGCCGTGGAGGTGTTACTGCCGGGCCGCGAAACAGCTGTGTGTTTATCATCATATTTGACTCAAATCATTTGAGTATAGGTGAACGGCGGGCGGTATAATCTATATATAGAGATTATATATATAGTATAATCTATATATAGAGATAATATAGCGGTATATATGGGCGGTATAATCTATATATATAGATTAAATATATATCGGCGGCATAACGAGAGACTTTCAGTTGCACGCGCTACTAAAGAGACTACGCGCTAGTGATGTGTCGGTCACGAACGAGCCAGCTCAAAGAGTCGGCTCTTTTAAGTGAACGACGGGAGCCGGCTCGCACCCGCGAACGAGCCTGTTGTTGTTTTTTTCGAAGCACATGACAACCGGTCCGCGAAAATTGACAACGAGATTTTTTTCATGTATCTGCCGGTCCGTGGCACAAAAAAGGTTGGGAACCCCTGGTATAGCCAAGCCAAGCTAAGAGACGTCCCCGGTGTGGTGACTGACCTGTACCAGTCGAAGGTCTCCGTCTTGCGGGCCAGGTCCTCCAGGGAGACGTCGGCGTTGGACCAGAAGGGGACATCCACCATCAGCCGCACCAGCTCGTCCAGCTGGCCCTGCAGCTTCTGCACGATGGACACGTAGTCCGTCTGCTCCTGGTAGGCCGTCTCCAGCTGCACCAGCCCCTCCTCCACCGTCTGGTTAAGGGAGAGGGCGCTGTCCGACACCTGTGGACCCATCATAAAAGTGTTGCGGTGATGGAGGTCCACTCCCGGGTACCGGGGTTTGATTCCTAATGCTCGCAGTCTACCCGTAGGCATCCTTTATTCAAGATTCAAGATGTTTTAATTGTCTGTGTAGTCTGTGTAGTTTATGTAACAAGTACAATGGAATGCTTACTCCCCATTGTCATGCGCAGTATGAACTTCAACAACAATACTATACTATGCAATGCAATACTATAAACAACACTATATACTACCTATTATATACTATGCTATAAACGATAAACACTATATACTACCTACTATATACTTTAAACCACACTATATACTATAATGATAGTTAATAGTAAATAATGAATAGTAAATAATATTAGAAATTGTCTTGAAGGACTGTCTATTTAGGATTAATATTAAGTTATTAAGTTAAGTTTAAGTTTTGACAGGAAAAATACAATCAAAACGAGACACCACACACACACACACACACACACACACACACACACACACACACACACACACACACACACACACACACACACACACACACACACACACACACACACACACACACACACACACACACACACACACACACACACACACACACACACTCACAAGCTTCTCGATCCCCGCCACGGTGCGATTGGCATGGCGAAGGGAGTAAGCCAGACGATTGGCCCCATCACTGGACTCCCCGTTGCCATAGAAACCGACAGCGATGCCAGCACTGCCAAGAAAGGGACGAGGGACACACATTATGATGTAATGTTTTAAGGTAAAACTGTGTTGAAAGTTTAAATAAGGAGCCACCCCTTTTCTGTGAAAACAAAACAAACATCTCTCATTAACTTTGGAGTGCAGTCTCCTCGAAGGCCAGCAGGGGGCAGAGCTAAGACTGCGGTCCAGTGTTATCTATATAGCCCTGGGCCTGAGGCAAACATGAATTACAAGGAATGATTTTCACACAACACAGACATACACATGTCAAAGCACACACACAACGCTCAATGGGTTCACCAGACCACAAATAATGTCATCCTTCTGCAGCTCTGCGCACACACACACACACACACACACACACACACACACACACACACACACACACACACACACACACACACACACACACACACACACACACACACACACACACACACACACACACACACACACACACACACACACACACAACCCTATCCCTAACCCCATTACTCTCACACACCACTAGGGTTGATCGATACACCAACTATTCCCATCTATTCCCATTTCCTAGGCCGACCATCCTGCCACCTCCTCCCTACCACCACCTCCTCCTCCTCCATACTACCACCATCTCCTCCTCCATACCACCACCATCTCCTCCTCCATACCACCACCATCTCCTCCTCCATACCACCACCATCTCCTCCTCTTCCATTCAAACACCACCTTCTCGCTACCACCATCTCCCCCTTAATACCAACACCACCCACTAGGGTGCATCAAATTGCAATCAAACTGTCTTGCATTATGTTCGGTCACAGATAAAAATGACTTTTGCATAGTTTTGGGAAAATTCATTGAGATTTAGAGGCTGAACCAAGCATGTGAAAATATGACAATGGGCCGTTTTGGGTGTTTTCCAAGGCAATCTCTAAAAATGCAATTTTTATTAGAACACCATTTATTTTCAATAGAACATTTATTTATTCAAGAACAAAAATCACAATTTGAAATAGTTTTTAGGATGTCTCAAGAATGGCGCAGATTTGGCTGTTTAGAGCTCAACTGTCTGCAGCACATTCTGCAGGTGCTCCTCACTCCTGGCTGCTGCCACAAAGTCTGATGTGAGTTTAACGCCACGCTCGGCAGTCATTCACAACATTTATGGCACGTACATTCACCGCACCCATCTGGAATGCTTCACTGGCAGCCCAATCCTCTACATCCAGTGAGAGAAACACTGTATCGATGTGCAGCTGTTGCATGCCGAACCAGCAGTCTGGGTTGGCGAGGTCAGCCAAGCTGCTGGTTGGTGAGAGGGATGGAAACTTTGGCTTGCCGAAGCCAGTGGCAAAGCGGAGCTGTGGGGCTCGCATGGGGAGGTCAGCCGGCTTGTCCTCAAAGATGGCATCTGTCAACTGGCACCTTGGTGCTGAAGAGTGCCAGGGGCAGCATCTCGCCTGTCAGGTACCATAGGTGCCGTTCCAGTGCCTTGATTGCTGATGCTGCAATGTCGCGGGTGAAGGCAGCCTGAAGGCAGCCGTGTAGCCAGTGACACAAGACCAGGCCGGCTGAGGATGTCAGCTGGAATGAAGGCTGTGGCGCCAGTCTTCTTACGCTTGCGGGTGGGCATGTTCTCCACCGGTGGAGCAGCTGTTTCATCGGCGTTGCAATCCTCTTCACTATTGGTTTCCAACCCCACCATGCTGGATGTCGCTGTCATCTCCTGCTGCTCTTTGGTCAGGTGTGCCTGCTGGGCTGCTTCGCGCTCCTGTCGACGCGTCACCTTAGATTTCAGCTTGGTATCGTGTGCTCCAAATGCGGCCACTCTGTCGCCCTTCATGCTGACCAGGAAAGCAATGTCCTCCGGATTGCTGATCAGCTGCTCGGCGTTTGGAGACCACAGTGGCAATGTGGAGTCCAGCCTGTGCTCCATAGCATCCACTAGTCCAGCTGTAGCCTCACTGGAGCGCATGGCCTGGGGAATGTGGCGCAACTTGTTGTTAGCGTCGAAGTGCCACCATCTTGTCGCATGCTCGACGATCGCTCACCATTGGGATATTGGACTTCCCATAAAATGGCCTCACCTGCTCCAAAATGACCTTGGCTGCCTGAAACCAAGACAATCCTCCGTTCAAACCTGGTCGCTTGGCATGCAGTTGTGCATCACGGTTGTACATTATGCACCGCAAAATCTGGCGGCCACTTCAGCTTGGCGCTAGTGATGATGGCATCTGCATTGGTGATACTGACACCCAGACCAAAGACCAGGCTGCGGGTGCTCGGGAGCCTAAGGGTGGTGGCGACATCTTGTGAGAGCTGGATCCTTTGGCATTCACTGACCTTGACATGCTGCTACATGGGTTTATTTTTCTTTGTCACATGGCTTGTTTCTTCTTCTTGAAACCAAGCATTGAAACAAAGCCCAAAGTGGGACATCAAAAATGAACAGCTTTATCATGGCTCTCCAATGAGTGCCGGTTACCCCCTTTTGCCATAAAGCTGATAAATATTATAAATATTTTGCATTTATTGTTTTTGTATTTTGCATGGATGGTAACAATTTGAGCACCCAGACAGATACATTTTCTGAAATTGTGTATTTTGATGCACCCTACCACCCACTCTCTATCACTTCCACCTCCTCCCTACAACCACACCAACAACACCTCCTCCCTACCACCTCCTCCTCCTCCCTACCACCACCACTTCCTCCCTATCGCCGCCACCACCTCCTCCTCCTCCTCCTCCCTACCACCACCACCACCACCTCCTCCTCCCTACCACTACCACCTCCTCCCTACCACCACCACCTCCTCCTCCTCCCTACCACCACCACCTCCTCCTCCTCCCTACCACCACCACCTCCTCCTCCATACCACCACCACCTCCTCCTCCTCCCTACCACCACCACCTCCTCCCTATCGCCGCCACCACCTCCTCCTCCTCCCTACCACCACCACCTCCTCCCTACCACTACCACCTCCTCCCTACCACCACCACCTCCTCCTCCATACCACCACCACCTCCTCCCTACCGCCGCCACCACCTCCTCCTCCTCCCTACCACCACCACCACCTCCTCCTCCCTACCACCACCACCTCCTCCTCCCTACCACCACCACCTCCTCCATCTCCCTACCACCACCACCTCCTCCCTACCACCACCACCACCACCTCCTCCTCCTCCATACCACCACCACCTCCTCCTCCTCCCTACCACTACCACCACCTCCCTACCACCACCACCACCTCCTCCTCCTCCCTACCACCTCCTCCCTACTACCACCACCACCACCACCACCTCCACCTCCTCCCTACCACCACCACCACCACCACCACCACCACCTCCTCCCTACCACCACCACCACCTCCCTACCACCAC
This sequence comes from Muraenolepis orangiensis, assembly GCA_027704905.1. Taxonomy (NCBI): domain Eukaryota; kingdom Metazoa; phylum Chordata; class Actinopteri; order Gadiformes; family Muraenolepididae; genus Muraenolepis; species Muraenolepis orangiensis. The sequence continues at coordinate 31,697,543 of CM051003.1, forward strand.
CACCACCACCTCCTCCCTACCACCACCACCTCCTCCCTACCACCATCACCTCCTCCCTACCACCACTTCCTCTCCCCCTCCTCGTCACCACCATCACCTCCTCATCACCACCACTTCCTATCCCCCTCCTCGTCACCACCATCACCTCCTCATCACCACCACTTCCTCTCCCCCTCCTCGTCACCACCATCACCTCCTCCTCCATACCACCACCACCTCCTCCCTACCACCATCACCTCCTCCCTACCACCACTTCCTCTCCCCTCCTCGTCACCACCATCACCTCCTCATCACCACCACTTCCTCTCCCCCTCCTCGTCACCACCATCACCTCCTCATCACCACCACTTCCTCTCCTCCTCCTCCCTACCACCACCACCTCCTCCTCCATACCACCACCACCTCCTCCTCCTCCCTACCACCACCACCTCCTCCTCCTCCTCCCTACCACCACCACCTCCTCCCTACCACCACCACCACCTCCTCCTCCCTACCACCACCACCTCCTCCATCTCCCTACCACCACCACCTCCTCCCTACCACCACCACCACCACCTCCCTACCACCACCACCTCCTCCTCCATACCACCACCACCTCCTCCTCCTCCCTACCACTACCACCACCTCCCTACCACCACCACCACCTCCTCCTCCTCCCTACCACCTCCTCCCTACTACCACCACCACCACCTCCTCCCTACCACCACCACCACCTCCTCCCTACCACCACCACAACCTCCCTACCACCACCACCACCACCTCCTCCCTACCACCATCACCTCCTCCCTACCACCACTTCCTCTCCCCCTCCTCGTCACCACCATCACCTCCTCATCACCACCACTTCCTCTCCCCCTCCTCGTCACCACCATCACCACCACTTCCTCTCCCCCTCCTCGTCACCACCATCACCTCCTCATCACCACCACTTCCTCTCCCCCTCATCAACACCACCATCACCTCCTCACCACCACCACTTCCTCTCCCCCTCATCACCTCCTCGTCCCCACCACCTCCTCCTCTCCCCCTCATCAACACCACCATCTCCTCCTCATCACCACCACTTCCTCTCCCCCTCATCACCACCACCTCCTCTCCTCCCCACCATGACAAGTCTCTCTACCACTACAGAGCACAACCCCCCTAACTTATTATCCCACAAGGCTCTCTTTACACACTTGTGTTTATAACCACGTGTGTGTGTGTGTGTGTGTGTGTGTGTGTGTGTGTGTATGTGTGTGTGTGTGTGTGTGTGCGTGCGCATCTACAGATGTCTTCTGTGTATTGATAAGCTCTGAGTGCATTCAGTAGCCGGTAGTCAGGACAGAAGTGAGCACAGACACAGCTGCACACTTACTCACACACACTATTACAGGCTGTTCATTGTAGCCCAATACTGTGAACAACACAGGCCCACACACATGGAGATGCACATGGTTTGTTGTGTGACTAATGAGTGTGTGTGTGTGTGTGTGTGTGTGTGTGTGTGTGTGTGTGTGTGTGTGTGTGTGTGTGTGTGTGTGTGTGTGTGTGTGTGTGTGTGTGTGTGTGTGTGGGAGGGGGGGGGGGTGATTGCACGTTTCTGAATAAGTCGATGGGATCATCACTGTCTACTTAGTAATCAGAGGGGTTTTAGTACACAGCGAATCTGTCTGACGTGTCGGATGACAAAGTTGCATCCACTAAAGACAGCAAATTGAGGCAGACATGATGTCCTTTAAGGCTACTTACTGAGACTATGTTTCTTTTCCTCCATAGTCCCCACGTTCGCTCCCCTGCTCTTCGGTTTCCCTCCATATTAAAACACTCTTAAACACAAGTCTCTCTCTCTCTCTCTCTCTCCCCCCTCTCTCTCTCCCCCCTCTCTCTCTCCCTCTCTCTCTCTCTCTCTCTCTCTCCTCACAGTGGTAGTCCCCCAGTGGGGGGGGTCATGACCTCAACCACCAATAGCTTAGTGAATGGGGGGTGGGTGGGGGAGGGGGAGCAGTGTGTGTGTGTGTGTGTATGGGGGGGGGGGAGATGCCATATGATTCACAGCCAATGTAGGGCAGTTTGGCCTATATACAATGGCTTTAATGGAACAGTGTGTGTGTGTGTGTGTGTGTGTGTGTGTATGGAGAAAAACAATGCAACACTTAATATTCAATACAGTACACAAAGTACAATAACAAGCCATCAAACATTTTTAAATGTAAATACAAATAAACTTGACCGCCAGTAGTGCACCACAATACTCAGACCCAATGGACAAACAGTGCCCAGTATCGATTGGGCAACAGTAAATGTGATAGCAATGAATATTGACTGCTAAATAATGTAATAAATGTGGTCTGGCTTGGGTTTCCCCTGTCAAGTCAAATCTGAGTAACGTTAGCTGGCCAACAAAATGTTCTGGTGTGTTGACCTGTTCCGGTTAGCATCCACTCTAGGGGGTGGGCATTGTGAAATGTATTGCAGATACAGTTTGTGTGTGTGTGCATGTGCGTGTGCGTGTGCGTGTGTGCGTGTGTGTGTGTGTGTACTGACCATGTAAACAAACAAAAATCGATACCACGTTCTCAGCCAAATGGCATTAAATCCCTGCCAGTTCCGACAACACAACCAAGTAAGTAAATGAGATGTTTTGATCAGTATTAGCATACAATGGAGGGCACTGTGGACAACAGCATAGGGGGGGCGGTTATTATAATGAACTTATGATGTGACCGAGATGAATTGCATCATTCAGACACGGAGGCTCCATGTTTTGGGTGTGATCTGAAAACAGGGACATCAAACATAACAACGTGCTACGTCGGCTCGGCACACACGGACCCGTCCGTATCAAATATTAAAACACAAGAGATGGCAGTTTACCATCGAATATTAACCCCAGCAAAGTACTCCCTAGAACCGAGTCACGCATACACACACAACGCACGATGCACACACATGAACAAACATGTGCATGTGCACACACACACACACACGCACACGCACACACAGCCCCCTCATGACTGTATAATTAAGTTCTTGTCTCTGCATCAAACCTGCCTCTGTCACCATGGAAACCTTTTCTAGGCCAGGCAGAATGAAGGCCGCGAAAAAAGATGGGAACAGAGAAAAAAAAAAAAAGGAAGACTCCCATTGAGATTGAACAGTTGGACACATAAATAGTTTAGAAAGAGAGAGAGAGGGGGTTATGGCTTTTATTAGTGCACGTACGTATGTGCACAATGTAGGGCCATGTGATAAGCAGCGAGGAGAAAGCGAACATGAGCAGAGTCATGTGAAGAAAATCTCCCCCGTGCCCCTCGGAGGTCACATGGCTGACCTCTCAGGGTCTGCTTAGGATGCAAGCCCCCATCAGATTAGCACAGCTAGCCGTGACCAGCTGGCCTCCAACAACAACAACCACCACCACCACCCAGAGGCCCCACCGGGCTAACAGGACACACATTGCCATTGCTGCCACACACTGTTTTATATCGGTTAGAGGTGAGTGGTGTTATCAGTTAACAGTTATGGTTGCAAAGGGGTGGAAAGTTTCCGGTACATTTCCGGAAATTCACCACTGGAAGTTAAGCTTAGGAATTTGGGGAAATTTGACCTTTTTGTTGCAAAAGTTGGCCAAAAATGTATCAAATCATATTATAAAATACATACAATTTTAGTTTTTCACTGCAAAATACATTGTGTGTATCCTTGTGGTCTAATACAGGGGTTCCCAACCGACGGGCCACGGACCGGTACCGGGCCGTGGAGGTGTTACTGCCGGGCCGCGAAACAGCTGTGTGTTTATCATCATATTTGACTCAAATAATTTGAGTATAGGTGAAAGGCGGGCGGTATAATCTATATATAGAGATTATATATATAGTATAATCTATATATATAGATTATATATATAGTATAATCTATATATATAGATTATATAGCGGTATATATGGGCGGTATAATCTATATATATAGTGATGTGTCTCAAAGAGTCGGCTCTTTTAAGTGAACGACGGGAGCCGGCTCACACCCGCGAACGAGCCGGGTTTTGTTACGGGTGCTCCGCGTACATGCGCGTTTATACTGAAATCGAGCCCTGCCGTTTTGTTAGGGGTGTGTGTTGACAACACACTTTGACAACCGGTCCGCGAAAATTGACAACCGGTCCGTGAAATTTTTGTTCATGTATCTGCCGGTCCGTGGCACAAAAAAGGTTGGGAACCCCTGGTCTAATACACATGTTGAATGTATTTAATACCTCAGAAATCGTCTGCAAAGTGTCATTTTGTGGGAGAGTAGTGTTTAACTCCATTACCTGTCGTACTGTATCTTATGAACACCGTTAGCATGTTAGGCTTGTTTGCATGCATAGCATAGCATAGTGCCATGAGAAGCACTGTTGGGACTTTGGGAACTGCATTGGAAAACGTTTTACAGAAAAGTGGGTAAATATTCAGTGGGTGAGAAACACGCATCTGACACGTGATTGGGGGACGTGCCATTGGGGAGGGCGGGGACTCACCTGCAGACGAGCGTGGCTATGATGACACACCAGGCGGTGCAGCAGCAGTCGGCACTGGGCTGTTGTTGGGCGTGCGAGTGGCTGCCGTGGGACGACGCCACGTTCTTGCGCCGGCGGCAGCACAGCCAGAAGGAGTAGAAGAGGAGGAAGAGGAGGTCCAGGCCCAGGCACAGCAGCGCCACAGCTCCCAGCAGCAGCACCGACTGGGAGCAAGAAGAAGGCAAGGCAGCGGGGTTAGGCGTGTGTATATATACACAAGGTAGCACCCTTCTATAGAGGAACGCTCTGGGGGACACTCTGGGGGACACTCTGGGGGACGCTCTGGGGGACGCTCTGAGGGACGCTCTGAGGGACGCTCTGGGGGACGCTCTGGGGGACGCTCTGGGGGACACTCTGAGGGACGCTCTGGGGGACGCTCTGAGGGACGCTCTGGGGGACGCTCTGAGGGACGCTCTGGGGGACACTCTGAGGGACGCTCTGGGGGACGCTCTGAGGGACGCTCTGGGGGACGCTCTGAGGGACGCTCTGGGGGACGCTCTGGTTTTTATGAGATGATACATTCAGAAGAATGTTCACGAAAAAATAAGAAAAAGGGTATAATGATATGATATATGATATAATTGCTTGTTGTTGTATACTTGTTATGACGAGTTGTCATAAATACCATGGATTAATTTGTACGCCTCAATCACATCCCCTCGTAGTCTCCGGAAGAACAATGTCGGCAGGTCCCGAATATGCAGTCTTTCATTATAATTACATAATTATATATATAATTACAATATAGTTACATTTAATGTAGGCCACTGCCGAGGTGCCCTTGAGCAAGGCACCAGACCCCTACACTGATCCCCAGGCGCTGGATATACACAATAGCTGCCCACTGCTCCTAATACTAGGATGGGTTAAATGCAGAGAAACACATCTCACTGTGTGTGTGTGTGTACATGTGTGTGACCAACAAAGATTATTCAACCCTCCAGATTTAGATTTAGGCAAATATTAGAAAATTAAAAGATTGTGGACAAGCGGGAAAAAAGATGGGATGGGTGGAAGGAGGGAAAATAACAAATATGACGGTGCAGACATATTGTAATAAAGGGAAGAAGGGACGTGAATACATTGAGTCTAAGGGCGGTGTGAGAGGGCTGGAGATATGTTGTGTGTGTCATGCTTGGTGGGGAGGGGGGGCTGGGGTGAGGGGGGAAATGCTTCCTGTGTGTGTGTGTGTGTATTTGGGGGGCGGGTCTGGCTGACCCATGGATGTATGAGAGAAGCTTCACAAAGGTGATTAAGGAAGTCGATGACAAGACACAGGAAGTCAATCACAGCAGATATGAGAAGAACAGATAACCCAGAGTAGCGATGTTCTTTCCTGTGCACACAGATTTTAAAGAAATCCTTGAATCTAGCACGTAAATGCCGGAAAATGCAATGGAATATTCACATATATACCAACCTACCATTCGTAAAAGACAATGCCCACCCCAGCCACAAACTGTACTCACTGTTACCGTCAGGCAGGCGATACCGCAGTATCAAGTGCCGCACAAATAGACTCAGAGATAGCTTCCACAGTCAGGCCATCAGGCTGCTGAACAAGGGCGTATAGCATATAACAATGTCTATTTTATTACATTGATTTATATATATATTGCTCTTTTTTTGTGCTAATATATTGCATTTCATATATGCACTTTTATATTTTTAGATATTTAACTTTATACAGTTTGTACTTTTTACTTATTTTTTTATTCTATCATTTTTATTATAACTGCTGTCTGTCGTTGGGTATTGCACATAAGATTTTCACCCATTGCTTATACTTACAATAGCTATATATATAATAACTTATACAATAACTTTGATGTGACAATAAACTTGACTTGACAATATAACTAGCCTGTTGGGATAGATAAGACAACATGTTGTCTTATCTACAGGGACAGTTGGAGTAGAAATACTTTCACCGGTCAACACACTCACAAACACAAACACTCGGTTTCCTCCCTATAAGCTAGCAAGTAAATGCCCAAAAATGTATTGAAATATACACACATTTTATATAGCCCTAAACAGAGAGAGAGAGAGAGAGAGAGAGAGAGAGAGAGAGAGAGAGAGAGAGAGAGAGAGAGAGAGAGAGAGAGAGAGAGAGAGAGAGAGAGAGAGAGAGAGAGAGAGAGAGAGAGAGAGAGAGAGAGAGAGAGAGAGAGAGAGAGAGAGAGAGAGAGAGAGAGAGAGAGAGAGAGAGAGAGGCTTTACGGCTTTAGGAGACTTTAAGGAAATATATACTTGCTAAAGGTAACCTTGAAACAACAAGCAACATGGTGAAGTCAGGGCCTCTCTCTCTGCAGCCTGGAAAAGTCATCCTGTGTCAGGAGATCCCACGGCACAGCCGTATATGAAAGATAAAAACGTCCAGATGCTAGACTACTTGGGCGTCCTTCTGTCACAAATTAAACGTGGCCACTTCCCAATTGACTTCATGAACACCAAAACATGCATATTTGTGCATACAGCATCATTCAAATATCTCTTGGGAGTAGGGTTATGAGGGGCATTGACATCCACAATCTAATAACAAAGAATGACTCTTGCGTCCTACGCCACCTCGCCATCAGCTTGGAAGCCCAGGTGTCCCATTTCCTGGGAATGTTCTCTGTAGTTTGAGGGCAGTCAGCTCAGTCACAGCTGTGCTACAACACAGGAAACCCACGCACCCAGAGCCACAACACCCCCCCAGCTCCCTCTGATTGACCCTCCTTAATCTAGACAACCTCCAGACTTCACCTGCAGTAACAGTCCGAAAGGCGCAAATATCTTTCAACACATAGCTCCCGCGAGGTCAGCGCTTCCCGATGGACCGTGAGGTGTCCTTGACAGATGGGCCACTGAAACCACCTCGGCGCCAACCGCCAACCGCTAGCTTAGCAATACTAGTGGTGCACGCTGAAGACCGCACACTTACATATGCCATTCATAAACCATATTAGGTTCGATTCAGAGGAAACTGTGATTCAATTTAAACAGCTGCACGTGCTCCTTCGGCCCAGATAGAATCATTGTGAGCAACACCCGGCTATCCCATCGAACGATGCTTCCTGTCTGAGGATCTGGCAGCGATGATGCCTCAGCGTTTAACCTCAGACTAATTAAATATTGATATGACTGTAGTGTTGGCAGCCTCTTGCAATGCGGATGTTGTTGTTGTTGATTTTTTACTAGGGAGTGTGTGTGTGTGTGTGTGTGTGTGTGTGTGTGTGTGTGTGTGTGTGTGTATGTACATTGGAACCTTTCAGCTGGGTGGCACATGCCCTCACCACTAGACCAGGGGTTCTTGGACAAGATGGCGCCTGTGTTTGGCTTTGACGCTCTCATGGCCTTGTTTTTCTCTGTCTCACATGTTTGTAGGCCTGTGTGTTGTTTTGTCTTCACTGGCTTAGTCTACGATCGGCAACAATCAGGAACTCGATGGATAACCTGCCCATGGGACCCCGGGGACAATCTTCCACCTCCACCCCCGGTTGGTTGTTTACATTCCCATGACCTTCTGCTGCTGTGCGACCGGAGGGAATAATCATTGTTTGCTAAATAGTCGGATGATGCGTCTAGCTGTGTGGCCACCGAATTTCCTATCATCTCTTTATTGAATTTTAAGCATGTGTTTGGTCACACAGGTGGCCAATCTCTTGACCTTGTTTTTTCTCTGGGTCTAGACATTGACAACATCCGTAGTCTGGACCATTTGATCAGTGAACATAAATGTATTTATTTCGATTTGACTGCGCCCAGGTGACTTAAAAAACTGTTACGATGTAATTCTTATTATAAGCTTCTTATTTTAAATGTATCGCTATCCAGCCCATGGTAAAGAAGCATAACTTAGACCATGCAGTACTGAAGAACTATACGCCTATATCTGAAACTGAAGTTAACACTTAGGCCTGTGTTTGACACTTAAGGGTGTCAAAAAGGGTGTAAAGACTAACTGTTTAGACAGGTGTTTGGGTAGCTCTGTTTTACAGTGCCTTCTTTTATGTTTTTGTTGTTGTACCATGTTGTTTGTTGTTGTACCACGTCTTTTAATATGTATCGTGTCCACCTGTTTTGTCCTGTGTATTTTACTTTTAACTTGCTTCTGTACAGCACTTTGTGACTTTAGCTCTGCAAAATGAGCTTTATAAATACATTTAACTTACTAACTTAACAATTACTGTGTGTGTGTCTGTGTCTGTATTTAAAAGCAATGTATATTTCAATGTACCACGACAAAAGCCCACAATATATTGTTTCAACCACAGACCTTTTCTCCTGGAGAGCATTAAAGGCCGGGATAGGATCATCGTGAGATAATACTCAGATAATACTGCAGTATTATCAGTATTATCCCTACGATACCATCCGCAGGCTTAAGTACAACATACACTCTGCTGGAAAGACAAAGTAAACACAATAACATTGAGGGAGGTGCTTGATCATCTGCATTGGGATTTAAGACTGTTAAGACCCAGGTCATAACAGTGCTATGGATGAATTTATGGTGGGCATCATGAGTAGGGAGGCAGAAATAACAAGAGACAGACAGGGGGACAAACAACAACAGAGGGAGAGAGACAGAGAAGAGGAACAAAGAGAGAGGGGGTTTGTGCATAGAGCCCTGTATTGTATTGACAGAGAGAGGGCGAGAGAAAGATGGAGCGAGTGAGAGAGAGTTTAAGTCACTTCATAAGCACTCTGATCCTGGGTCAATCTTAGCCTTTCAGTGTCGAGTGTCTGGACTCTAGTGCTTTGTCGTGCTACATCTCTAATCTGACCAATCAGCTCTTGATATCCTCTTGCTGTGTGTGTGTGTGTGTGTGTGCGTGTGTGTGCGTGTGCGTGTGCGTGTGCGTGTGTGTGTGTGTGTGCGTGTGCGTGTGCGTGTGTCTTTGCTTCTAACAAGATTAGCTGTCAGACTGCCAAACCATCAGGGCAGATTAAGACTAGATCAATTAGCCAGTCATATTTATGGTACACTCCTTGGTGTGTGTGTGTGTGTGTGTGTGTGTGTGTGTGTGTGTGTGTGTGTGTGTGTGTGTGTGTGTGTGTGTGTGTGTGTGTGTGTGTGTGTGTGTGTGTGTGTGTGTGTGTGTGTGTGTCAGTTTGTGCTGCAGCTGACAGGATCAGTAACTTCCACTCCAGTGTGCTCTCTTGGCCAGTGAGCGAGGAGCTCCCGCCTGGCTGGGCTCTACTGCTGTGCTGAGCCTCCCCTGCTAGGCTCACACTGATGGAGAACTAGCCTGGTGGTACGACTGGTCCTAAACTTGTGCTGTTACACATTATATACATCCATCATTACGGTGGTATGACCCATCCCACACTAGAACTGGTACACATTATATACACCCATTATTACGGTGGTACGACCCATCCCACATTAGAACTGTTACATATTACATACAGCACACCCATCATAACGGTGGTACAACCCGTCCCACACTAGAACCGTTACACATTATATACACCCATTATTACAGTGGTACGACCGATCCCACACTAGTACTGTTACATATTACAAACAGCACACCCATCGTCACGTGGTACGACCCGTCCCACACTCGAACTGTTACACATTATATACACCCATTATTACAGTGGTACGACCGATCCCACACTAGTACTGTTACACATTATATACACCCATCGTTCTTCTCGGTCTCTGATCATTATGTTTCTGATCATTCCGATGACGCGTTATGTATTTATGTATTGTTGGTTTGCTTTCTTGTTTCTTGATTCAATACTGTTAGTTTTCCTTGCCGTTAGTTTCCATTAAGGTTTTCCCTTCTCTACTTTTTGAAAATATATAACATAGAATACGATGTTCTGAATAAGGAATAGCCTACATGTTGTCACTCTTACTGTGCGGAAAGAGGTCTATTTAGGACACACTTCCCGGATCCTTCCTCATAGCGTCAATTATCTAAGTAGATTACATATTACAGATAGGTAGATATTGTTCTAGATATTGCTGTATATTGTTTGCCAACTTATTGTACTTTTCCCTTACACTTTTGCCTGAATTATTGTACTTCTACCTGAGCACTGGTTCAGTTATTGGAGACTTGTTTTTTAAATTAAATGCACTTGGAGACTTTGAGTTGTTCTCTTACCTTCCTTTGCTGAAACACACTATTGTAAGTCGCTTTGGATAAAAGCGTCTGCTAAATGACTGTAATGTCATGTAATGTATTTGGATATATTAGCCTGGATGTAAGAAAAGTTAAAGTTATGCATGAGTTTCATAATGAAATTGTTCTCTGGTGTATAAGTTGTTTTTCTGCTTTTAGATTCGACATTCTCAACTTAACTGTGTGTGTGTGTGTTTGTGCGTGTGTGTCTCGCAAGTTACATGGTTTCTCTGTAATGTTCTGCAGCTGTTTAACTTCTTCTTTCAGCTGACATTTCGGTTTCACCACACACACACACACACACACACACACACACACACACACACACACACACACCACACACACACACACACACACACACACACACACACACACACACACACACACACACACACACACACACACACACACACACACACACACACACACACACACACACACACGCACAGGCTGTTAGACTGTCAGCAACACACGCACCAGCACTCATGCTGTTAGATTGTTAGACACACACACGCACACACACACACACACAATTCCCGAGCAAAATTTGGGAAAAAGCTCCTATTTCAGCTCTTCGGGAAAAATCCCGAAACCTGACAAACCCCAGAGTCAGCATCTGTGGTGAGGCCATCAGAGGCAGCCTCACACTGAATACTAAACTACTTATTTCACTGTGTAATTTCATTCCTGTGTGTGTGTGTGTGTGTGTGTGTGTGTGTGTGTGTGTGTGTGTGTGTGTGTGTGTGTGTGTGTGTGTGTGTGTGTGTGTGTGTGTGTGTGTGTGTGTGTGTGTGTGTGTGTGTGTCTATTTTTTTCTGGTAAGACTTCCGGAGAAAGCGATTGAATGGCAAGTGAAAAGGGAGTGAGCGCAACTTTTGACTACAGCTTCGGTGCCGAATACAAAGTGTGTGTGTGTGTGTGTGTGTGTGTGTGTGTGTGTGTGTGTGTGTGTGTGTGTGTGTGTGTGTGTGTGTGTGTGTGTGTGTGTGTGTGTGTGTGTGTGTGTCTAGTTTGGCTGAGTGGATGCATGAAGGCCTATGAGACAGATGTACTGGGCCAATTTAAAGAGGGGCTTCACTGAAAAGAGTGTGAGAAATAAAGAGAGCATTCTTTCACAACAGACAACACCCCCCCCCAGTCCCTTCACACCCTCTTCTATCGCCCCCTTTTGCCCCTCACTCCCCCCGTCTAGCCAGAATTAATGATTTCACCTCTGAATAGAACCCCTATACTCTCTCACACATGCTCGCTCTCTCTCTCTCACACACACACACGCACACACACACACACACACACACACACACACACACACACACGCACACACACCCGGAGGCAATTCTGTGACCTCACCTCAACAAGAATGGAGGGCTAAGGAGGACACAAAAAGTGAATTGAAATGAGAGGGATTGTGTATGTGGACATGATGTGCATCTACATGCCATATCGCCTGTTTCTCTGAATCATACACACTAACTGTGAGTCAGGGATCTGCAATTAGCCTAAATAGCAGTTCTCAAACGCTCAACTGAGTGCGTGCGCTTACACACACACACACACACAGGCAGTGGCACACACACACACACACACACACACACACACACACACACACACACACACACACACACACACACACACACACACACACACACACACACACACACACACACACACACACACACACACACACACACACACACACACACACACACACACACGCACACACACAGGCACGCACACGCACACACAATGGGCCTCAGTTTAAACGTTGAATAGATTGCAGGAAGTTCTTTTAAGCAATTTAGAGGCACCTCCCATGGTTCATTGACCCCTTCCTCTCCCCTCTCCCGGCACCAATCCACGGCCAGCATTCTTCTCCCTCCTCCCTCCCTCTCTCTCTCTCTCTCTCTCTTCTCCCATCTCTTTGTATCCCCTCCTTTACCACTTTTTTTTTGGGGGGGGGGGGGGCTTCCCACGCTCAGCTCTTGAACTTGCTTACCCCTCTCCTCCACCTCCTCCTCCAACCCCCCCCCCTCCCTTCTCCCTCCTGCTCCTTAAACCATATGTTAAATTAAAAAAGCACGAAGCATGTAATGGAAGCCGTATATATTGTAATGCATCCCAGCTAGATGCTCGAAGACGTCACCCCGAGAGATCATTCATGGATGAAGATGGAGAACTGAGAACTGGGGCCAAAGCCCCTACCTCTCAGGAAGATAGTATTATTATTATAGTATTATGTTTGAGCCGTTGGAGGCAGAGATGACGTGTTTGTAACAGAAACAGTATCATGCAATGACAGTATCTAGAGTGGGTGGTGGTTAGGGGGGGGGTTAGGTGATGGGGGTATACCAGCAGTAAGCAATACACCCCAAAATGAAACCTACCTTCTGATATTCCGTATCTTCAGGTCTAAAGTCGCTGCTAACCGCCTCGAACTGGAGGTTGAAATGCGGCAGGCGATGGAGCACATTGACCCACCAAGGCGGCGAATAGTTCACAACAGCCGCCATTCTTGAATGTCTCCCGGACAGCTGTCACTCAGGGGTCCTCACTGGCACTGGAAAGCAAAACACCACCTCCGGGTTAGTGGAGCAATGAAATGTCCACATCATGAATTATATTAATACTGTAGCCTACTGTCCGCAGGCTGCCTACCAGGACTGGAGAAAAATAAATAAACATGGCTGAATGGCCGTAAGGCACATTAAACCTCATAACGTCATGTGCAGCTCTGTATAAATATACACCTAGGTCTAGTTTACATGTTATGAGAAACCCCGACTGTTATTCAACAATGTCCGCTTATATCGGGGGGGGGGGGGGGGGGGGGTGGCGGTTGATCTAGCATTTCCCCATTAAAAGACCACCTTGTTGCAGAAGCATCAGAAGAACACCAACAAAGAGAGACCGTGTTCCTATGGCGGGGTGGTCATACAGTAGGCTGGCGACCCGTGTGTTAACGCTTACCTTCTGGGGCTCAGCGGACGAGGATCCTCGCTTTCTATTTGGGGGACGACCGCCTGGTGTAATGTTTCCCTATTGTCCTCCCGGGTCCGCTGCTTAACGGTGAGATCTCAGCCGTGTGGGGCATCAACACGCCCGTACTTTCAACGAGCGAGAGACCGGCGACAGACCACCACATCGAAGTGTTGGTTACCGTTCAGATCCGCTCACGGTTCACACGGTCAGGCGCATTCCTCCTTTCTCTGGATTAACAAAAAAAAACCGACGCTACGGAAAATAAAGGGTTAAACTCGTACACCCGCAGTCCGGCGTGTCTATTTTTCGGTCGTTTTGTATAGTCCGGTTAATTGCTATTTATTTGTCCTCCTCGCCCGATACTCCGTTAGGTCGGCTTCACTGTGCCACGGACGTGGTTGTGGAGCGTGCAGAGCCGTGGAGGAGGAGGAGTGTGCTTTGCGGCAGCTCCGCTCCACTGCTCTGTTTTGTCTATCGGAGCTGAGCAGAGATCTTGCAAAATGCGCAAAAAGGCCACCCCCTGATGTCGAAAACATGGTAGTACACATTACAGCCATTAACATTGGCACACATTTTTTTTGCATTCGAAGAGAGACGACCGCATAGAGAAGGGAAAACGTTGTATTTTAAAATGATATACTTTATTACAATGTCTCACTCGACTCATTACACAATTATGTTACACTATCCACAGATTAGCCTGCGCATTACTCTGCAGTCCGTCCGTAGACATAGCTGAACATGCAGTAGCTGAATTTATAATACAGCTACTACAATGCATAGCGATGTAGTAAGAGCCAGACGTGCATAACCAAGCATGTTTTAATGTACATTTAACACATCAATGATGTCACCCAAAATTTAAAATCAGCCTGGCTGCATCACAATCGTATCTTTCAGAAACATGTGTACAGGTATTTTGAAAACATACCTTTGCACTTTGCTGTTACAGCAGGCACTTTAGCAGGTGTGTAATATGCAAATAGTTGTGACGGCAAACACAAACAAGGTGGACAATGCAAATGTGATAAAAGTGAAATCTGGCAAAGACTGAATCAATAAGTGACATGAGACCATTCACAGCCAAACAAAGTGCCATTGGGCTCTGCCTGCGTGTCATTTCCTGCACTGAAAGTAGTACCATTATTTATGTTACACTGACAAAACCTGCCGTTAGAGATAAGATTAGATTAGATTAGACTCAGATTAGAGATCACAGTACTGCAGAGACAACACTCGTTCCCATTTCAGCCCAGCTTCAGAAGGCGATTACCCACGCCTCTTCAGTGTTGATGACTCACTACAGTCGCAAAGGAACCAGTTGGAAATGAATCACCAGCACACTCATTAGAATCCAAACAAAACTTTTGTAGGCCTACTTATTGCTGAGTGAACTTCAATTGAATCTCTCTCACACACACACACACACACACACACACACACACACACACACACACACACACACACACACACACACACACACACACACACACACACACACACACACACACACACACACACACACACACACACACACACACACACACACACACACACACACACACACACTATAAGAGCATCTTCTCTCTGGGTCTCAGCGGGCGCGTTGGGGACACAACGATGTCATCTGAGTCATCAGAGTCAATGGACGTGGCACCTTGTGATTCCACTTCAGCTGTAGAAGAATGACCAAATTCATCAGAAGACAGTATGAACCCTCAGTACTCCTCAGTCCTCCTCCTCCTCTTCCTCCCTCCCTCCCTCCTACTCCCCCCCCCCCCGCCGCAAACTTGCATTCATCAAGGACTGTTGTAGATTGTTGTATGTTGTAGATTCACTATAAGATCTAACAGCTATTAGTCGAGTGTTATTCCTTAGAAATGACATAACCACTCTTCAGATATTAGTGGGTGAAATGCACGGTGAGAAAATCTTGTTTGACCGCCCCTGCCTCTGTATGAGACCAATTTGATTTTAGACTGCGGTTGGCTCCTTTCTGACAAATCAGGGCATTTCTTCCCTGATTTGTTCCAGGAATCCATTTTGCCTGTCAAATTACATTCTTAATGGAGGAGGAAGCAGATGTTACCTACAGTACCTTTAATGTACACAGCACTGGGCACCCTAGCAAGCTGGTTGTATATTGAGTGGCGTGGTAGTGGTCTGTGTCAGGGATCACAGAAGACAGGATCATGGATTGGATGGGAAGAGGCCACCTGGCAATATCTCAGGGTTCAACGGTTCAATAGGCCTATATCACGTTAGATTAGAAAGCCGGAAGTACCCGTTAAAAATCCCTGAAGCAGTGTATCCCAAGTTCCGGTTAATGCATTCACATTGGCATTCACCATGGAGGACAGTTATCGCTGGACAACATCGGTGCATAACCTTCCAAAAGTCGGTCCAGACGATGTGGTTCAACTAGTGAATGAACACTACAGTGAAGAAGTCTAAATCCGAATCAGACAATTCCCCGACATTGTGTCTTGTGGCTCTATCTGGATATATCGCCATATAACGAAGGTGATTTTGTGTAGAAGCAGAGGTATGCCTATGTATTTAATATAGGCGATTTATTTGATGGATTTTGATTATTTCAATGTACCTTTTCATTTACGTGTTAATATGTAGTGTGCAGCTGTATATGTTCTAAAAGGGAATGCCTGTTATTCTTGTGAATATGAGTTGTCTTAAAATAAAAGTGCTTGTGACATACTTGTGGCATTGAGTTAAAACCAAATTTGTATAAAATACCAATATATATCGTATATCGATATATATCGTATATCGCGATGCAGCCTAAAAATACCGGGTTTTGGTCCGTATCGCCCAGCCCTACTTGGGACCAGTGCTTTTAATCACACACTTACCCGACATTATGTGGCTCTATTCGGATGAGAGATGGAGTGTGTGGGGGTCAGGACCAGTGCTTTTAATCATACACATACCCGACATTATTAGCCTATTCCGCCCACTTTTCAAGACGTATATGCTCTCCTTGTCAAAGTGCAAACTGCAGACATACGTGCTACCCCTGAGAACATGAAACCAGGGACCTTCATCCTCCTTATCAGCCTCACACAAGACTTGCAGAGGAGTTTGTCTTTGGGTAATGGTGTAAACTGAGGTAGGGCTGTCTTTGTTTAGACGTTGAGCAGCCGGTACACTACAATAACAGAGAGGAGAGGAGGTGGACACAGTTTGTCACGTATCTGGGGTAACTAACGGAAGTAAGAGTACACTGCTCTGTGATTTTTAAGGCTCCGGAAGCAGGAAGTGTGATATAGGCCTATTAGAATTGTGAGACAGGGCTGTGAGGGTGTTCATAATTCAGGCCCAATATAAAGTGGTACTTCTTGCAGTGCTACATCCATAATCATGCTCAACCTAATAATGATAATAATAATTATAATACTCCTTCACTTGGGATAAGGACTCCCTCCCTACTTGGAGTAGACAATCCACCGGTTTCCTGCTAAGAACCATGGCCTCAGATTTGGAGGTGCTGATCCTCATCCCAGCCGCTTCACATTCTGCTGCAAACCGATCCAGTGAGTGCTGAAGGTCACATACTGATGACGCAAACAGGACCACATCATCTGCAAACAGCAGCGATTCAATCCTGAGCCCACCATACTGAAACCCCTCCCCTCCATGACTACGCCTTGAAATCCTGTCCATGAAAATCACAAACAGGATGGGTGACAAAGCGCAGCCCTGGCGGAGGCCAACACCCACTGAGAACAGGCCTGACTTTGTACCGAGAATCCGGACACAGCTCTTGCTTTGGGAGTAGATAGATTGGATGGCCCTCAACAGTGACCCCCGCACCCCATACTCCCGCAGCACCCCCCACAGTATTTCCCGAGGGACCCGATCATATGCCTTCTCCAAATCTACAAAACACATGTAGACCGGATGGGCATACTCCCAAGCCCCCTCCAGGATCCTTGCAAGAGTGAAAAGCTGGTCCGTTGTTCCACGACCAGGGCGGAATCCGCATTGTTCCTCTTCAATCTGAGGTTCGACTATCGGCCGAACCCTCCTTTCCAGCACCTTGGAGTAGACTTTCCCAGGGAGGCTGAGTAATGTGATACCCCTGTAATTGGCACACACCCTCTGGTCACCCTTTTTGAACAGGGGTACCACCACCCCCGTTTGCCACTCCTCAGGCACTGTCCCAGACTTCCACGCAATGTTGAAAAGACGTGTCATCCATGACAGCCCCTCAACACCCAGAGCCTTTAGCATTTCTGGACGGATCTCATCAACCCCTGGGGCTTTGCCACTGCGGAGATGTTTGACTACCGCAGTGACTTCCTCCAGGGAGATTGATGTTTGCCGTCCTTCATCCTCCAGCTCTGTCTCTACCATTGAGGGTGTAGTTGGGTTAAGAAGTTCCTCAAAGTGTTCTTTCCACCGCCCGATCACCTCCTCAGTTGAGGTCAGCAATGTCCCACCCTTACTGTACACAGCTTGGATGGACCCACGCTTCCCCCTCCTGAGGCGCCGGATTGTTTGCCAGAAACGCTTTGGTGCCGACTGAAAGTCCTTCTCCATGGCTTCTCCGAATTCCTCCCACACCCGCTGCTTTGCCTCCGCTACAGCCGAGGCTGCCGTCCTCTTGGCCTGTCGATACCTCGCAACTGAGTCCGGAGTCTCACAGGCTAACATAGCCCGGAAGGCCTCCTTCTTCAGCCGGACGGCTTCCCTGACCACCTGTGTCCACCACGAAGTCCGAGGGTTGCCGCCCCTTGAGGCACCAATGACCTTGAGGCCACAACTCTCAACCGCAGCTTCGGCAATAGAAGCTTTGAACAATAACCACTCTGGCTCAATGCCCCCAGCCTCCACAGAGATGCCCGAAAAATTCCGCCGGAGGTGTGAGTTGAAGGTCTCCCGGACAGGGGCATCCACCAGACGTTCCCAGTTCACCCGCACTACACGTTTGGGCTTACCAGGTCTGTCCAGAGGACTTCCCCCGCCATCTTACCCAACTCACCACCAGATGGTGATCGGTTGACAGCTCTGCCCCTCTCTTCACCCGAGTGTCCAAAACATGCGGCCTCAGGCCAGATGATACGATAACAAAATCGATCATTGACCTTCGGCCTAAGGTGCTCTGGTACCATGTACACTTATGAGCATCCTTATGTTTGAACATGGTGTTTGTTATGGCCAATCCATGACTAGCACAGAAATCCAATAACAAAACCCCACTCCGGTTCAGATCAGGTAGGCCGTTCATCCCCAACACGCCCCTCCAAGTTTCCCCATCGTTACCCACGTGTGCGTTGAAGTCTCCCAGGAGGACTATAGAGTCCCCTTCAGGAGCCCCATGCAGGACTCCATCCAGGGTGTGCAAGAAGGCGGGATATTCCGAACTGTTGTTTGGTGCATAGGCACAAACAACAGTCAGAGTTTTCCCTCCCATGACCCTAAGGCGTAGGGAGGCGACCCTCTCGTCCACCGGGGTAAACTCCAACAAAGCGGCACTCAGCCGGGGACTTGTGACCCGCCCGGCGCCTCACACCCTGAGCAACTCCAGAGAAGGAAAGAGTCCAACCCCTATCCAGGAGTTTAGTTCCAGAGCCAGTGCTGTGCGTAGAGGTAAGCCCCACCAGATCTAATTGGTAGCGCTCCACCTCCCGCACAAGCTCAGGCTCCTTCCCCCCCAGAGAAGTGACATTCCACGTCCCCAAAGCCAGTCTCTGTTGGCTGGGTTTGGTCCGTCGATGACCCCTGCCTTCACTGCCGCCTAACTGGCAGTGCACCCGACCCCAGTGGTTCTTCCCGTAGGTGGTGGGTCCGCGGGAAGGAGAAGTGGCCACGTTGCTTTTTCGGGCAATGCCCGACCGGGCTCCGTGGCTAACCCGGCCACCAGGCGCTCGCTTGCGGGCCCTCTTGAAGTGAAGGAGTTCAAGTATCTCGGGGTCTTGTTCTCGAGTGAGGGGAGGATGGAGCGTGAGATTGACAGGAGAATAGGTGCAGCGGGAGCGGTATTGGGTGCACTTTGGCGCACCGTTGTAACCAAAAGAGAGCTGAGCCAGAAGGCAAAGCTCTCGATCTACCGATCAGTCTTCGTTCCTACCCTCACCTATGGCCATGAGCAATGGGTAATGACCGAAAGGACGAGATCGCGAATACAAACGGCCGAAATGAGTTTCCTCAGGAGGGTGGCTGGTATCTCCCTGAGGGATAGGGTGAGAAGCTCAGTCACTCGTGAGAGACTCGGAGTAGAGCCGCTGCTCCTTCGCGTAGAAAGGAGCCAGTTGAGGTGGTTCGGGCATCTAGTAAGGATGCTTCCTGGTCGCCTCCCGAGGGAGGTTTTCCAGGCACATCCAACTGGGAAGAGACCACGGGGCAGACCGAGGTACAGGTGGGGTGATTACATCTCCACACTGGCCTGGGAACGCCTCGGGATCCCCCAGTCAGAGCTAGTCGATGTTGCCAGGGAGAGGGAAGTTTGGAGTCCCCTGCTGAAGCTGCTACCTCCGCGACCCGATTTCGGATAAGCGGGAGAAGATGGATGGATGGATGGATAATTATAATAATAATAATACTAATAATTATAATAATACAGAGATTTGAGTGACCTGGTTTGCTGGGAGGACATGTAGAGAGAAGTCCTCGTCTTCCTGACTCCTGTACAGCTGAAGCAATTCTAATGGGGAAGAATGAGCTACAAAACAACACACAAACAAACACTTAACTGTCTGTATATTTTATATACATGTGACTATCATTATCTGAACACACACACACACCACACACACACACAACTCCTTTGGTAGCTGCACCTTACCTCTGTGTTGCTGGCCCGCAGCGAGCTAGGTGTCCCCTGAAAACAGACTGTATCGTTGTCATGGCAGCAACATCCAGCGGCCCATCCGCACAGACATTCCCATCGCTGCTCACGCTAGGGGTCGTGACTGCCTGAAAAAGGTTGTAAATTAAAGATGTGTGTGGTAAGGTAGTAAACAAGGGGCTTGCTAGGAGACACTGGACATAAATGCCCTCTAGTGGTTCCACATATATTTAATATTTTTGCATGGTTTAAATACCACACTCTATTCTAATCTAACCTACAGATATCTCAACATGAGTTGTTTTTAAAAAAAATAGGAAAATTGGATAGTTTCACAAATTAAATGTTTGAATTGTGGAATCTAGTTAATGGAAATTCATTAATCTAAATCTGGAGGATTGAATTATCTTTATTGGTCCCATACATGTACACAGTGAAATTAGTTTCTCTGCATTAAACCCCTCCTTGTTTTAGGAGCAGTGGGCAGCTCTTGTATATACTGCCGCCCCAAAGAATCTGTACACATTAAGAAAGCTACGTCACTTCACCACGGCAGCTGCTTAGTGGACCTATGTGGTGGTGTGTCAGGGTGCTCCCCTACCTTGGTGTCTCTGGTGGACAGTTCTCTACACTGTGCTTGTCGCAGTAGATGGCCTCTCAGCGTTGACTGCAGCATCACTACGTCCTACGGGAAATAAACAGAGTGTAATGAAGTGGATGAAAACAAAGAATTGATATAAACATATTGCAATGCAATAGCACAGAAAAGCCATAGCTCATAGATTATTTTTGTAAAACACACTTTGTCTCTGTGTTCTCGCCAACTGTTCTGAATGGTCCTCGCCGCCTTGTCTCGCTCCTTCTTTAATCTAATTTCTGGCCTTCTCCTTCTCTTTTCCTCAGTGTTTCCCCCCGGCGCCACCCTCCACTTCCCCTCCAGATCCCCCGGTCCCATGCCCAGGCTGGTCTTGAGGGTCCGGGGGGAGACAGGAGTGGGGTCCTCTGGAGCAGGTGCCGGCTGCTCCCCGTCCCCCTCTTCTAGAGTTTGGATCCTCAACCGTAACCACACCAACTCCTCTCTGGTGACCACACACACACAGACCGGCACTGACACTATATTATGACTGACTAGACCTGAATTAAATTAACCAAGTTATATACTATATACATACATATATGTTGTGCGTTTTACAAATCGCTGAAACATCTTCATAGGATACATCACATCACAGGTTCAACACACCTGTACTCGTTGCTCTCCTTTTCACGTTTCTTTACTTGTTCATCCTTCCATCTTTCCTTCTCTTGTTCCAAATCTTCTATTTCTGCCTTGAGCCGTAACAGCTCAACACTGCACCAAAACACAGCGACAATGCATTATAAATAGGTTTTCAACATGTGTATTTCTCCTTTTTAGTAAAAAAATAAAGGGAGATGTTCAATAACTCCACCAGGGGGCGGTATAACCTTTGGTCACATGCAACTCTGCTACTTTTCACATACTCTTTACTGGCCAGCGCCTCCTGAAGCATCTTCCGTTCCTCCTCCAATCCATCAACACGACCTCTCAATAACATCACCTCCTCTGTTTCCACGGAAACCACTTCTTCTGTTGCCATGGTAACCGCCTCTGGAACATCCATAGGCACGGTCTGAACCCCTCGCTCTGATTGGCAGCTGGTCTTTGTTGATTGAGCATGTTTCCTGCCAATCTCCAACCTCTGAGAGAGCCGGGCAGAGAGGTTTAATAGAACTCACTGAACAGAACACAGAAGAAAGAAAAAGACAAAAGAAAGAAAAAAAAATAAATGGTACTCGTGTACTGTAATGGGAAACTGGTCATCTTACCTTCTCTAACTCCAACAGTCTTCTCACTAGCCTCTGTTTACTCCACTCTCTGTAACCTTCACACACACACACACACACACACACACACACACACACACACACACACACACACACACACACACACACACACACACACACACACACACACACACACACACACACACACACACACACACACACACACACACACACACACACACACACACACACACACACACACAAGCACACAGCTTAGGATGAGCAAGGACACAATCAAGTCAACAGAGGTGAAATACATGCTTTGCTTCACTTTTGCTTGTTGAATAGCGTCTACCAACTGCTTGTCTATGTTCGTGCTATTTTTTTTTTTCAAACTGTGTGAAAGTTCACTGAGGCAACAGCAACTGTGTGTGTGTGTGTGTGTGTGTGTGTGTGTGTGTGTGTGTGTGTGTGTGTGTGTGTGTGTGTGTGTGTGTGTGTGTGTGTGTGTGTGTGTGTGTGTGTGTGTGTGTGTGTGTGTGTGTGTGTGTGTGTACCTTTGATTCCTTCAGCGGGGCTATCCGTGTTGAGGTCATCTCTAAGAGTGGAGTTGTCCTGTTGCAGTTGTTTCAGACTCTCAGACAGACGCAGCACTGTGGCCCCGAGGGCCTTCTGCTGCCTCTGGGACCCCTTCATCTCTGCTCGACTGCTACAGAAACAGCAGAAAGGAAAGAAGCAGAGTAATGGGCCATTTCCTGCTTTACTATTGTATGAATTATCTTTATGCTTACCCTCCTCCCATGTCAAAGTAAAGGGCACAATGCCAGTACCTTTTCTCTGCAGCATTAAGAAGTATTTTCATCCTTTGGATCTACAAAAGGACACATATGAGCCAAGATTAGATGTTACATACTCTCTCAACAAAGTAACATGATATTGATGTTATTTTGAGAATCTGCTAATTTATTTTGTATCCAGACACAAAAACATTACCTCCTCAAAGTACATTTCCACGGTGATCTTTAACTCTTCTAGGTTGGTGGTCCTCAGCTCACTTTGTAGCTTACTGATGGGAAAGAAGGAGATCAAAAGACAGGACTATCTACAGTGCGATGTACGTGAAGTCATGAGGAGGGCTTACCTTAAGGCGTTCTCCTTCTCCCTGCACTGCTGTTCCAGCTTCAGAATCCTCTGTTTCAGCCCCTTTATGACCTTAAGAACAGGACAGACACAGCTTGAAACGCCTGCATTTCGCCTGGATATCAATTCAAATATCTTGGCAAAAAGAAAGATAAATACTCACCACACTGCCCTCCTTGTTCTTATCCACAAAACTACGAGTATATTCAGGACCCTGTGACAAAAAAAGGGAAGTTGATTTTAAAAGTAGCACGATCTTATTGTAGTCAGATCTTTGGCTCACACATTTGAGTGACATTATGGATCATTATTACATCTCATGAATACTTTATGAATAAAAAACAATTGATACTTTAGTGGGATCCAAGAGTTCCTCGATTTGCTTCTCTCTTCTGGCTTTATCTTCTTCCAGCCGTCGGAGCTTGGCCTTCATCTGATGGTTGTCAGACTTCTGGGCCACGAGACTCTGAATAAATATAGTTATAGACATTT
The DNA here is from genome assembly GCA_027704905.1 of Muraenolepis orangiensis. NCBI lineage: Eukaryota > Metazoa > Chordata > Actinopteri > Gadiformes > Muraenolepididae > Muraenolepis > Muraenolepis orangiensis. The sequence continues at coordinate 31,721,436 of CM051003.1, forward strand.
TTCCATTGTGAGAGAATTGTATTAATTTACATTTGTATAGTGTGAAAATATATGTCAATTATGAAAGCATGACATGGACAGCACAAGCCATCAGAGTCTTAGTTACATAACCAGGTGGGCTCGAACATCGCCTTAATATTTGTGAATAAAGCGGATGTATCACCTCATGCTTAAAAATAACAGGGCAGATCGACCAGTCGAGATACTTAACTAAACAAAAAATATGTTGATATGCCTCTTGTGACCGAAGCATCGTTAGCCTTCCTTCATGTATCAAAAATGTTTTAAACTTTACATGCAAATAAGTAATCCTTCTTGTTTACTTTTTTTAAGCGGATGTTCTCATCGTACATCTCCTCCTTATCTGCGTAGTCGACTCTACCTGGACAGGTGAGAAGGAAAGAGTCACCAAGAAGCACGTATACGCCATCACATTTCTAAATATCATGACATTATCGTATACACACGCACACACACACGCACACACACGGTGTAAACACTCACACAAGTCACAAACACACACACACACACAGACGCACGCACCATTTGACGTAGAACGCGACTGTTTATGCTTCCTGTAGGTCAGGGCCTGCGTCAGGACCTCTGCTGTGACATCAAACTCTGACCTCATCGACTGAGACAGACCTGACGGTGTGAGAGTGTGACAGTGCCAGAGGGTGTCAGAGCGAGAGTGAGATGGAGTAAGGGGGAGAGAGAGAAAGAGAAGACAGAGAGGGACAGAAGGGGTGATGTACACAGAAAAACCCAATAACAATATAAACAGGAAAAATGAGTAGGAAGAGAGAGAGACTAAGACTGATCGACATTAACCAGGAAAACCCCATCGAGATTCAACAAACCAGTTGTCAGCTGTCCAAACAAACATGTCTGGGAGATAGAATATATAGATCTCTCTGTACCACCCCCCCCCTTCCCTTTCTCTTTGCAGTACCAACTATTCTGTCCAAGCCACTCAAAGCTACTCCTCCAGCGCAACCATGGTTACAGGGCATGTGTTGACACCCCGCCTACCGTGTCCGTTGCTGAGGGAGGTGAGGCAGGGGGAGGCCGAAGCACCCAGGGTGTCGACCGATGCCACGCTCGCGTCCCCCAGGGAGGCTCTGGGCAGTCGCCATGCCGACACGGCCGCACGCTTGGAGCTAACCTTCAGACTGCTGAGATATGGGGACCCTTGAACACACACACAGGCATTCGGCTGAACTGTGGTGGTTTCTTTCCACCTGACTCATTTATGTTCAGACAGTTTTTTTTCTTCTATTGAGCCTATCTTATGCATTATTTTTAATCTTCTGATTGTGCACGGTTGCTCTTATTCCATTTGATATGTTAACGCTGTGCTGTTTGTTGTGGCCATGTACTTTCAATGTAAAGCATGTTGTGATTATATTCTTTGCAAAAAGGTGCTATACAAACAAACTTGTACTTACTAACCACACACACACGCACACACACACACATTTAATTCCAACATTCTTATAAAAATGACAACCATTTAAAGTTCAGCCCATTGTGGACAATGCCAAAATCTCCAAGCTACAAACAAATAAAAAGCTAAAGTTACTTACTTGGGGAAGAAGGTACTTTACTGGAAATTCTCTTCTTCTTTGTTGTTGTTCTCTGATGAAATATAAAAGCACAAATCCAACGTTATTAAAGTGTGTGTTTTCACTTCGAACTGGATTGTTATGGCCCGTTATTATACATGTTGGGAAAGAATGGGAGGAGGCACCGCCACAATAGTAACAGTGCCAAAGGGAGTGAGAAAGTAAGGGGTAGCCTACTGCAAATAAGGGCAAGGGTGGCATTGTTACCACACGTTAAATAAACTACAACATAGGAGTTATGCTTTGTATTCTTCTTACGGCTAACCAATAGGTCCCACCGAATGACAGAATGCTCCCCGTGAAACTAAAGACCCAAGAGTGGTGGGAGAATAAGAAAATATAAGAAGACGCAATCGGGACGACACAAGGATACGAAAAGCAGACATATAGGCACGAAAGGCTAGGAATTACCAGTTCTTCGAAGTCCTCGTCCGTCTGAATATCACTGACGTCCAGAGACAGAGGCATCCTGGTACTCGTTGTACATGACATTAGAAGAAGGTAGGCTGTAGGCGACTCCTCTGTGATTCGCGGATAACTTTTCTCTCCTTGTGTGATACACTCATGATGTTACAGGTCACTGCTGGGCAGAGTGGGGGGGATCCTTAACAACGTCAGGCCACAGCAAGGATGCACGCAATGAAAACAAACACTGCGCAAAAAGCAAAGGCGTCCAGAATATACACCTTTCTATTGTGTTTACCGTTTCCCCTAGCTTCGTTTCAGTGTTCAGTCGTCTAGCAACCAGGCAAATACATAGTAGGAAAACTCCCGGCTGCCCACCAATAGAGTTCCTGTTTTCCCCTCGGTACATATTGAATGGCCAACCCTATTGGTGGAGGCCCGCTTAAGGGGAGGGCCTAAACTGTTCTCCTCCAATACGACGAGAGAATGTATATGACATAAGGAGATAGGGGTGATAGAACAGAGTAACCTCGGTCATTAAAATATGATAAATGTAATATATATAAGTGCAACTCTTACATTATTCGATAGAACATAGCGTTGCAACAGTTTAAAGCGAACACTTTGGTTTGATATTGATATACATACAAACATCAATTACATGTCTGTTTTTTTCTGTGCTAATTTAGTACCAAAAATGCCATGCAATGTAAAATAATAATAATGCTAAAATTAACTACTAACATAGTGTGAGTGCAATGTGTTTTATAGATAATACTGCGATTACACTAAATGACATCGACATGATGTTGCTTACACACATAAATATTGACGAATATTTAACGAATATTTTAATTGATAAGACTATATTTTTATATAGATATATATACAGACTATATATACAGATAGATCGATAGATAGATATCTCCAGTTGTACAGCTAAACATAATCTGGTGGTTGGGCAGGCTTGGTCAGAAGGTAATTGACTTCAGTGCAGTATTTAATAACACACACACACACACACACACACACACACACACACACAGGAATCGACTGAGACAGTGGGGCAATTTCTTCCAGTAATAATCAATTATTGCATCAACTCAATTAAAAAAACTCCAGAAGTAACCCGGCGGCTGTTCTGGAGCTACCCGCCGTTCTTTAATCCTCCAGAACACACCCACACTAACAGGGTCATGTTAAAGATGACATACAAGATACAAGATAAAACATCTTGTATGTTAAGTAATCTTTAATGCTCAAGTTAACCAAGTAGAATCTTGCTCATAATCATGTGCAGTCACTGTGAGTACACAGGACCTTTATCCACGAGTTATACCTGTAGCCACAGTACATCAGCTGGCTGTGCGAGGCTGTTTAGATGGTTGGATACAGGGTACAGGTGCCTTCATGTTGATGACTCAGCCCTGGTAGGGACTATATTGCTCTAGTAAATAGATCATAGATTTGTGGAAACTAACCAACGTATGTTCTGGCAGAATGTCGAATGCGATTGAATGCCATTCAGCAAAAATTAAGAACTGATAAATGTGTTATTAATTGGACTCAGTCTCTTTGTGTCTAAAATTGTTTTAATTTGACCTCACACACAATATCCAAACTAACTTGCACTAGACTATTATCATCTTAGTAAAATTGGATTAGTCTTTCACTTTGAACTACCACGTTCTACTTTCTTCCTGGTTAGTAGGCAGTTCCATCTGCCCGTTATCTCGGTAGAATCACTGGTGTTCACTTGTTACAAATGAGATTAGATTCAAATTTATTGTCATTGCACAGCACAAGTGTACAGTACAGTGAAAATATTTTAGCATCTATCCAGAGTGCAAATGTTGCAGTAAAGTGCATAAAATATAATTTACAGTTGCTAAAAGTCTACTAGGTATAAAAACAGTTATAAGATTACGTATAGAGTATGTGTGAGATATGGGCATAAATGTAAATGGTATATATATATGAGTAAGTATTTTACAGGTAGTGATCAGGGGTACGCAATTATGAAAAATGGAATAAATAAATATACAGCAGGTAGTCAGCAGGGATATGCAGTTCTATATATATATATATATATATATATATATATATATAACAGTTAATATAGGTATAGTAAAAATACACAAATGGTATTCTAGGTAACATTAGTGTTTTACATGCACTCATGTCATTGTTGTATTGACATCTGTGTGTGTGTGTGTGTGTGTGTGTGTGTGTGTGTGTGTGTGTGTGTGTGTGTGTGTGTGTGTGTGTGTGTGTGTGTGTGTGTGTGTGTGTGTGTGTGTGTGTGTGTGTGTGTGTGTGTGTGTGTGTGTGTGTGAGCACTCAGACAAGCACAAGGTTGGCACAGCCAACAGGGACCTTTTCGTGGATACACTCTTCACATTCATTCTCATCTCTGCTGGACAGAGAATCTGTACACATAAACACATAGCTGTAGGCATACACTATGCTCAGCAATGAGTTAACAATAGAGGAAACATTATGTAGCAGACAACGCTGACACCAGCCATTACAATGACTACTTAAGAGCTCCTCTCGAAGACAAGGGTTTATTGCAAGAGTTTGAATCATGGGCACAACAGAGCAGATGGTATTTATTAGTCAGGGACAGTGCACATCAATGAACAATAAAATAAATAAGCCAGATTTAGCCCAACGGCTAGTTGTCGTCTGTTGTTCCTGGCCAGATGTTTAAAAAGACCACCTAAAATATCAAAGATAATACAATTAAACACAAAGATAGGACAAAGCTAAAATACTTGACTCCAAGAGCAATAAAACATGGACGACATGCACACAAGCAGAGCAGACAGACTATAACATGTGTCAGACCGAACAAGTACCCAACAGACACATACAGTTCAGCACATAATGACATTAAACCACATAGCATACACACAGGATAAACAATAACATACATCAACAAGACAAAAACACTCTTGCTCTCTAATACCAGTAAGACAGTTGGCATGATGCCAGCAGAAGCAGCAGCTGTACTAACGTACACATGGCTGATTACTGTTGATAAGCCATAACCTCAGCTGTACAGTTAAGGCACGGTAGGTACCAACATCTCTAATATGTGCTGGTACCGAGTTCCATTCCTGCAATCCCTTAACTGAGAATGCCGAGTGGCACTTTTTCTAAATGGTACAACACGGTCTCCTCGAGTTGAGGCCCCTGTGTGATGTACGTTTGAAGCGGAGGGGATGCAGTGTTATTCAGGATTTTGAAGACAGATTAGACAGAAAATATAAGTTGGAATCGCTGAGAATATGAACTTGGTCAATTTTGGACATCACACTACGAATATTCAAATGCCCCCCTAAAAGTCCTCTGGTTTAGATTGTGGGTCCCAAATAACTTTAGATTGGTTTACAGTTTTAAAGAAATGTAATTTGCTGTGCTTTTTAGTCCAGTCTGGCTGCGAGAGCCGTGGTGACCTCCGTGTTGAGTGTTCGTTGAAAGTACATTTCCACACAATGTTCCCATTTCGGTGACGCTCACCGGGGGGGCCTCAGCCCCGCAGCCACCCGCAAACATGGTCTTGCGTCAGATGCCGCAGGTGGGGGCGTCGTCCTTCTGCTTGGCCTGCTGAACATTAAAGGGGCCACAAAAGCATGCCCCAGCATGTATTTTGTGTAAGTTGGTCAATTTTGGACATCACACTACAAATGCTCTCCTAAAAGTCCTCTGGGTTTAGATGTAATTTGCTGTGCTTTTCGATGGCCGGATTTAGTCCAGTCTGGCTGTTAGCCGTGGTAACCTCCGTGCTGAGTGTTCGTTGGACAGTACTCATTCATAGTTGCCGGCAGGACAGGCGGCTCAGTTGAAAGTACATTTCCACACGATGTTCCCATTTCGGTGACGCTCCCAAAGCTGCTCTGTGGGGAGTCGTCGTCCTTCTGCTGAGTGCGTGTGGTGGTGGCTGTTTTAACCTTGATTACCAACTACCCACAGGTGTGCAGCCTCACCAATCAGTATAACTCAGACTAGGTGAGGCTGCTCAAACCAGCCACCAAACACACACACTCCACACAATACAATATGTAAATACTAAATCTGACTATGTACATGAGTTGGAAAGAGAAAAAAAAGATTGCTATATTTATCTAGCTTAGCATATATTACCATATTTTTATAATCTTTTGATAAAAGTAATCGTGGCTCAATCAAATATGTTATGTATTCACAGGTAGATTTAATGCCAGAGAAGAAATGACTTCCCTTCCTCTAACATTGAAATTGAAACACGCTTTGAAATCACAATAAAGGTTAGTTTACACACACACACACACACACACACACACACACACACACACACATGCACACACACACACACACATACATACACACAACACATGCTCAAGTGGAATGTACAGTGCATAAATGGATGAATTAGTGTGTGTTTCCAGTGTGTCCATGTCTGTGTGTTTTCAGCGCTTCAGGCTGGCGGTGCACAGGAGCGTCAATGACTCGGATGTGTTCCACGTGCTGCTGCTGCTGCTCCAAAGGTTCCCCTACAGGGTGGTCCCACACCTTCCCTCCAAGAGGACGCTGAAGGGGGGTATGAGACCCCCCAAGACAGATGAGAGTGCAGAAGTATGAACACATCACGCCCATACTCAAATCATTGCACTGTCTCCCGGTCTCACTCAGGATTGACTACAAAATCACCCTCTTCACCTATCAGTGCATTCATGGAAATGCTCCCTCATACATCAAAGAACTGCTCACCCCACAAACCTCCAGGAGGAGCCTACGCTCTGAAAAGGCAAACCTCCTCCTTCCCCCCAGGACCAAACTGATAACCATGGGAGACCAAGCCTTCTGCTCCGCTGCTCCGAGACTGTGGGATGCCCTCCCAAACCAGCTGAGGACACCACAGACTGTGGATGTTTTAAAAAAAAAGGCCTAAAAACACATATTTTTAGAATAGCCTTTCACTCGATTTTTTAAAACCCCCACTGGTTGCCATGCCGGCGTAAACGTCACTGCTTTTATTCTGTTGTTTTATTTAATCCATTTTTACTCTGTAGCACTTCGAATTTTGTCTACGCAAATTAAAAGTGTGCTTATAAATATAATTTATTATTATTATTATTAAGACATAGTTGACCATTATATAGGGCAAGGGCGAGTCAGGGCAAGGGCGGTTGACTCCCACTGGTAAAGGGGTCGATCCCCAACCTATGCAGCATAAACTGCAGGCATCCTTGAGCAAAACACTTAACCCCTTCCTGCTCATGACACATCACTTAAGTCAATATAACTTTGGATTAAAATGTGCCAAATCGTAAAATGTAATTGTTTAGTGTTGATGTGTTCACATGAACTTTGGAACCATTTGCTGGAGGGGGTACTGTAAATATGGGGGGACTGCTACTTTACTTAGAGCCCACCCTGGATATTGCTGTCCAAAAGAGTTGACTGCGCTATTGACTGCCTGTCCTAAGGCTTTAATTTAAAATCATTTGAGAAGTATATGGCTAAGAAAGTAAGGTTTTGATGTTCACAAATGTTTCATGACAATAAAAACGGGTTTTACCAAAGAGGCCTAGCATATAATCACGTATGCTCCCATGAAGCCTTAATAAAATCTGTGCTACAAACTGTATAAAAAGCTTAAACATTTGGTGCAGTAAAGGGAAGCTGTCGATAAGTCTGTTGATATCGCGTGATTGGAAATACTCCCCTATTTCCATTCCACAGTTCTCCCCCTCTTCATTTGAATTTCATTTTGTAACTATTTGTTTTCCATTTAAGCTCATTATTGCAGTTGTTTATTGTCCACCCGGCCCAGCTGGTGACTTCTTGGAGGAGGTTGACATGCTGATCTCCCACTTCCCTGATGATGGTTCCGGCCTCATCCTTCTTGGCGACTTCAACATCTTGACTGAGAAGTTGGACCCTCTTCCCCTTACCTTTCCCGCCGCCCGTCTCCTCCGACCCACAAGGCCGGCAACCAGCTGGACCTCATCTTCACCAGACACTGCGATACAGTAAACCTTTCAGTTACTCCTCTCCATCTATCCGATCACTTCTTCATGTCCTTCTCCCTCTTCCTCCCTTCCCCCCCTCCCACTCTCCCTCTACCAAGATTGTGAAGTCCCGTCGCAATCTCCGCACACACCCCTGCCGATCTCTCCTCTTCTGTTCTCTCTGCCCTCCCTCCTCCTGATTTGTTCTCTGTTCTACCCCCTGATATTGCCACTGACCTTCTTCTCTCTACCCTGTCCTCCTCTCTGGACACTCTCTGTCCCCTTACCTCCAGGTCTGCACGTCCAACTCCACGTGCCCCCTGGTTGTTGTGCGTACGCAGAGGCGGAGCCTCAGAGAGGCGGAGCGCAGGTGGAAGAAAGGAAAAACCCCAGAGGACCTTCTCCATCTTCAAGGGCTCCTGTCAAACTTCTCCTTGTCGCTTTCATCCGCCAAAGCTGCATTTTACTGTTCCAAAATTCAAAGCGCAGCATCTAACCCTAAAAAACAGTTTGATACTTTTTCCTCCCTCCTTCGTCCCCCTCCCCCTCCCCCAAGCTCCTCCCTTCTCCCAGATGATTTTGCCAACTTCTTTGACAAGAAGGTCAACGATATCCGATCCTCCTTCCCTGACCCCCCGGCTGATGCTCGCATCAACCACCCATGTCGTTCGACACTGTGAACCACCAGATTCTCCTCTCCACCCTTGAGGGGATGGGTGTCTCGGGCTCTGCTCTCTCCTTGTTTGTATCCTACCTGACGGGTCGCTCCTACCAGGGAGTGAACTGGGAGTGTCAGAACCACGCCGACTCACTACTGGGGTTCCACAAGGATCGGTCCTGGGTCCTCTTCTCTTCTCCCTCTACACAACATCCCTTGGTCCTGTTATTCACTCCCATGACTTATCCTACCACTGCTATGCTGACGACACCCAACTGGTCTTGTCGTTACCCCCCTCGGACACGCAAGTGGATACACGCATTGCCACGTGCTTAGCAGACATCTCAGAGTGGACCTAAAGCTCAACCTGGAAAAGACTGATCTAGTGTTCTTCCCGGCAAAGGGCTGTCCACACCGAGACCTGGCTGTCACCATTGATGATGCTGTGGTGACACCTACTCGGACCGCAAGGAATCTGGGTGTGACCCTGGACGACCAACTGTCGTTCTCGGCAAACATTGCATCGGTGACACGCTCCTGCGGATTCCTCCTCTACAACATCAGGAGGATTCTGCCTTTTCTCACTGAAAAGGCTGCGCAGGTGCTCATCCAGGCTCTTGTCATCTCCCGGCTGGACTACTGCAACTCCCTCTTTGCTGGCACCCCGGCATTTGCCACCAGGCCCCTGGAGCTCATTCAGAAAGCTGCAGCTCGCCTGGTGTTCAACCCCCCCAAGTACTCCCACACATCTACCCTCCTTCGGACTCTACACTGGCTACCTGTCGTTGCTCTCATCCAGTTCAAGACCTTGGTGCTAGCCTACAAGGCAGTAAAAGGTACTGCTCCATCCTACCTCCAGGCAATGGTCAAGGCCTACATCCCAACCCGTCCACTTCGCTCGGCTTCTTCGGGCCGTCTGCTTGCCCCCTCACTTAGGGGCCCATGTGGCCGATCTACACAGTCACGGCTGTTCTCCGCTCTGGCCCCAATTTGGTGGAACTAACTCCCCACGGATGTCATGACTGCAGAGTCACTCCCCATCTTCCACCGCAGGCTGAAAACCCATCTCTTTAGGACACACTTCCCGGATCCTTACTCGTAGCGCTAAGTCAATTATCTAAGTAGATTTCATATTATAGACTATATTATATTATATTATTATTATTTGTTGTATATTGTTTGCCAACTTACTGTACTTTTCCCTTACACTTTTGCCTGAATTATTGTACTTCTACCTGAGCACTGGTTCAGTTATTGGACACTTATTATTATTGGCACTTTTGACTTCTGGTGACGAGTTGTTCTCTTACCTTCTTTTGTTGAAACACACTATTGTAAGTCGCTTTGGATAAAAGCGTCTGCTAAATGACTGTAATGTAATGTAATGATAGGGGGTGCCATCTCACCCTCCGCACCGCTACTTCCAACGGCTACGAGTGTTTATGTTTACCTCCTCAAATCATAGAAGTCACTCACACTATGAAAAACACATAAACAACGTTGGCAGTTATGATTTGGATATGATTCATGTTGTGTTAGGAACATTGCATTTACAAACACCCGCTAAATAAGTGTTATGCTTCCTATCAATGTGTTTCCAGTGCTGTCCTCGCAGTCAGAGAAAGACTATGTTGTGTGCCGGCGGCGAGGCTTGGAAAGTATATGTATCTTGTGTCTACTAAACTAAACTTCACTACACTAAACTGAAACTCCTTATATTCTCCTTATATTAAAATATAGAGAATCAAGATATAAATATAGATATAATTGTTTCCCTCCACCCCCACTTTTATTCATTTTGCAAGCCTTTGATTTCAAAGGGTTTGTGTGAGAAGAATTTCGACAAACCCATGATGAAAAACAATTGACTTATAGCCCTTCGTCTGCATTTCAGACATGATATTTTCAAGGAATCCAAATAAAATATGTAGTTGCAATGCTTTTGAAGAGAATACTTTAAATTAGACCTGAATGGAAGATCAGGGGGCCTCGTGCCTTGAATTCATAGGTAACATAATCTTCTATTATGATCTACTGCAGATTTCTAATATTTATTAAAAGTAGATATTGGTAATAGCTATGTGCTAAATATACATAGTATATTTAAGCACCCAAAGGTACTGTGGATTTCCAGCCAAATGGGTCTGGGTTTGTCAGACATCCCTGATCAATGCCTAGACCCTGCTCATTAGTGACCAGGTGGTTTGTATAAAAGTGTCTGCTAAATGATCAAATTGAAACTATTAAACTAAAATGTACTGTGATCAGAAAATAATCAGAAAATGGGTCACACTGTGTGCCTATACTATAATATGCTAACAGCTCGGTAACATTCACCCCATCACCAGGAAACATAGAGCCCAGTTTCCAGAGCCTGAGGGACAAGATGGAGAGAATGACTCTGAGGTCCCACGAATAGGTTCCACCGATCTGCACCTCTTCTCCAATCAACTGGGGTCAAGTCAAGTCAAGTCAAGTTTATTCACTTTACAGTTTACACAAGTATAAAGCAGTGAGTGAAAATATTATGTGCAATACCCAACGACAGACAGCAGTTATAAAAATAAGATAAGATAAAAACAGAATAGAATTAAAGAAGTTTAAAAAAGTACAAAACTGTATAAAGTTAAATATATAAAAGTAAAAATGCAATTTATAAAATGCAATATATCGGCACAGAAAAAGAGCAATATGTATATATAAATCAATGTAATCAAATATACATTGTTATATGCTATACACCCTTGTTCAGCAGCCTGATGGCCTGACTGTGGAAGCTATCTCTGAGTCTATTTGTGTGGCACTTGATAGTGCGGTATCGCCTGCCTGGCGATATTCATATCCATGTTGAATGTCTTAATGAAAAGGGCTACTGTGTACTGACCTAGAAAAAACATACACAGTTGACTGTAATGACAATTAAACTACAGGAACTCATGCTCGGCATGAGCACAGCATGTTTAAAGAGCACCGTAAAGCTCTCATGCAGAAGTCTACGTCCAATCTCCGCCTGGGAACCACTAGCCAACCACTGGTAAGGTACACTAGCCCACCACTTGTAAGGTACACTAGCCCACCACTGGTAAGGTACACTAGCCCAGGGGTTCCCAACCGCCGGGCCGCGGACCGGTACCGGGCCGTGGAGGTGTTACATTTACATTTACATTTACATTTAGGGCATTTGGCAGACGCTTTTATCCAAAGCGACTTACAAGGTGTACATTAGTTGAAGCAGAACTGCCGGGCCGCGAAACAGCTGTGTGTTTATCATCATATTTGACCAGTAGCGTGGCGTGGTGAAAATTTTAGGGGAAGCCAGTTTTTTTTGGGTCAATAACGTAACCAGTTGAGTGATTACAGCGCCCGGTATCATTTTACACAGTTGTATCATACAGATGCAGGACTTGCACACGCCTGTTATCTAACCGACAGGTCCGCACGCACTCTCCAGCCAAAACTCTCTCGTCTTATTAATTTAAGCATTCCCCCCCCCCCCCCCCAAATGCATAACCAGCCGCTCAATGCGCAGTGCAGATTCGGTAATGAATAAAAAAGCTTCAATTTCACAGCACAATCTATGTGATTTTTTGATTTACCGTGCCTCTCAATTGCCCGTGACAGGTTGGCAAGGTCGATGAATCCTGAAGTTGCCCAAGGATTGTTCAGGGAGCACGAATCCTTGTCAAAAAGAAGACATGGCCAGCAAAATAGACGCTGAAGTTCAGCGCTTCCAGTTAGCCACTCCGTGCGGACATAATTGTCCTCATTGAACGTCCGATTCGCTCCCTTTTTCCTCTGTGCACACAGCTCGAGTGTGGGCATGGGCCTGTCATCTGATTTAATTTTTAGTTGCTGCTGTAGCGGAAGTTTAGTAAAGTTGTTTTTTATTAAGTACGCCAAATCTCCACCCTCCATAATGCTTAATACTATCAAACGGCGAGGATGACAGTTACAGTACTACGTACTGATGTTGATGTGATTTGATTGGATTTGTGAGTCAAGGGATTCCCTTCAAATCGATCCAATGGGATCAAGGGATCCCATTCCCTTGAAGGGAGGCCAGCCGTCTCTGGCCTCCCTTGGCATGGCCCTGACCAATCACAGGTTGGCAGGGGGACATGACGTGCCTCATCTGATTGGTCAATCCGGGACAATCCCCCATTTTTTTTTTCACCAAGGGAAGCTCATTCGGCTGGCCTCCTCTATTTCACCATAATATCTAGGGGGCGCTGTTGTTTCACTCTTTGTAAAATACTCAATGAGAATGGGGGAGAGACGGTCCGGCAGCAACACACAGGCTGTGTGTTGCTGCCGGACCGTCTCTCCTACATTTTTTAAATTAAAATAAAAAAAATTCGGTAATTCTCCTTTGCTGTGTGACACAGCAAAGGAGAATTACCGAATTTTTAAAAAAAATTATAATTTTAAAATGTATTAAAATTATAACTACAATCCGAAAAAACAGGGGAAGCCTGGCTTCCCTTGGCCTCCGGGAGAAAACGCCACTGTATTTGACTAAAATAATTTGAGTATAGGTGAACGGCGGGCGGTATAATCTATATATAGAGATTATATATATAGTATAATCTATATATATAGATTATATAGCGGTATATATGGGCGGTATAATCTATATATATAGATTAAATATATATCTGCGGCATAACGAGAGACTTTCAGTTGCACGCGCTACTAAAGAGACTACGCGCTAGTGACGTGTCGGTCGCGAACGAGCCGGGTTTTGTTACGGGTGCTCCGCGTACATGCGCGTTTATACTGAAATCGAGCCCTGCCGTTTTGTTAGGGGTGTGTGTTGACAACACACTTTGACAACCGGTCCGCGAAAATTGACAACCGGTCCGCGAGATTTTTTTCATGTATCTGCCGGTCCGTGGCACAAAAAAGGTTGGGAACCCCTGCACTAGCCCACCACTGGTAAGGTACACTAGCCCACCACTGGTAAGGTACACTAGCCCACCACTGTTAAGGTACACTAGCCCACCACTGGTAAGGTCCACTAGCCCACCACTGGTAAGGTACACTAGCCCACCACTGGTAAGATACACTAGCCCACCACTGTTAAGGTACACTAGCCCACCACTGGTAAGGTACACTCGCTCACCACTGGTAAGGTACACTAGCCCACCACTGGTAAGGTACACTAGCTCACCACTGGTAAGGTACACTAGCCCACCACTGGTAAGGTACACTAGCCCACCACTGGTAAGGTACACTAGCTCACCACTGGTAAGGTACGCTAGCCCAGAGGTTCTCATATTTGTTTGGGCCAGGGACCACTTACAGGGAAAAAGGACCCCCTCAAAATCATAACACCAATATGACCATATACGACATATGCTTACTACCATTTGTACTCTTAGATGACATTGTAACTATTGGTATTCTAAAAATGTTCAACCCTAATAGTTAATACCACTTATATACTTTGTTTATATATCATTTACTTATATAACAGTAACAATACATAGTCCTATGACTATAAACAGTAAAAATGCATTGTCCTATGACTATGATCTGTAACAAGATGAACAGTAACAACAGTAACAAGACATAGTCCTATGACTATGAACAGTAAAAAGATGTGGCATAGTCCAAATAAAACCAGACACTTTAAAGACCAGTCGAAGGCTGACTTTCATTCAAGTACTTTAATTTCCAAAGATTAACGTATTGCTCCTTATTCAAATCATTTGCAGAAAGCTCTTTGCTAACACCCATGTTAGCAAAGCAAACATGGGTGGGATTAATGAAAACATGCTTGTTTGATTGGCACAAATGGTTTTCATTTTATTTTACAAATGATTTAGCAGACCCCCTGGCTATTGGTCTTGGAAGAGTCTAAGAACCCTGCACTAGGCCACCACTGCTGACCTGATCCCTCTCTATTTCCCTCTCTACCTCTTACTCTCTCTATCTCTCTCTCTCTCTATAGCAGGAGAATGCAATAGTCAGCATGGAGTTGAGGAACGACTTCTCCCTGCGGTGTCTCCACCAGGAGTCTGAGGTTTTCCTGAGTAACATGCCTCTGCCTATTTAGGAAGGTCTTTTTAGGATAATATGAGTGCTCACTATTCTTAGTAATTTTAGTTTGTTTGCTATGTTTTGAACTTTGTAGCACTCTGAGCAATATAAATAAAATGCATTATTATTATTATTATTATTATTATTATTCTTATTATTATTCTTCTTCTTCTTCTTCTTATTACATTTAATGCTTATATACATACACAAAACAGTGTATTGTTCATATCATGCAAATGTCATTCTTTGTATGTCCAGATGGGGGCGCTGTGGTCTGAACTGGGTTTCACGCTGACTAACCTACGAGAGCATTCCTGCCGCATCAAGCCGGATGAGATCCTTTCCCCTCCCTCCTCCCCGGGACTTCCCTCTGGCAGTCCCACATCCAGCACCAGCCCTGGGGGTCCGCCCACCATAGGAGACCCATCAAACAGCATGAATAGCCCCAGTCCTGGCCTTAGTGCCCAAGTCAAACGCACCCCCCATCCTCCCTCAGATAACAGGCCCCAGCTCACCACTTCTCTTGAGGAGATAAAGACATGGATGAGCAACCACATCCTTTAGTTAAACAGTAACACAGATAGCTCTCATTGTTGGTACCCCACATCAGGTTCAGTCATCCCCCATATCTCATCTCACCTTCGACAGTCAGGTCATCCCCCTCTCCTCATCAGTCACTAATTTAGGTGTCAGGTTTGACCACCTGACCTTTTTATGACCATATAAAACATCAGTGTAAAACCTTTTTAAACTCCAAACTCAGCCCTACTCTAACCCTGTCAGTTTCACAGAGGCTTGTTCATGACTTTATCTCCTCTAGGCTAGACTACTGCAATGGGCTTCTTATTGGGATCCCTGGAAAAAACATCTAGAAGATGCAGTACATTCAAAATAGTGCTGCCAGGATCCTGATGAAAATTCGTAAACATGAGCATATAACACAGACTCTGTTTTTATTGCACTGGATTCCGGTCTCATTCCGGATCGACTACAAAATCCTGTTTGATACTTACACCCTAAGTAGGGTCAACAGGCCCCAGCTCCCATGAGCCCCACTGACGATCAGCCACTAGATGGCAGTGTTAATCCATTAATACAAAAAATATATTTTACACAAAATATGAGTTAGTGATTTTGGAAAAGTACTCTTATGATGTATTTAATTGCATTGAATCAATGGTGGATTTGCGAGCAAATGCAAATGTGGCAGGAATTCTTATCTCACTTGTAGCAAACGTAAAAAAATGTATTTGCATCCACAATGACTTGTCATTTCGTAATTGCTCGAAAAAATGTAATACTGATAAAATATTTTATATATATGCTGACATGAACACACTCATTATTTTGCATTGTGTGCATGCATCACCATTGCAATACACTAATATGTAAACTGGGGATTTTCCCACTAGATAGCAGTGTTCAGCAATCTATAAAATATATTTTAGGCAAAATATAAGTGAGCGGGCATCCTTATGTTTTTGCCATAACAAACACCATGTTCAAGCATAAGGATGCTCAAAAGTGAACATAGTACCAGAGAACCAGATTAATGATTGATTTTGTTATGTTGTAATCTGACCTGAGGCCGCATGTTTTGGACACTCGGGTGAAGAGAGGGTCAGAGCTGGAGGTGAGTTGGGTCAGAGGGTGAGGGAAGCCCCTGGACACACCTGGTAAGCTCAAACTTGTAGTGCGGGTGAACTGGGAACGTCTTGTGGATGCAAAAGACCCCAGCCTCCACAGAGGCTCCAATCGGGCGGTGGAAGGAGCATTTGAGGAACTCCTTAACCATTATTGATATCTGTTAATGATATGTGATAAGTATGTCATATAATGACATACTTTATACTGGAGAACATAGTGGAATTGGACATAGTGTGTGTTATGTAAATATTGGTTGGTTCGTTGGGAATGTCAGCAGTATCAGTACACCTCATTATGCCATCCTCTCAGGATTTATCTGGTGAACGATTTCCCAGACATGACTGCTTGCCAGAGAGCAGTCATGTGGTTACCATGACAAGGTGTATCCCAGGAAACATCAGAACAAAATGTGTGTGTGAGAGAGAGAGAGAGAGAGAGAGAGAGAGAGAGAGAGAGAGAGAGAGAGAGAGAGAGATGAAGAGAAAAAGAGAACAAATGGGTTTGAGTGGGGAGAATGGAAGCGAGAGAGAGAGAGAGAGAGAGACCAACAGTCTAAATAACACGCGGGATCCATGGAGTCCAGCCGAAGCCCATAGCAACAGCTCATCTGAGCTTGGTTGTCAAGCGCCTCTTCCTAGATCTTCTTTGTTCTCATTTATCTTTTTAACACTGCATTACCCAAACTGTACACGCGCACCCACACACACACACACACACATTTATATTTAGTTTATATGTGGTCATGTCTATCGGCCTCTCAAAACATAACCATTCCCCTGTCGGTTGGTGAATGTGGAGCGAAGGATGTCATAACCCCAATTAAAGGGAGGTACAGAAATGGGAGAGGGTCCCCTTTTCATTAAACAGATGTTTGGTCCATTACGTGTTGGTCATGTGTGTGTTAATGATTGGTGTCGCTTCGTTTTTACTTGCAGTCTTTACGCCTTGGAGAATCTAGGGCGAGCATAAAACAGTGTGAAAAACTGCAGTTCCAGTACTGCCTGCTGACAAGACACAGCCCAGCCCAGCCCGAGTCTCCCTTTTGATCGCTCCCCCCCCCCCCTCTCTCTCTCTCTCTCTCTCTCTCTCTCTCTCTCTCTCTCTCTCCCTCTCTCTCTCTCCCCCCTCTCTCTCTCTCTCTCTCTCTCTCTCTCTCTCTCTCTCTCTCTCTCTCTCTCTCTCTCTCTCTCTCTCTCTCTCTCTCTCTCTCTCTCTCTCTCTCTCTCTCTCTCTCTCTCTCTCTCTCCCTCCCTCCCTCCCTCCCTCACACACACACACACTTTCTCTCTCTCTATATATATATATCTCTCTGCCCCTGCCCACTACCTTTGTCTGTCCGTCCATTTGACATACGGTAGATAGGTACAGTCGTCGTTTACAGTCGTTTCTTTTCAGTCGGCAAACATGTCTGCAATGAGCGCCTGCAACGATCTGCTGCGGATCCAACTGGGTCTCGTCAACGACGGTGGGAAGTACCTGACAGCGGAGGCATTCGGCTTTAAAATCAACGCGTCTGCCCCCAGCCTGAAGAAGAAGCAGACGTGGACGTTGGAGCAGAACCCGGAGGATGGCAGTGCCGTCTTCCTTCTCTCCCACCTTGGCCGCTATCTGGCCACGGACAAAGATGGGAACGTCACGGCAGAACGCGAAACGCGCGGCCAGGACTGCAAGTTCGTTGTCACCACGCACGAGGACGGCCAGTGGTCGCTGATGTCTGAGCCCCACGGTCGTTATCTCGGCGGCAGTGAGGATCGAATCACTTGTTTTGCGCAGGTAGCCACGCCGACGGAGAAATGGAGCATGCACCTGGCCCTCCACCCGCAGGTCAACATCTACAGTAACGCGCGCAAGCGCTACGCCCATCTGAGCGTCAAAGGGGGTCCTGGAGAAGTGGCCATAGACCGGGATGTCCCCTGGGGCGTCGACTCGCTCATAACACTGGTTTACCGCGACCAGCGCTACCATATCGAGACCTCTGATAATCGTTTTCTCCGAAATGATGGCAGCCTGGCAGATCAAACCGACAAGGACACTGGCTACATGCTGGAGTTCCTCTCCGGTAAGATGGCCTTTCGTGACTGCAGTGGCCGGTATCTGGTGCCCCTGGGTCCCACGGGCGCGATGAAGTCCGGGAAAGGAACCCGGGCTGCCAAGGATGAATTGTACGGGCTGGAACGCAGCCACGCACAGGTCGTTGTGACGGCAGGCAACGAGAGAAATGTCTCCACAAGACAAGGTAACTTTTTATTCTTTTAGTTGTCCATTTCCTTTTTAAATATTGAAAATAAACAGGCTTATTGATTCATGATGGGTATGTTTATCATAACGTAAGTAAGTAAGTGATGTACCTGCATTGGACACACTCAGACATCTGTTGCATCGTGCCGTGCTATTTATATGCACAGGCGCAGGTGTGTGTAGAAAATGTGACCCCATTTGCTTCTCATTTCCTCGCACAGATAAGCTAGACGACGTGTCTTTCCCTTCTCCTTACACACCACGTGTTTTTACCTAGACATGTCCCCTTTCTCTTTCAGCACGCCTCTCCCTCCTTTCCTCCATTTAAAAAATATCCTTTCACATTTTTTTTGTATCTGTAGTAATTCTACCCGTGTTGTTGCTAGGGTAAAATAAGGGGGCGGTTTGCAGTGAATAGTGGACAAAAGATTATTGAGAGGTGATATGTTTTTTTGTTTTTTTTAAAGAATGCCCACCACATTGAGGGAGTGGGGCTTTAAATTGAAATTTGATGAAATAAAACACTGGGACCCACTGTTTGTTACTATTATTGATCACCGTAGGGCCATTGAAGACACGTGGTCACCTTGAGGGTGGTCATGCTCATTTTCTTGCAATTGATCTTGAACTGGGAAGCTCTCAAGGGCAGCTGTCATGACCTCTGTATTATTTGCATTTAGTTTACATGGCAACATGTTGCAACACAATAGACAAGCGCACACGCCTTTTTATTTCAGAGTGAGTGCAGTCATTTCAACCTGCATCTGTAGCCCACAGTGCGCCATCTCCTGCACTTGTTCTAGGGCAGAGAATGTCTCTAATGAGGTTACTGCTCAAGAAAACTCCTGACCTGACCTAAATATTATATTTCAGAAGAATAGATTGAGGAAACTAAGCCTCAGCACATGATGAGGGAGGGGGGGGGGGTGGGGTTGGTGGGGGTTTAGGGAGATCGTCTTAGATCCTGTTACAACCACTGTCCCTTTTGGTCTTAGGGATGGACCTGTCGGCCAATCAGGACGAAGAAGGGGACCAAGAGGTGTTCCAGTTGGAGATGACCCCGGAGGACAGGAAGTGTGCTTTCCGCACTGCCGCTGGGATGTACTGGACCCTCACACCCTCCGGCGGGCTCCAGTGCACTGCCACCACCAAGTAAAATACGCCAATATACACAATCTAAATGTACACACACACACACACACACGCACACACACACACGCACACACACACTCTTACCGTTGGAGGGCCCCTCTCATGAGTGTGTATTTGATCTGTATGTCATTATGCAAGGTCCACAGATGCCTACTTTGAACTGGAGTGGTGTGATGGGCGTGTGCGCATGCGTGCCGCCAACGGGAAGTACGTGATGGCCAAGAAAAACGGACAACTCACCGCCACGGTTGAGAACGCGGGTCAGTGTTTTCTGTGAGGCCGCCCAGTCAGATCAACGAACAATCCGAATCAATCTAATCAATCTTTAAAAATTGTTTTCTTTGGTTTCCCCCATAGGGGAGGCCGAGCAGTTCCTCATGAAGCTGATCAACCGGCCAATCATTGTGCTCCGCGGAGAGGACGGTTTCATTGGTTGCCGTAAGGCTGGCATGGCAACGCTGGACTCCAACCGAGCCTCTTACGATGTCTTCCAGCTTGAGTTTCACAACGGAGCCTACGCCATTAAAGGTAGGAAGGGAACAATAAGCATCACTATAATAGGTACACGTGATTAATCAGGGTAGGTAGGGGTTAGGCATCAAGGAGGTTAGGTGTCAAGGGAGACTGGGGGACGTTGGGGTCTGAACTCAGAACCTTTGGGCTGAGAGTCAAACACACCCACCACTATTAGAATAAAGAACCCTAGCCTCCATATGCTCGCTATAGCAGCTCATTATTTCCTGGATGGGTGGGTATATACAGCCGATGATCATATGTGAACACACCGATTCATTAGTGTCTTTCTGAAGGCCTCATTAACCGGTGCTGTTTGTCCAGACTCCCAGGGGATGTATTGGAGCGTTGGGGACGACCAGTCGGTGAGCTCCAGCAGCCCCACCCCTGTCCAGTTCCTGTTGGAGTTCTGTGATCTCAACAAGATGGCCATCCGCGCTCCAGGGGGCCTGTACCTCAAAGGAGACCACGCCGGGGGGCTCAAGGCCAGCTGTGAATCCATAGACAGCGCCACCTTGTGGGAATACTGAAGCAACACGGGCCATGACTCCAGCACAATGTAATTGCACAATGGGTTGGTATACTATCATGCATTTGTGTATTGTAATGGCAAGATTTGCATATCTTCCCTATTGGATTTAGACTGGATACCTACATTTACATACAATTTATTTGAAGGGCTAGAATCATAAGACGTTGAAGACATTTTCTTCCAGGTAATATGTGTAGACCTTATTTAGAATTTAGGAGAATGAAAACTACTGCTGTAAATGAAGGATTCCATCTTCTAAAGCTTCTCTGTACGCTATAACTATTATATCAGTTGGTTCAGTAAACGTTCATCTGCTCCGGCCATTTGAACTGAAGTGTAAACACACACTTAAGTTGCTATCTATGTGCTGTAAATAAATGCCTTCTTCGCTCAAGCACAAAAGCAAAATATGAGTAACATTGCGTGCACAATTACCCTGAGCCTGGTATAGGACGCTATATATATGATATGCCTGTACTGTATTTTGCATCGCTGCTTCCGACTGAAACATGGGACATGGACATTGGACTTGTTTTGCATGCACGTTGTGTGGTGCTTGCAGTATACATCTTATATAAAGCACATTCTGCAACACAGGAACAAGTCTACTGCATTTGCCGTCACATGGTCGGAGGTTGTGCCTAGCATTTAATGGAATGTCTTTCATATGTATGTTGATATTACATGTCTTTTCAATCTCCCATGTGAAATGTGCTAAATAAAACTTGGACAGTAAAACTTTCCCTTGTCAATTAACTGTCTTTGAGGATGTTGTGTCCTGTGTTCAAGAAACGCCACATAAAAGTGTAAGTATGTCAAATAAAAAAAGGATTCTGATATTGCGTGATTAGATTAGATTATAATGTATTGTCATTGCACAGCACAAGTACAGTACAGCGAAAATAATTTAGCATCTAACCAGAGTGCAAATGTTGCAGTAAAGTGCATGGTAATATAATATAATTGACAGTTTAAATGTACAGGTTAAAAGACAGTCTACTAGGTAGTAAGTGGGATATGAGCATATTAATGTAATTAAGGTATATATATATATACAGGTAAATAAGTATTTAACAGGTAGTGATCAGGGGTATGCAGTTATTGAAAGCAGGATAAATATATATCAATGTAAATGTGTATAGTGAGCATATATAAATGTATAGCATATATAAATGTATATACAGGAGCAGGGATATGCGGTTCTATCAACAGTTTGAGAATTAAATATATATGGCAGGTACAGTACAAATTTACACATTAACTAAATTAATTAAAAGGTATCTTGACAGTTAGTCAAAGACATTGGTGGTGATTTATTATTATAGGTGTTGAGCAGAGGTGTGGGGCAGGGGCGCGGCAGAGGGGGGGAAGCAAGGGGGGGGGCAGCAGGGGGGGGGGGGGGAAGCAGAGATGCAGCAGCAGGGGGGTGGCAGCAAGGGGGGAGCAGCAAGGGTTGGGCAGCAGGGGGGGGGGGGGGGGTGGGGGCTGTCTTCATGGTGCAGGGTTCAGGGAGATGACAGCTGAGGAGAAGAAGCTGTTCCTAAGCCTGCTTGACTTGGAACAGAGGTTTCTATAGCGCCTCCCGGAGAGGGGGAGAGCAAACAGTCCATGGTTGGGGTGAGAGGGGTCATCCACTATTTTTTGTGCCTTCCTCAGACACCGTTTGTGGTGATCAGATACAGAATGAGTAAACCAAATGATATACAAAACAGATGAGATAAGGAAATTAATTATATGGCTTTTGTTGACTTATACAATGTCAGTCATGTTCTCAACTAGAACCTCATAAATCACGCTCCACGACTAAAGGTGAAGAGGTAGACGAACACTTCGAACACTGAGCTTGGAACACCAGCGGCAATCTCGGGGACATTTTATACGAGATTGAAGCTGCGTCCTAAATACTTTTTATAAAAATAAATAATTTGTTCACACACTGCCCTGTTTTGAGTGTGAAAGTAACACCCTTCGCTTGGTGATGCCGGGAGCTGCCGGGTTGGAAAGAGCGCACTCATCCACAGGTTTCTGCCTTTCCATTGCTCTGTTGAAAGTGCGGACTGGACGTCAGATGGCCAAAGCACCAATCCTGTGCAAAGTGTCGGAGAAAGTCAGATGAAAATTGTGGTCTATTGTCTAAACGCACAACATCAGAAATTTTGGCATCTGGAAAAAAAGTCAACAATGATAGCAGGTAAAGGTAGTGTTGCTTGTCATGTTGGAATATATCAGTTCCCACTGTGGATTGTGGAGTTCTTGGGTTGCAGTTGATGTCATCAGTTCCGAGAAAACCGGAAGTCGGCCATCTTGGTTGGAAGGTTTTAGCGACACAGTAAACTCCGAAGCGACTTATATTTGTTTTTGTCTGACTGAGTTCAAACAACAGCCAAGAGATAAAGTCATCTCACGTGACGCAACCAATCAAATCGCTGCAGTCAGTGAGCAAGCAGATTACAAACACACACTCACACACACAGAAACAGTTGTAAAAAAACAAACAGCGAAACTTCAACAGTTCAAACCCAGTACGTCTCATTTCTTCCACTGCGATTATTAAAAAGCACAATGTGAAGCGTCACTATGAGATAAAGCACACATCTTTTGAGCAATCATACCCACCCAAAATAAAATAAACGATCTAGGAGCCCAATATTATCGATATGTATTTACCGGTAGCTTTCGGCAGTGCTGCATGCATTTCTGCTTTACACACATTGCATTTTTTTCCGCACACCGAGAAAAGTGTCATGTATTTTGCGTCATCTGATTGGCTCTTCCGAACGGTCGTTTTAAGAGCTCCGATCGACCGTTTTAGCGTTAATATCGGCTGATAATGATCAGCGGCCGATCGATCGGAGCATCCCCACTATCAACGGTGCAGTTATGTCTCCAGTTACGCAGGTGCAGTTACGTCTTCTGGCTGGTAAATGAGACTTATACACCAAAGCGACTATATCTTTTTTCTTTTAACTACACATTTTTGATAAGAACGACTTATACTCAACTTCGCACCGGACATAGCCGAGACAGCCATTATTTTGTTCAAATGTGTACTCTGCCTACCAACCAAGATGGTGGCGGGCGATGACGTCATTCATTTTTGCCACGTGATTGCAACTCAAGAATACAGTGCAGTACAGTGCAGAACAGTGCAGTTACTTCAGTGCAATAATGACTAAGTCCTAAGAAGTATTACTACTTCTTAGGACAAGAAGTATTACAGTGGAATGAAATATGGGTGACAATGTTTTGATAGTGGCAGCACTCCTAACAATTCAGTAGACGCACTGCCAGTGGGAAAAGACTGTCCTTGAACCGGCTAGTCCTGGTTCAGATGCTGCGGTACCAGCAACCGGACCACAGGGGGGAGAAACTATGGTGTCCAGGGTGGTTACGATCTTTGATGATGGAGTTGGCCTTGTCCTGACATCTGGTCCTGAAGATCTCCTTGATGCATGGAAGAGTACACCCGATTATCTTCTCCACCGTCCTCACAACCCTCTGGATGGCTTTCTTGTACTGTGCAGTGGTGTTGCAAAACCACACAGTGAAGCCACCTGTCAGGATGCTCTCTACGCTGCCACGGTAGAAGTTCACACGCCAGCGTCTGCTTATGCCGCTTCTCCTGAGGCATTGAGGCGCTGGAGTGCCTTCTTGAGCATGACCTCTGTGTTGTGGGTCCACGCCAGGTCACCGGATATCTGTAGTCCCAGGAAACGGAAGCAACTGACAATTTCGACCGACAACGGCTGACGGGGGAGTGGGTGCCTCTGTGGCTTCTGAATTCCACAATGAGCTCCTTAGTCTTGCTGACATTCAGTGCAAGGCTGTTTTCCTTGCACCATTGCATCAGCAGGACTACCACTTCACTTTACTTAGCATCCATACAAGGACTACCAGGTTTAAGGATCGTTTTTATCAACAGGCAGTGCACCTACTGAACTGCTAAGAGTGCTGCCACTATTATTACATAGTCATTAACATTACACTACTTTGGACTTTCTGGACTTATCACAGTTAATGCACTGTACTGCACTGCATGATGCTGCTGCACTACTGGCACTTTAAATATATCATCTGTCACCATATTGTTCTTTTTATGTTAATTTTTATTGTATATATATATTTTTATAGTATTGTTTTAAAAAATCATACTGTGGGAGGGAATGGGGAGTAAGCATTCCATTGTACTTGTTGCAATTGGTCAATAAAACATCTTGTATCTTGTATCTCGTACCTTGTTGGGATCAGCACTCACCCCTGATGCCTCATTGCTCTGTCCCAGGAACTTGATTTTGCTCTTTTGAGTGAGACGCCAACCTCTAGAAGTCTTGACAGCGCCGCACCTAGCCTCTCACCGTGCTGCATGCTACATCACACGCCATCAACACCCTAGAGAGACTTGTGTCATGCGGAAGTGCTTTGGAGCAGAGGAGATTCCAAAGCACAGGTGATTCTAATAGTTCCGCTCAAACTGTGTTATGAACATGGTTAGTAGCGACTCCTTGGAAAGGGGGAATCTGACAGAACCCAGAGAAAAAGGTTTAGCCTATGGCTTTAGTGCAACGCTTTTTTTAGTGCAAGAGTTTTCACGGTTTTCACTGAGTCTAGGCTGGCTACTAATTGCAGTCCTATTGTTGTTCCCCCGTGCTCTAATCAATCCCAGTAATAATCTCGTAATCGGGCCGGCTGAGGCCAATGAACACCTGGGATCTACCCTTCTTAAGGCTGCCGAAGACAGACGTTGGGTCTTGATCATTGCGTACCTCCCTGAGAACCTTATGGCTCCCTCCAACTCGAGAACCTGCGTCTCCAGCTCCGACTACATCGTGTCTCGTCCTACACCCCCCCGCTCCAAGGACCCTCTCCGCGTTCCATAGCGTTCTCCACGTAGGATAGGTTACGAGGTGTGGTCCCTCTGGACCACACCTCGTAACCTATCCTACCCAACCCTGTTGTTTTTGTGTTTATTGTATTTTCAGTAAAGATATTATCTGTTGTTTTGGGTGTCCTCTCTCTTCTTCTGGGTTCTCTGGCACATTTGGCTCGCCGGTCTCATTGGGTCCTTACAGAATGATCAAGCCCAAAATGAGCCAAGCCGGGAACCCAGAAGCAGGGAGCGGGACACCATCAGAGTTACGCCAGGTAGTCGATTCACCTACTCCGAAACTACGCCAGCTCCCTGTGTCCCCAGTTCCTAGCCCCCAGGCTAGCTCCCCGTGTCTCTAGCTTCTAGTTTCCAGGCTAGCTCCCCATGTCTCTAGTTCCTAGCTTCCAGGCTAGCTCTTTGTGTCTCCAGTTCCTAGCTCCCAGGCTAGCTCCCCGTGTCTCCAGTTCCTAGCTTCCAGGCAAGCTCCCTGTCTCTAGTTCCTAGCTTCCAGGCTAGCTCCTTGTGTCTCCAGCTCCTAGCTCCCAGGCTAGCTCCCTATGTCTCCAGTTCCTAGCTTCCAGGCTAGCTCCTTGTGTCTCCAGCTCCTTCTTCCAGGCTAGCTCCCTGTGTCTCCAGCTCCTAGCTCCCAGGCTAGCTCCCCCTGTCTCTAGCTCCTAGTTTCCAGGCTAGCTCCCCATGTCTCTAGTTCCTAGCTTCCAGGCTAGCTCCTTGTTTCTCCAGTTCCTAGCTCCCAGGCTAGCTCCCTGTGTCTCCAGTTCCTAGCTTCCAGGCTAGCTCCTTGTGTCTCCAGCTCCTAGCTTCCAGGCTAGCTCCTTGTGTCTCCAGCTCCTAGCTTCCAGGCTACTTCCCTGTGTCTCCAGCTCCTAGCTCCCAGGCTAGCTCCCTGTGTCTCTAGCTCCTAGTTTCCAGGCTAGCTCCCCATGTCTCTCGCTCCTAGCTTCCAGGCCAACTCCTTGTGTCTCTAGCTACCTAGCTCCCAGGCTAGCTCCATGTCTGCTCCGTGGCTACACCAGCACCTCGTGGTTCTGAGCCCATCGTTTCCCGGGCTGGTTCCACCTCTGCTCCTTGGCTACACCTGCCCTCGAGGACCAGACCAGCTCCTGGTGGTTCCGAGCCCATACTTTCCCGGGCTGGTTCCACCTCTGCTCCGTGGCTACACCTCCCCCGACGACCCCCACCTGCTCCCGAGGACCCCTTCCTATCTCGCGGACCCCTCTCTGCGGAAGACTGAGGTCGGGGGCGAGATCATTAAGATCCTTCTGCCGAAGACCGAAGTCGGAGGCGAGATCCTGAGAACCCGGGGCGGTCGTCTGGTGCCTCCCCTCAGGAGGGGGATACTGTTGCGCATTGTAATTGGGCCGGGATCTACCCTTCTTAAGGCTGCCGAAGACCGACGTCGGGTCTTGATCATTGCGTACCTTCCTGGGAACCATATGGCTCCCTCCAACTCGAGAACCTGTGTCTACAGCTCCGACTACACCGCGTCTCATCCTACCCCCCCCGCGCTCCAAGGACCCTTTCCATGTCCCACCCTCTGGACCATACCTCATAACCTATCCTACCCTACCCTGTTGTTTATGTGTTTATTGGATTTTCAGTAAAGACATTATCCGTTGATTTTTGGGTGTCCTGTCTCTTCTTCTGGGTTCTCTCCACTCGGCTCCACTCTCTCCACTCACTGTTCACGCCTTGGATGGCTGTCCCCTGAACCTCCTCCGGATACCATCCCCAGACCACAGTTGGCGGAGAGAGCCAACCAGTCCCCGGAGGCCACACTCAGATGCCTAACCACCAGCAAACCCGCATCATGGAGCAAGGTCCTGCCCTGGGTGGAGTACTCGCATAACTCTATGACAAACGCTGCCATGGGTATGTCGCCGTTTGAATGTTCCCTCCGTTACCAACCTCCCATGTTTCCCCAGCAAGAGTTGGATGCGGCTGTCCCCTCAACCAGCGCTCACCTCCGCCACTGTCGCCGGATGTGGAGGTCTGCACGAGCTGCTCTCCTGAGAGCTCAACGGGGAGCAAACCGGCCCCTGCTTACCATCCGGGTCAACAGGTTTGACTGTTGGCTCGTGACCTACACCTCCGCACCTCTTCCCCTAAACTCAACCCCCGTCATGTCGGTCCCTACACCATTGTTCATGTCCTCAACCCCTCTGCGGTACGTCTCGACCTTCTCCCTTCCATGAATGTTCATCCCTTGTTCCACGTTTCCCTATTGAAACCCGTGTCCATCAGCACCCTGTCTACCCCCGCCCCAGCCCCTGTACCTCCCCTTGTCCTCACTGATGGTGACCCGGTCTGGACGGTTAAGGAGCTTCTGGCGGTCCACTGGCGAGGCAGGGGATTCCTGTACCTGGTGGACTGGGCGGGCTACGGGAGGGCTAATTACCTCCCTACTTATACTCCACTCTCCTGTTCACTTGTGGCCAGAACTTTCCCATTTTCTACAACCCGAGACCCTCTACGATTCCTCCTTGAATACCCTTTTTGCAATCTCCCGTGAATAACCTTTTGTCAATCTTCGCAAAGTCGTTGTTTTTCTCGTTGGACTATTTCTCTTGTTTGTTACTTTTGTGGGATTTTCGTGTTTTTGTGTTTTGTTTTGGACTTCAGCCTATTTCCCGCAGCACATTATACACCCCCTTGTTGGATTTCCATTTCGCACACATTTAAGTCACTTTACACATGGTATTAATACTTGTTGATTGTTCACACCTCATATCAGTTTATTCCTTGGTGCACCATACACGCAGTTTTCTACCTGAGACAATAAAGACGCCTTATCGCCTTTTTGCCTGCCTATTATCAAGGGGTTCCGCCAGCTATGATCCGTGTGTGGCACAACACTTTAAGAAATCCAGGTTAGAGGTGGAACATGTATACGTTGTATATGTTGGACAGTACTAATAATAAAAATATTGTATACTGTTTGTTATGTATACAGCTCCATCAGCTCGCTTTATAAAGAAGTGACAAACAAAATACTTTTTTTACCAATACTGACAAACAAAATGACCAATACTGTATATCATCACCATCTGCTCCATAAAGAACATATGTTATTGTGAGTTCTATATACAGCTACATGTTGGGAAGCTCTATATATAGAATAGACGGTATTGTATAGTATATATTTTATACGCCCGCAAGGTCCCCCTGCTCAAGAAGGCACATCTGAAGTTTGCCAATGAACATCTGAATGATTCAGAGGAGGCTTGGGAGAAGGTGATGTGGTCAGATGAGACCAAAATTGAGATCTTTGGCATCAACTCTACACGCCGTGTTTGGAGGAAGAGAAATGCTGACTATAACCCCAAGAACACCATCCCCACTGTCAAGCATGGAGGTGGAAACATTATGCTTTGGGGATGTTTCTCTGTTAAGGGGACAGGACGACTTCACCACATCAAGGGGAGGGTGGACGGGGCCATGTACTGTAAAATCTTGGCCGATAACCTCCTTCCCTCAGCCAGGACACTGAAAATGGGTCGTGGATTGGTCTTCCAGCACGACAATGACCCAAAACATTCGTCCAAGGTAACAAAGGAGTGGCTAAAGAAGAAGCACATTAAGGTGATGGAGTGGCCTAGCCAATCTCCGGACCTTAATCCCATAGAAAATCTGTGGAGGGAGCTGAAGCTTCGAGTTGCAAAGCATCAGCCTCGAAACCTTAAGGATTTGGAGAGGATCTGCAAGTGGACCAAAATCCCTCGTGAGATGTGTGCAAACCTGGTGACCAACTACAAGAAACTTCTGACCTCTGT
The DNA here is from genome assembly GCA_027704905.1 of Muraenolepis orangiensis. Taxonomy (NCBI): domain Eukaryota; kingdom Metazoa; phylum Chordata; class Actinopteri; order Gadiformes; family Muraenolepididae; genus Muraenolepis; species Muraenolepis orangiensis. The sequence continues at coordinate 31,750,905 of CM051003.1, forward strand.
GCTGGCCAGCAAGTGTTTCTCCACCAAGTACCAAGCCATGTTTTGCAAGGGGATCAAATACTTATTTCACTCAATTAAATGCAAATAAATGTATAACTATTATATGATGTAAATTTCTGGATTTTCTTTTGTTGATATTCTGTCTTTCACTGTTGAAATAAACCTACCATTAAAATTATAGACTGTTCATTTCTTTGTAAGTGGGTAAAGGGATCAAATAATTATTTCCTCCACTGTAGATGCACATTGGGTAGCTATATATATATAAAACAGCTCAAAATTGAACAGACAGTATTGTTAGTTATATATAGAGCTACATGTTGGGCAGATCTATATATAACTGTTCTATATAGAACAGACAGTATTGTTCGTTTTATAGAGCTACATGCTGCGCAGCTCTATATAGAACAGCTATATATAGAACATACGTGTTGTTAGTTATATAGAGCTAACTATTGGGCAGCTCTATATATAACATACATTGTTATTAGTTATATAGAGCTACATACTGGACAGCTCTATGTAATGTTGCTCTATATATATAACAGCTCTATATATAACATAGTGTTGTTTGTTATATAGAGCTACATACTGGGCACCTCTATGTACTATTGCTCTATATATAACAGCTCTATATAGAACACAGTGTTGTTAGTTATATAGAGCAACGTGCTGGGCACCTCTATACATTTCTGCTTTATTTTGAACAGACGGTGTTGTTAGTTATATAGAGCTACATGTTGGCCAGCTCTTGTTATAGTCTTTCCTTCTCCAGCTCGAGCGCCGTTTCACAGAGTATCTGTAGTAGCATGTTATTCAATATATGCATCAAACGCATGGTCCATGGATGTATTAAAATAACTGCATATGTAGCGGTACAGGTTATACTAAAGACCCTTGAGTTACACAGCAAGAGGAGGCGATATATATTTCTCAACAATAATTTTATTAACAAATTCTTTAAAACACATTCACCATGATCGGGACGAGCACAATATCAAAAAGTATAAAATCAGCCTCTAAAACAGGGTGGTCAGGCGGCACCAATCACAGCCACTATGCTTTAGTGGGACAACAATACAGTTGGGCCCAGTTTGGCTCCCCTTGATGGAGAGTCCGAGTGATGCTGCTCTAAAATTACACTGCATACAGTAAACCGTATCACTGCAACTACACTGCAAAACGTATCACTGCAAATACACTGCAAAACCGTATCACTGCAACTACACCGCAAAACGTATCACTGCATGTACACTGCAAAACGTATCACTGCAAATACACTGTAAAATAAAGTATGGGGTAGGCTGTACCCAATAAGGCATGCGAAACACTACGCACTGCAGCTGACTACACTGGTCCTACAACTATACTATTACCTCCAAGCGGGCAGCCGAGACTAGGCTTCTAGTCGGAACCCTGCTAAAAATACTATTATATCTAAAACTACTAAACCTGATAGTGAGGATAGTTCGAATGGATAGCGCCGCCCACTCAAGGCCCAACCCACAGTCTCGTCCAATCGGGGGAGGGGTGAGAGGGAATCCCAGCACTTCAGTGTCAGTGACGTCGCTCAGTCCTGCGACTCTCTGTGGAAGTCCAGGGAGCGGGGCGTTCGCGATAGGCGTCCGTGGATAGGTGTTGGTCGTTCCCGAAATCCTCAATCGTAGCTCGACGCTCCGCGATGGTTGGCTGGTCCAGTGTGCTGCGGGTAGGAGGAGGGGAAGGCAGAATCAGCCGCCAGACACACACAATAAGCGGGCAAACACTGGCGTTGCTCAAGTCACACACAAGCAATGGTAGTAGGACTTCCCCTTGCTCTCTCCTGGTAGCAGTGGCAAGTTCCGTGCGTTCCGGTTGTAGTTCTCCTCGTTCCAGTTGTTGCGCCGCTCGACGTTGTTGCGAACCGTGGCATATGCTTGCAGGAGGGCTTGATGATGTCCTTTGACCCACCCGTCCAGGTCGTCTCTCTGTTGGGGCGGTGCGACTTCATGGAGCATGTCCACTGGGAGCCTGGCGTGACGGTCGAAGACGACGTAGTGGGGCGTCATGCCTGTGCTTGCATGAGTGGTGTTGTTGAAGGCTTGCAAAAGTGCAGGTAGCTGGGCTGGCCACTGGGCTTGGTGCTTGGCTTCGATTGTACTCAGTAGCGAGAGGAGTGTGCGGTTGAGCCTTTCGCAGGCCCCATTGCCCTGCGGATGGTAGGGGGTCGTTCGCACCTTCTGGCAGCCATACATTGCACAGAGTTCTGGACAGCCAAAGGGGAGGATGAGCGCAGTCCAGAGGGCTTTCACCGTAGTAGGAGCCGTCTGGTCCTTGGTGGGGACTGCCAGCGCGTAGCAAGAGAACAGATCTGTGATGACAAGAATGTATTGGTAAGTGTCAGCAGGCCGTCCGAGGGTCAAATAATCTATAGCCACAGTCTCAAAGGGATAGCTGGATGGAATGGAACACAGAGGTGCCTTTGGCTGTGCACCCGCTTTTCCTACCACACAAGTGATGCACTCCGCTGACCAAGCCCAGGCATTTCTGCTCATACCTGTCCAGTAGAATCTCCTCCTTAACAATGACATCATTCGGTCACCGTTTGGATGGCCTGCCGCCTTGTGGTAATCCTCCCACAGGGCACGAGCTTGGGATTCCGGGACAACGATCTGTTTCACTGGAGCGCCCGTGTCTGGCTCAGTCCCGTGTCTCACCAGGATCCCCTCACCGAGCTCTAGGTGGGCCCATTCGCGGAGCAGGCAGCAGAGCTGGGGGGACAAAACTGAACGATCAATAGGTGCGGGAGGCTCACCTTCGGTTATCCAGGCATGGAGAAGCCGAAAGTCAGAGTCTCCCATCTGTCGCTCCCTCCATAGCTCCAGCTCAGAGGATTGGCCCATGGCCCAGGGTGAGGTGGATATGGTGGCCTGTACAATTGCGCCCGTCATCTCCCCTGGTAGTCGTGACAAGATGTCGGCGTTCTGATTCTTCGTCCCAGGTCGGTACCGGATCTCATATGAGTAGTTGACAAGTTGGGCTGCCCATCGCTGCTCAGTTGCTCCCAGCCTCGCCGTTTCGAGATGGACCAACGGGTTGTTGTCGGTGAATATGGTGACCTGCGCGCCCCACAGATAATCCTTGAATCTTTCAGTGATGGCCTACTTCAGCGCCAACAGCTCTAACTTAGAGGAGCTGTAGTTCTGGTCGTTGCGTTCGGCGGGGTGGAGACTACGACTGGCATATGCAATGTCCCTCTCTTTCCCATCTTGGACCTGGGACAGGACGGCCCCGAGACCATCCAGGCTAGCGTCTGTGTACAGCCGGAATGGGAGATGGAAGTCTGCGTAAGCCAGGATGGGGGCGCTGAGAAGGGCCTGCTTCAACTTGTCAAAGGCCACCTGACAATCGGTCGTCCAGTGGATGGGGGCTGAGGGCCTATTGGCTTGGCCTTGGAGGAGCTGGTGGAGTGGGGCTGCTATCTTGGAGAATCCCTGGATGAATCGTCGGTAGTAGCCCGCAAAGCCAAGAAAGGACCGCACCTGCTTGACTTTGGTAGGTGGTGCCCAGTCGCGGACGACAGCGGCCTTGTCGGGATCCGTCGCCACCCCTTGGCTACTGACTATATGTCCAAGGTAAGCCACCTTCTTCTGGAACAAGTGGCACTTGCGTGGCTGAAGCTTTAAGCCGTGGCCGTCGAGACGAGTGAATACTTGTTCCAAGTGTTGCAGGTGTGCAGCGAAGTTGGGGGAGTAGACGATTACATCATCGAGGTAGATGAGAAGATGGTCGTAGACCTGGGCCCCCAAGCAGCGCTGCATGAGCCTCTGAAACGTGGCCGGGGCGTTGCAGAGGCCGAATGGCATCCTGTCAAATTGGTAGAGGCCGAAGGGCGTGGTGAAGGCGGTCTTCTCCTGATCTTCTGTCGCCACCTCCACCTCCCAATATCCGCTAGCCAAATCGAGGGTCGAATACCATTCTGACTTGGACAGGCTTGTGAGTGACTCTTCGATTCGTGGCAGTGGGAAGGAGTCTTTGTGGGTCACTGCGTTTAATTTGCGGTAATACACGCAGAACCTCCAAGACCCATCCTTCTTCCTGACGAGGACCACTGGGGCAGCCCAAGGGCTCGAGCTCTCTCTCACGACCCCACTGTCCAGCATACCCTGCAGCAGTGACCGGAGTTCTGGGTAGAGATTTGGGGGAACGGGGCGGTAGCGTTCCCGTATCGGGGGAGCCGTACCCGTCGGGATCTGGTAAGTGATGATTGCTGTCCTCCCAAAATCTTCATCGTGTGTGGCAAATACGTGCGACCACTTCCGTAGCAGGACTTCCAGCTGGGCTTGCTGATCCCCATCCAGGCCGTCACCCTTTAGAGCCAGGGCTGGGTGGTCCCCACTTGGAGTCTGTGCAGTGTGCTGGACGTCCACCTCAATCGCCTGGGGGCCAGCGCTGCGCAGCGTCGTCCTCCCCCTAATCTCGTGCTGGTCGATTTGGGTAACGGTGGCTAGGGGGCACCGTTGGGGCAGTTCAAGGGGGAAAGGGTTCGGGTTGCAGATGCGTAGGGGGACTCTCCCCCCTCGAGTCCAGGCCAGTGACCTAGCCACCCGCCATTTCCGACCGTAGCCGTCCAGATCCTCCAGTAGAACAGGGCAATCTGCCAGGCCAGCAGCTTGTGGTACCTGGGCCCAGATAATTGTCTCTGTTGAGGGAGGCAGCATCACTGGGGGCTGTCGCTGTAGTCTGGCCACCCCCTGTAGTTCCACTCGAGTGGTTGAGGCCTCAGCCCTCTGGCAGGCCGCAAAGGCCACGTCCCACAACTTCTCTGCAGAGGGGGAGAAGACAGATTTAAAGGCTGCAGCCCCAGGGTGCCCACCCTGAAAAATACTGGCCCAGCAATCCGTTACTACATTCGTTCCCAGCAACCCATACTCGGTATTGATGCAGTCGTCGCGAACAATAACCACCTCCTTTTTCTTCACCTCTATACCCCCAATGTTGAAATCAAGTACGGCGTAACCCACGTAAGGGATGTTAAGTCCATTGGCTGCTTTCAAGGCCAGCCATGATATGCGGTCGGGGTCGCTTATGCATTCCTCGCCAAAGTGCCGCTGAAATAACGTTTGTGACTTGCGAACCAAGTCACAGTGTGACTTGCGAGTGTGACTTGCGTGTGACTTGCAAACCAGTGTCAAGGATGCATGGAATTGTCTTACCCTGGACAGTCACTTCAATTTCCGGGCATCTTCCTACCATGGCGGGCCTTTGTGGGGGCGCAATCGGGGGCCCCTCCCGGTTCACTTGCCCTGTTGTGACCGGGGTTGCCGAAATTCCTGTTGTGGCTGCCGGCGAGGGCAGAACCGTTGGATGTGTCCGGCTTCCCCGCAGTCACAGCAGATTGCACGGCCTTGGCCGTCCCACTGGTAGTGTGATAGCCCCGGAGGCGTCGACTCCAGGCGCTGACGTTGGGGGTTGTTCGGTTGCGGGCGCCAGAGTGGTTGAGGGGCTGCGGCGGCGGTTGGAAGTGTGGCAATTTGTGCCGCGTTCAGGCCTTCCTGTAGCTCGTCTACCACAGACTTACTCAGGAGGGCCAGCTGTTCTTTAAGCTCTTGGCGCAGCTCTGTCCGCAAGTCTTCTTTGATCTGCTGCCAATCAGGGGTTGTTGGTGGGGCTCTCTTAGATACAGGGGCAAAAACGGGGCACGCTTGAGCTTCTTCAGACCCTGCTAACTCTCGTTCCAGTGCTCTTGCCTCCCGACAAGCTTCTGTGAAGGTGGTCGTCGAGTTCCTCCTGAGCTGCCGCTGTAGCTCTTGTTTCATGGGTACGGGTCTCAGACCCATGACGAATTGAGTCCGTAGTAGCTCGTCGTCCGACCCCTCGTGTGGGTCTTGAGCTCTCCAACCGTGGTGCAGTTCCCGCAGCCGGAGGGTGAATGCCTTCACTTCCTCTCCAGGTTCTTGTTTGCAGTTAAAGAACTTTACTCGCAGCTGTGCTACCGACTTCTGTCCCCCATATAGCTTCTCTAGCTCCTCTAAGATCTTAGCATCAGTGTTGCGCTCCTCTGCAACCAACAGCGCCACTTCTCTTTTGGCGTCTCCATCTAAGGCCCTCAGCACAAAATCGACCCTTTGCTGTGCATTTAGCCCCTGGGCTCGAATACATGCCGCAATATGAGTTTTCCACTCTAAAAACTTTGATGACTCTCCTCCATCAAACCTGGGCACCCAAGGCCCACCCATAAACCAAGGCATAACTACTGCTCCCTGGGGCTGCCCGACAGCATCGTCAACGTCAACCATCTTGCTATGTAGGTCAAGGATCCTGCCGACAACGCCAAAAATGTAGCGGTACAGGTTATACTAAAGACCCTTGAGTTACACAGCAAGAGGAGGCGATATATATTTCTCAACAATAATTTTATTAACCAATTCTTTAAAACACATTCACCATGATCGGGACGAGCACAATATCAAAAAGTATAAAATCAGCCTCTAAAACAGGGTGGTCAGGCGGCACCAATCACAGCCACTATGCTTTAGTGGGACAACAATACAGTTGGGCCCAGTTTGGCTCCCCCTGATGGAGAGTCCGAGTGATGCTGCTCTAAAATGACACTGCATACAGTAAACCGTATCACTGCAACTACACTGCAAAACGTATCACTGCAAATACACTGCAAAACCGTATCACTGCAACTACACCGCAAAACGTATCACTGCAAATACACTGCAAAACGTATCACTGCAAATACACTGTAAAATAAAGTATGGGGTAGGCTGTACCCAATAAGGCATGCGAAACACTACACACTGCAGCTGACTACACTGGTCCTACAACTATACTATTACCTTCAAGCGGGCAGCCGAGACTAGGCTTCTAGCCGGAACCCTGCTAAAAATAGTATTATACCTAAAACTACTAAACCTGATAGTGAGGATAGTTCGAATGGATAGCGCCGCCCACTCAAGGCCCAACCCACAGTCTCGTCCAATCGGGGGAGGGGTGAGAGGGAATCCCAGCACTTCAGTGTCAGTGACGTCGCTCAGTCCTGCGACTCTCGGTGGAAGTCCAGGGAGCGGGGCGTTCGCGATAGGCGTCCGTGGATAGGTGTTGGTCGTTCCCGAAATCCTCAATCGTAGCTCGACGCTCCGCGATGGTTGGCTGGTCCGGTTTGCTGCGGGTAGGAGGAGGGGAAGGCAGAATCAGCCGCCAGACACACACAATAAGCGGGCAAACACTAGCGTTGCTCAAGTCACACAAGCAATGGTAGTAGGACTTCCCCTTGCTGTGATGAGTTGAGGGCGTTGTATGTTAGGTCTCTCGCCGATCTCCACGCTGCATGGTCGGCTGGCCCAGTCCAGTGCGTGCTTTGCTGTGATGAATTGAGGGCGTTTGTATAAAGATCTCTGGTGCGGTTCGGTGCAGAATCGTAGACCCGTCCCCGTCGTTCGAGCCCTCTGATTTCGCGGGTACGTGGAAGAAAAGCCAGACCTCTTGTAGAACGGATGCACCGGCATTTATACTCTCCCAATCATGGGAGCGATTGAAAACACCTGTGGAGAAGCAGATAGACGTACGCACAAACACTCATTCACGCAACTCCACTCTTAGCACGCCCACTCATTCATACCTGTCATCTGACCGCAGTTGACGACAGCTAATGGCAGCCCCATCCGCAGTAATGGCGTGAGGCCGATGTGTTTATATGTTGGGGGGCAGCGGTTCAACTGGGATTTCGTCATAGCAGACATTTCTTTTCCTCTCCTCGGGCAGATTTTTTATGTGCTCACGGGCTCCTGGTGGACGTTGGAAACAAACGCTTGGTTGATGCCTTGACGTTTTCCTCCCTTGTGTGTACGCTTGGCAAAGCGGCGTACAACGGGCTGTCAGGTTCGCTGTCGGGTGCGGACAAGTACCTCAGGTTGTTGGCCGAGTTCCCGGACCTGACGCAGCCCACTTTCTCTGCGCCCACCACCAAGCATGGGGTGGAGCACCACGTCACCACTGAGGGACCCCCGGTCTACGCCAGGGCCTGGCGGTTGAACCCTTCTAAACTCGCAGTAGCAAAGGCAGAGTTCTCAACCATGGAACGCCTGGGTATCATCCGCCAGTCTGACAGTCCTTGGAAGTCTCCTCTGCACATCGTCCCCAAGCCTAATGGCGGTTGGCGCCCGTGTAGGGACTACCGCCGCCTCAACGACGCTACGACACCCGACCGCTACCCGGTGCCGCACATTGAGGACTTTTCGGTGCACCTGGCGGGTAGGCTGGTGTTTTCTAAGGTGGACCTAGTGCGTGGATACCACCAGGTGCCCATGCATCCCCTGGACATTCCCAAAACGGCGGTGATAACGCCATTTGGGTTGTTTGAGTTCCTGCGGATGCCTTTTGGGCTCAAGAACGCCGCGCAAACATTCCAGCGCCTGATGGATTTGGTGCTGCGGGACTTACCGTTTGTGTTCGTCTACCTTGACGACATACTCGTATCCAGCAGTTCTGAGGAGGAACACCTGTCTCACCTCCGGGCCCTTTTTACGAGGCTCAGCCAACACGGGTTGATAATCAACCCTGCAAAGTGTCTGTTCGGGGCATTGACTTCCTTGGGCACCACGTCACCAAAGGCGGAGCATCACCCCTGCCGGCGAAGGTTGAGGCTGTCGCGGCATTTCCTCGCCCGCATACGGCCCAGTCACTCCGTGGGTTCCTAGGGATGGTGACCTTCTACCACCGTTTCATCGCCCGGGCCGCCCACATTATGCGGTCGCTGTATGAGGCATTGAAAGGTAAGGCCCCCATCCAGGAGATCGACTGGACGACGGAGGCTGAGGTTGCCTTTAAGGAGGTCAAGACCGCACTGGCTCAGGCGGCCTTGCTGGCGCATCCGTCGCCCACGGCCCCCATCTCCATTACCACCGATGCATCGGACTACGCCGTCGGTGCGGTGCATGAGCAGTGGGTGGATGGCGCCTGGCAACCGCTTGCCTTTTTCAGCTGCCAGCTAACGCCCAGGGAACGCAGGTACAGCGCTTTTGACCGGGAGCTCCTTGGACTCTGGCTGGCCGTGCGGCACTTCCGATTTTTGCTGGAAGGCCGTGAATTTACGGCGTTCATTGACCACAAGCTGCTCACGTTCGCCATGTCCAAGGTGGCGGAGCCTTGGTCTGCTCGCCAGCAACGACAGCTTTCCTACATCTCGGAGTTCACCACGGACATCCAGCACGTGGCTGGTAAGTCAAACCTGGTCGCAGATTGCCTCTCCAGGGTCGTCATCGGAGCCGTCCAGTTGGGCCTCGACTATACCCGCATGGCAATGGACCAGGTCATGGACCCCAGCGTCCAGGCCCTGAAGGGGGCTGATGTGGGGCTGCGCGTGGAGGATGTGGTTTTCGGCGACGCAGGCGTTGCTCTCCTGTGTGACGTCTCCACGGGCCAGCCGCGCCCGGTCGTTCCCACCAGCTGGAGGCGTTCCGTGTTCGAGGCGGTGCACAACCTGTCGCACCCCGGCGGGAAGCCTTCGGTGCGGATGGTGGCCGGGAAATTCGTCTGGCGGGGGCTCAAAAAGGACGTGAGGGCTTGGGCCGGCACGTGTGTGGCTTGCCAGCGTGCTAAGGTGCACCGCCACACGAAGGCCCCCCTGGAGAAATTCCTGGTGCCTGAGAGGAGGTTTGACCACGTCAACATCGATCTGGTTGGTCCATTACCCTCCTCCCAGGGTTTTTCCTACCTCCTAACTATGGTGGATAGGACGACCCGTTGGCCGGAGGCAGTCCCACTCGCGTCGACAGCAGCGGCTGACATAGCCCGGGCCTTCATTGCGACATGGGTGTGTCGTTTCGGCACCCCTTTGGACATTTCCTCGGACCGCGGTTCCCAGTTCACATCTGAGTTCTGGAACGCTGTGGCCGGGGGTTTGGGGGTTAAGCTCCACCGGACAACCGCTTATCACCCTCAGGCCAACGGTCTCTGCGAGCGTTTCCATCGCTCCATGAAGGCGGCCCTCAGAGCCAGGCTGAAGGAAGGTAATTGGGTTGACAAGCTGCCTTGGGTTATGCTGGGCCTGAGAACCGCGCCTAAGGAGGATCTGCGGCGCTCCACGGCTGAGATGGTCTACGGTCAGCCGCTGAGGGTTCCAGGGGATTTCCTCCCCAACGCATCGGCCCCCTGGTCGGCGACGGCCCAGCGAGTTTTCCTGCAGGACGCCGCTAAGGTTTTTGCTCCGATCCCCACTGCTCAGCACGCCACTCAGCTGTCCCGGGTTCCCGTGGGGCTTCGCTCAGCGGAGCATGTGTTCATCCGGCACGACGCTCACAGAGGACCCTGCAGCCTCCTTACGACGGGCCTTTCCGGGTTTTGGAACACAGGGGCAAGCACTTGGTGGTTGACCTGGGTGGCAAAGCCGAGCACGTCTCGGTGGACTGGGTGAAGGCTGCTCACCTGGACTTGGACCAGCCGGTGGTGCTGGCACGGCCTCCGCGACGGGGTCTCCCCCGGCCTTGACCCCTGTCACCGACTTGGGGCCTGCGGTTCCGGTCCCACCTCTCCCAGCGGCCGCCCCTGTAGAGGTCGCCTCCCCGGCTCCCGTTCTCCGGAGTCGTGGTGGTCGTTCCTCCCCACCGCACGGACTTTGTGTATGGGTGAATTCTGGGGGGGCTTGTGTGGTGGAACGTTATGGGAACATAATTCACTGTTTGTATTTAGTGTGTGTTGCACCACGGACCGGTTAGAGTGCGTAGCAAGTAGCAAGTAGCAGATGTGTTTCCCCTGTTGTGAAACTTAAATGGAAAATAAAGTGTGGAGTTCCATACTAAACACGCCGCCTCCGACTCCCATTCATCGGCTCTACAATGTATTCAAACATTCACGATAACGGATTTATGTTTATTGCATTAACTTTATGTATTCAAACATTCAAGATAACGGATTTATGTTTATTGCATTAACTTTATGTGTTCAAACATTCACGATAAAGGATTTATGTTTATTGCATTAACTTTATGTATTCAAACATTCAAGATAACGGATTTATGTTTATTGCATTAACTTTATGTATTCAAACATTCACGATAAAGGATTTATGTTTATTGCATTAACTTTATGTATTCAAACATTCATGATAAAGGATTTACTGCATACAGCTCATGGAAGTATTATAAGATGATACAAGTTATGAATTACATCTGCAATAAATCCATTATTAGTTATTTGAATCCATCCATGATACAGACAGCACGAAGCAGAACAGGATTTGTCACATGAACGTGCTGGCCGCGCAGTCCCGTGGGTCTGATGCGCGTTCATTATGCCTATACAAATCACTCCCTGGATGGCTATCGTGATTTTTTTTACAACTTTTAGGACCTAATGATTAAAATAAGGGCTATTCAAGTGTTCGTACTGGGAAGTAAATTTCCTTAAAAAAAAATTATACGCTGATTTATAGACGTCTCTTTCCCCATGTAAAAAAAAGTTTTGGGCCCAACGGCACCACGTGACATCACGTGACTTGTAATTCCACCGTTTGGCCACTACGAAAATTTGCTTCAACGCTTTTTTTCCTGCTTGAGATGTCTACGCGTGAATGTGAGATTTTGGTATGAAAATCCACAGAACAGTGGCGAATGATGATGATGATACACGAAAGAAGAAGAAGAAGTGGCGAATCATATTCCATTTATTCCATAAATGACCGCTTATAAGCGTTTCTGTTATCAGAGCCCAAGCTTTGAGCGCGAGAGAAGCAGTTTCTGCCGAGCTTCAAGTCTCTGAAAGTCCAGTGAGTTTAAATGAAGCCACGCTGTTGCTAGCTCATGGTTAGCCTCTGTAGAATATATATAAATGGTACAGTTCACATACTTTACATAAAATCATCATCTGAGTTGTGATAATGATGTCTAATGTTTCCGACTTACTTTGGTTCATGTTTTATCATAGTTATGATAATGATATTTAATGGTTTCTATGTACTTATATATCGCACATATTTAGCTATTTGCTATTATTTTTCGGGTTTCATGGGTTAACGCACCTAAATGTTTGTAGCACTTTGAGATTTTAATTATTTTGGTTTTGAAATATGTATTTTGAGTGAATGTAATGATATTTAAATTGATATTGACCTCAACGTGGAATCTATTAAAATTATTATATATACTATTATATTATTGTAAAGAAATATTCCCAAGTATACCCAAGTTCAAAAGTGAGACGAAAGAAGATAAGCAATTATTTTAACATTGTTAAAATACTTTGTAAAAATACCCATTGTTATATATGGCAATTCAATTCATTGTAATCGAAGTATATCTTTAGTTATTGGTCATACAGATGTTTAAGTGAAGAACATAAGTTAATGAGATCTCGTTAGAAACAGAAAGAAAGGAGAATACAAATTAATCTGCATGTGTTTATATTGTTTTTTTAAACCACTAGAATTCAGTGGTGGCAAGCCCAGCCCAGTGAGACTGGACGGTCGTGGAAGCGGTGTGGCCAACCATAGGACCTGTTCCCGGGAATCATCAGACGATTCGTGCTTCAAGACACCAGATAAGAGCCCACAAACACTATTCTCTCTACCTGGGGAGACCTAGTTGTAGAACATCAATACACACACAGGCCAGGAACTGAACTCTTTGGAGCCATATACATACAAATGCTGACTAGGGCTAAAATGAAAAAATCATATCTGAAATGAAAAATCATATCAGTGAATAAATAAATAGCATATATTAAATACAAATAGGCATACCTCTGTTCCTACAGAGCTGTGCAAATAACAAAAATGTACACGAGAATAACAGGCATTCCCTTTTTAGAAAATATACAGCTGCGCACTACATATTAACACGTAAATGAAAAGGTGTATTGAAATAATCGAAATCCATAAAATAAATAGCCTATATTAAATACATAGGCATACCTCTGCTCCTACAGTTTTCATCTCCCAGTCTTCAACAAAATGTACTGTCATACACAAATATTGTTTGCATGTGCGGCTTGACCACATGTTGGTCAGCCCGAAATGCGTTATGTTTGCAAGCCTGTCGGTTACGTTCTGTCGAACTGTAGTGTCCATTTCTGGCCAAGCTTCTCTCGAAAAGTGGTTGCGACTGGGTAACTGGTATCTTGGGTCAATGGTTTTAAGTAACTTTTTAAAGCCTTATTGTTCCACGGTTGCAATAGGGACCATATCTTTAGCGATGTGGTGTCGTTAAATTGCGCCACTTATATAGTTTCAGCACTATATGTGGTGCTGCGGTTCTGTTCAACTTAACCTTAACTACTCCTGTGAGTTATTCAAGGCAAACTCCTGAACCTGAGGTAGATTTTAGAGTCTTTATTAATATCCCCCTGGGTAGGACTAGAGGTGCTACATATACATTATTATTCAGAGTATCTGTGGATACTAGGGATGTGCATCTCACCACTGAGTGTGATGTGTACCTCGATGCATTGCCACTGAACCCCATAAATTAGAGATACATATGAAGCAACTACTAGTGCGATGCGATACCATTAGTTCCTAGTGTGATGCAGTGCGATTTTGATTTAACACAATGCGATTCAATGCTAAATAATATTAATTCAATATGGTACAAAATAGTTTGCTTTTATTTCTTTTCTTTTTTTTCATTCTCTAATCGGATGAATTTAGAAGCAGCAAATTCACTTCTGTGTTTGCAATGCTTAGACAGACCACTGATTGGGTGGTTGTGTGAATGGTCTGGTGTGTGTTGTCCATGACTCTGCGTTGTCTGTGGGTGCTGACACACACACACATACTGTGTTTGTGTATGTTTCTGTCTGCATGTATATGGGATGGCGGTGTCCATTATGGCAGGGCGTGTGTTTGGTGATGCGTTGGCGGAATACCTACATAGCTTTATCTAAATAATTTTTCATACGTCACCCAAGAGTGGCTAAAAGTCACACTAATACATTTACTACTATTATAATATTTAGTCATTTAATCAGGCAAAACCTGAAAAGTGACGTACAGTGAATTTAAATACAGGTCATTAGGGGGCTTCGTGCTCAAGGACACCTACAGGTGGACTGCAAACTTTGAGGGTTGAACCCTAACACTACTGCACTTTGACACTGATTTGTGTCACCTGAAATAAGAGTTAATGAGGAAAGGCAATGTCCACACACGGGGGGGGGGGGTGATGATGATTCCTCACTCAATATCTTAATCAAGATCATAATAGTTAACTTATACTGTACTACAATACTGACCAAAAAACGAAACAATAAAAGGAGTCATTCTGTTAAATAAAGCAGTGCATAGAAAG